>KZ505640.1:3217170-3237917 GCA_002844005.1 Limosa lapponica baueri | reverse complement strand
AAAAAATTAAAAAGAACACTTCAGGTATTTAGAATGAGCAGCAAGAAAACCAAGCTGTTACGAATTTTGGGTCCCTAAACCACAAATACAGTTGTGTCACCAACCTGCCAAAAAGGCTTACATTTTAAATGTTAATATTTTAAACTATTTTGGGGGGGATAAACCAATTTCCATTAACCAAAACAGCAGATGTGTTAGCTGGCATATAACTTTTTTTTTTTCAAAAGGAGTCACAGTTAAAGTGAGATTAAGTTTCCATAAACAGCTGAATTTATAGCACCAATATTTTAGCTTTAACACGAGCGCTGCTGGAGCCAGTGGTTAACTGGTAAGAAGAAAGGCTTTGATTGACATTTTAGTGAAAGTGAAGTGGTAAAGCATTAGATGCAAATACTGACTAACCGCCGATTTTGAAGCCATTGTTTTATTTCATTAGACAAGTATTTTCTGTAAAAAAAAAAATAAATTAAAAAGTCAACCATGATACTTGTATGTCTAAAGTTAAATTTTTATTCAAATATCATTGTTTGGTTTATCATTCAGATTGGAACTGGTTATTATGGGATGCTTTAAATTTAATAAGAGAGACACAAAAAGCTTATGTTAGAGAATAAAGCATTGCAGCCCAGAACATGTTTAGAGTCTAAGCTGGACCAATGTGGGATGACTCCATGTAGGAAACAGTATAAAAGAAAAAAAGGTAGGTCAAACTGTGACACTTTCAAGTGCAAAACTTCAGTGGAAGGAGTAAGTTTGATTTTTGTAGCAACTACTGTAAAACCCACATTACAACTTCAGTTTATCTGATTAACTTCTGTATTATAAACACAACATGGCAGGTTGATATGGTGTAAGGTATATTTCAGCACAACTACCTGTGAAACTAGTATTTTCTACCATTTTGCTGAAGTCAGTCTTAAAACCATGATGTGGCAACTAGTTCAAATCATTTATTATTAGGCACTTACATATAGATTTAACAGCCTAACATTAAAATCTGAAAATTCTGGCCATTATTTTTAAATGGAGGGGAATCTAAGCTAAACTAACACCGAATCCTCTATTTTTAACCACTGAACAGAATTGTTCCTTCCTGCAAAAATTCACAAATTTATTACACAAGTGGTAAAAAAACTTAATAGATGTAAACCACTTCTGTTTCATCTCCTAACAGTGCAGGTCAGTTTTCAGATAGCTATGGCGTTTTCATTTAACTAAACAGAAGTTTTCTGGGTCCAAATAAGCAAACAAGCTGTGTGTGTTAACTTCACGTGTGGTCTGAATACACAGCTTTGTGCAAATACGTGTATCCTTGAAAAACTTGTAAAATTATGTTCATTTTTAGAAAATTGGTTGGTAGTTACTGTATTACTTGGGAGGTCTACAAATATGGACAATTAAAGAAAAAGTTGTTTGTTTTTAAAATGCATAAATAATTTACTTTAAAACATGACAAACCCCACCCCGTCCCCAAAAAACATATTTTGTAGAGAATACAGAACACCATTATTGGGGAAATACTGATATATGTTAGTGCTTGCACACTCATAAAATTGCAAAACCATGTTCCAGCTTTGAAGAGAAACATAATTGTCTAGACGTACCATACTCCTCTGGGGGGGCAGGGAGGGGGATAACCTCTTCAGAACTCTCATGTCTAACTACTATTTATGCAATGAAATTACACTGTATGTATAACTATGGATGAATATATTCCAGTGTTGTGGTGCTATCTCAATTTGGTGTTGTCTCAAGAGGGCTGCAATAAACATAAAATCAAATGTGCAAGCGTTACAGTTTCTCCAGCCCCAGGTTTAACCAGAGCGAAACAAATTTTGGAAAAAAGTTTTGTTCCATAATTAAGAAGGGACATGTGTAACCAAGTGTCTTAACCTATCTGCACATTTAATTAAAGTGCAAATTATTTCTTCCTACATATACTTCTCAGAAGCACACCAACTCCAGTGCCTTAAGCTCAACCACATTGAGTTAAAATATTGAAACAACATTTAGCAAATTAAATAGAATTCACACTTCACAGCACTAAAGAAAAGAATGGTACCTTTCTGGAAAAAAAAATTAGTGATACAAATCTAAAGAAAGTAACAGCAATTTATGCTATGACATGAGTCATTTGCATAAAACTTGTATTTTTTCACTTTCATACAAGAATAAATTTTAAAATTCAAAAGTAGAAAAAAATAGCAAACTCTGTAAACCTTTGCATTTTCTTTATGCAAACCATTTTTGTGTGTTGAGCCCATGTTAGTATAGCAAAATTAGTTAAGCGAGAGGTTTGACTGAAAGGGCGTTTCAACGACTACATTAACTTAGAAGCAATATAGGATCTTCTAGCTCATAAAAAGGAATTGAACTAGACTGGCTTTCTCCAGAGTCTGAGTCATAGGGAGCATCAGGTAGCTCCATAAAACCATAAGCTAGCTGTTCATCTTCCGTGTCTGATCGGACATAGCAGGAAGTGTTGGAATACTCCTCATCCTCTATACTGTTGAAATCCTGTGGGATGTACAACATTCCTGGGTAGTTCCTGCTAACCAAGTCACTTGTTGTTTGCAGGGAGGTTTTCCTAAATGCCATCAGGTGCATGTGAGAGAACTTGGAATACTTGAAGCGTTTAAAACCCAAGGACTCTATGGCAATTTTCCAGCTTTTCATCATCATAGCCCGGCGATTCTGATGAGATGAATCCGGAGTTATTACAAGCAATAAGCCATTTAGTACGAGAAGTTCATGTGCCTTCTTGCAGCATATCCATCGTTGATAAGGTGATGGGAAGTAAGAAAGGAGGAGTGAGAAAACGACGACATGGAACAGTTCTCCAGGGAGAGAATCAATGGGATTTTTCAGTTGCTTAAGAAAGGCATCTATAGCATCTTGTGCCAGTTGAAGAGGTTGCTGAATTTGAAGATTTAAGAAGTCACATTTGTATACGCTCTGGTGGAATAAGAAAAACAAAAAACCAAACAGACACGAAGGTTAAAGAGAAAATACAATCCAAACGCACTGAAAATCAATAGTAAACTCTCCATTCCCTTGAGATGTCAAACCTGTTGAACATTCCTCTTGCTACTAAATCAAACAATCTGAAATAACAATTTAACAAATATTTCCAGCTTTCACAATGGCCAAGCAAAATTTTAGATGTGCAGTAATTTACTAGAGATCTGATAGCTCAGGATTGTTAATTAAAAAAAAATAAAATAGAAATTTAGCCCAAATAGAACAAAGTATCCTATCAACTATCTCACAAATGATTTAAGAAGAACTCAGATAAGCCCACATTGCTTTTGTTTCTCCAGATGCTGGAAGCCTTATAGATTTTTATAAACCAGAAATCAGTAATTAGAAAACAAATTCGATACCTTAGTATTTCCACCAGTTCTTTGAAAAGAATCCAAGAAACTTAGTAGTTTGGTCACTTGGAAAAAAAGTGTCATTCTTTATTGGTACAGAAACAAAGAAACTCCGACAGGGCAATACACATTGGAAAGTTAGAGTACACCAACTGCTCTGCAGCAGTGATGTAGGTCCGTGTTCTAACCTTGCTGTAAATGCAAAGTGTGGGGTACGTATTTGGGCAGTTGTAAAGTAAGGTAAGGGCTGTAAATTCATCTGTTGATCGTTTGTGCACTCAAGCTGTCAAAGGTGGGAAATGGCACCGCAATACAACATACAGAAGAATAAGTTCTTCACCTCCTTAATCACACAGCATTCAAAAAATACGTTTTGTATACTATTCTCTACATTTAAATTTTGACACTTTATATTAATCAAAACCTGGGACTGACTTCTTTCATGAAAAAGGTATTAAGATACAAGGTTTTGACATGATAGCAACAAAAATAGTTATTAATGCCTAGAGAAAGTACAGTGAACAACAGATACTCTAAACAGGTAAGTGAACATGAAAGCAGACACAAAACATTCTGTGGAGCACATATGAAAGGTGGAGTTACATCTGTTGCTTTTTCATACCACAAAACTATTTACAGTGTGTTTTATAAAACAATATTCAAAAAAGAGATCACTAGAACACTTTTAAAGGTATTCATAAAGCAACTGATATGCAAAAATCACATTCTCTTTTGAGAGTATGCAGTAAATGAGATAAAATAATCAATGTTCAAAAAGAAAACAAACTGTGATTTGTTTTTCAGTAGCTTTAATCTTGGCCTCCAATATGCAAAAAAAAATCAAGAAAGAGATTTGCATTTTGTGGCTATAATCAAGAAATTTTAATTGCAACCATTATACCTGCAGGGCTA
The DNA here is from genome assembly GCA_002844005.1 of Limosa lapponica baueri. Lineage (NCBI taxonomy): Eukaryota > Metazoa > Chordata > Aves > Charadriiformes > Scolopacidae > Limosa > Limosa lapponica. Next base: position 3,233,631 of record KZ505640.1, on the reverse strand, counting down.
TATTCTGCTTCCTTGTAATATTTAGAACAGGAAATTAACAGTAGTAATTTCATGATATCCTCTAATAAGTTTTAAAAGAAAGAACTGCTTTGAAGAATAATTATTCAGAGTAACATGCTAACTTTACTTAGAAGCAAGACTTAAGAAGTCAGAGGTTATACATACACAGTTGAAAAAACCATTTAGACTGCAAGTAGTTCTCAGTAGTGGAAAAATACTCATAAAACAGCTACGTATAAATAACGTTAAAGACAATTTCAGGACCAAAGTATGTTTCAAGTGGAATCTGAACTGTGCAGGCAGTTTTAGCACAAAAATGCTGCTAAACTGGAGATTGCTACTAAATTCTAGATAAACAAATCTTGAACTGATGTTAAAGTCCTTCTAGACACTGAAACAGCAGTTATATGTTAGTGTATCCACTGACATTTGAGAACAGAATCGTACTGGTATATTCTAAATTTTAATTCCAGCACTCTTCCAGCTTTTTTTTTTTTTTTTTTTTTTTTTTTACTATATTTACTCCAATACAACATCTACTGCATATTCAGCATGTTTCCCAGTAGTACATAATTGCATTGGGATCTTCCCAAAATAGAGATTTTCCCTTCATTCCAATTTTGCCATCTTTTTTTTTTTTTAATTTCTTTTTTTGTTATGTACATAAATTAAACCCCTCTAAGAAAATAACCATGGCTAATTATATTCTGGAATATCTGTGTTATAAGCAGAATGATTTGAAAAAAGGGCCAGCAAAAACACCGGGTCAAGAAGAAACCTGTTCTGCTTATCCCAGTCTCAGTTTCTCTCCTAGTTTCATAGAATTGATTGGGTCGGGAGGGACGTTTAAGGGTCATCTAGTCCAACCCCCCTGCACTGAACAGGGACATCTTCAACTAGATCAGGTTGCTCAGAGCCCCATCCAACCTGACCTTGAATGTTTCCAGGGATGAGGCAATCTGCCACCTCTCTGGGCAACCTGTTCCAGAGTTTCACCACCCTCATTGTAAAAAATCTCTTCCTTTTATCTTCCCTCTTTTAGTTTGAAGCCCCTAGCACACCAAAGTATCCAAAAGAATGGAAGTAAGAGAAGTTGGTGGGCCCGAGACAGGCCTTACAGTAACTCTGTTGGTCTCTACAGTAGCACCCTGGGGACTTCCTGTCATCATGCTACGGTACTATGTCAGATGACAAGAAATTATCTTATCATTCCCTTGTACTGGGAGAGAGCCCGAAGAACTGGTTAGTACACAGAAATTGCAGCTACCTGACTACTCCCTCTCCTGTTGTCTGGCCTGGATTACTCGCATTCCTCCATTACATCCACTGAAGTAACCCTTCTGGGACTCTTACAATAATGGTTTTGGTCACTGTGCATTTAAATTGATTTTCATTACAAAAGTAATTTTCTTATGAAAACAGCAGGACAGAATAGATAGCAAAATATCAACTATGTATATCCAAAACCTAATTGTTAGATTCAGCTCATGTAACTTCAGGTGCCCAGGCTCCCATTATAGTCACTGGAGAGGTAGTCAATATAGCCCATGAGGTCAAAACACAGTTCACCTCACAGCAGACACTTAGGTTTCACTGACTATTTTTTAACAGATCTCCATTGACTGCTGTAACTGGAACACAGAACCTCAGCTGTAGACACCCATGATCTATGTAGCTTAGCGGGAAATTTACTTGCCACGTATTAGCATTTTAGATGCCACAGGCTGCCTCTTCAGTGGCATGTGTCTCCTTTAGATCCTGTATCATGCCTAACAGCCCTATGCAGATGTCCTACAGCCTCTTAAGTGGTGGAAGGCAACCATGTTTGGGCAACTGATGCCTATTCTTCGAATTAGGCAAGATGGAGTCCACTCAAAGTTTCTTTGTGTTTTAGATTAAACTAACATTGACTTGCTTTAAAAAGCAATTTATCAGACTCAGATTTTTTTCAAGAATGTTGTAGGAGGGCCACAGTTCCTATTAAAGCATAGATACTTAGGACAAATACTTAAGTATTAAGCACACTTTTTTTTACAGTCATTTTGAAGAATTCTAAAATATCTGAGAATCAAATTTATATTAAATTCAGCAAACATTACATACCTCAACAGCTGGAACAATATCTATGCCAACTGTCAGAAATTCTTCAAACTTCAGAAATGGATTAAAGCAGCTACCAACATCGAGTAATCTGATCTTCCCCAAGGAGTGGAGTAACCTAAGAAGCAGCAAGAATTCAGCTTTATCAAATGTTATTTTTGAAGCTATATTCTGAATTACAATTTCAGATAACTAATGCAAAAACATTTCTCATAGAACACTACAGTAGTGACTAACAGAAGTGAATGCCTTACTTGAATTGCTGAGATACCTAAAGAACCAAGCTCTGTCAGTAAAGCAGATGGTCCTCCAGTGGAAGAGTTTATGTGCAGAGCAGCAGTAATAATATTAACTTGTGTACTTGTAGTAAGAAACTAAAGTGGCAACTTGTATGCCCACTAAACAGGCTTCCTCTCTAGCTCTGTGTTTCCCACTTACCTTTTGTGGTATTTATTGGTGTTGAAGTCACACATCCATCTGTAACCAACTGCAAAACCAACCTGCAGTGACTTTAAGAAGACAAAGACATAGTTCCTCTTTCCTTTAAATTACATATATAGTTTAAAAAAGAAAATAAAAAATTATGCCTGGCACCTTTTGAGGATAGTGACTGCTGCCTTGCCTCTGAAAGCACTCTTATCTTCCAAAGGATAATCACCTTGACCAATGCCTGGAGGAGCATTTGTGGTCTTCAAGTTTGCAACCATAGTAATTTTCTTCATGACTAAGGCAGTTACCAGTATATATAATGTAGCATCAGATAAGATCAATGCACCTACAGAAGTACTGGCAGTCAGCTATCTTGCCATCATTTAAAGGTTTTGCCTCTTCCTGGCACTTAGTCTGTCTAACCTCATACGCTGCCCCTCTTAAAAGAATTAGAATGTTGCAGTCAGTTGCCACTAATATCAAGGAATCAGCTGTTGAATACACCCTACAATCAAAGTCATCATTCTTTAGTTTTTTGGTTTCCCTGCATTCTGAATTCGGGGACCCCTGCTGTTTATTCTTTCTTTGCAATTGCAACAGACCAGTAAATGCTGGAGTTAAACAATTCTGTTCAAGTCCACTAGTACGGACTTTACATCCGCCTGTTCTTTAAAGCACCACTAGCACCCAACAGTTCGAACTCTTTCTATTGCATGATTTACAGGGCTGCATCTAAAGATTTCCATCATGATTTGTAAGATCTTAGAATACCCAAAATCCATTAATAGAGGCAAACAAAGGCTAACTCACAGCTTTCACAGGGAGCAGAATGGTAACTTTCCAACAAGCAAACATTGCTTTTTGCTTCAAGTTTCTGTAGCGAATCCTAATTGGCATCTCCAAAATATAATTTGTCATGTTTCTGGGAAAGATTCAGCCCTAGAGAGACAGATAACTGCAAAAACTTTCAGAAATAGATCTGCAGGGCCAGTGGAGTCCAACAAAGCCATGGTTGCACTCATAGCAGCAGGAAAAAAAAAAAATATCTTTAAGCAGCAATCAAGAGATCTTGGCTTTCTGTGTTCCTCCTAAACTCCCAGTGATCTACCACAGAGAGGATGCTGGAGAAGTGAGAGAAGATTTCTTGTTGCGTTCGGCAGAATAATAATGCCAAGTTCACAGATTTTGTTTCAGCATGGAACAGAAGATAGCCAGGGGATACTTCTGACAAAATACCAGCATCACCAAGGCAAATAGTGCAACAATTATCTTTAAGTTAAAACCACACACATTACCAGGCAACTCTAAGTCAGTCAGTACGTACTGAGTGAGATTTCAGAATGAAGATGATAGCAACAATTTTTTCCCAGCTCGGATGCCAATCACAATGTGATCTGTACAACTGGAATTTGAATACTGCAGAGTGACCATTCAGATCCTAGTGGCCATAAATCACAAACATGGGCTGAATATAGTGTCTTTTTCCACATAAGGTTAGTATGAGATTGCTCAGACCATCACATATCCATGTTGAGCACATGGAGACACGAATGGCAGAGTATCTTATTCAAACACAAAAATGTATGTCTGTACGTACACTTGCATTCTACATGAGAGTCCAATGGTAACAGCAAAAGAATAGAAGACACGTGGGACCACAGGAAACATAACAAGAAGGAACATGACTTTATAATGCAGATAAAACTTCCCATAAATAAGAGTGACAGCCTCTAGAGATCTTAACATTTTTCATTTAAAATGTTCGATGAGATACTTGTACAGGTTAAAATTAAGCAGCACAACCCAGAACCCTCTAATCTCCAGGAGAGCCCACTTCACCTACGGTAGGGTGAAAAAAAAATCACTATGATGTATTCTGTCTTCCTCTCTTACAAAACCTGCATTCTTGGCTGCAGCGTAATTTTTGACTGGGTGAAGGGGGACACAAGTTCAGACTAGTACAGCATTGGGGCACACCTCTGGAAAGCTACAACTCCGGATTCCAAGCTAAGCAGAAGCCAAAAACTCTCTTCTACACTAATGGACAACAGATCTAAGGCATTTGATACAGGGCAAATTCAGTCTGATAAGTGTGCCACATCCAAGGAGCCTTGTAGTCTAAATTTAATGCAAATGTACTTTGAAACCTTAAAAGCAGCAGAGATTCAGATGCTCACTTGTGTCTTTGCTTCCTATTGCTTGTCAGGTTTTGCTGTCTCTCAGAACACAGGTGCAATGAATCGCTTAGTAGCAATTCTCAGGCTGCCAGTCATCAGTAGGAACAGGATCCTAGTTAGGTGCTTGGAACAATTTTGAAGCTCTTCAGAAGCACTTCGATTCGGTCACTGTACGTATACAGAGAGCACAGACCACTGTGCTCTGATGCCCACTGGAGACCACTGGTTCAGATGCCTACTTTTTCAGCACTGTAACTCTTAAGTCAGATTCCCCAGTGAGAATATAGCTGCGACAATCACTGATCCAGTGAGCCTATGACTTGGTTAGAACTGTAGTCTTGTGGAATTCATTGACAATCACCCTTCAACCCCCTGTTCCCTAGTGATTTTCAGTCAAGGCAACATTAAAAGCAAAGGAAGCCCTTTGCCACTGCAGGCAATCTCCAAGCACATCTTGAATCCACAGTTCTCCAATGCATTTGTGTACGGGTAGAAAAACAAAATGTGAATAGTTAAAGATCAGTAACTGGTAAAGAAGTGTACATAACCTGGGAAATGAGTGCATTTTCAATATATCCCACACTTGTTTATTTCAAGAACTTTATTAAATGGACTGCAGCTCTTGATTATTAGCCACCTTACAAATGCACCTACTATTCAACTAGGTGTTGTACAGAGAAGTGACATTTTCTCTTGGAAGAGGATAGAAACAGAGCACAATTATATGACCATAAGGAAGATCACTTTATCACTGATATTAATCACTTCAAGTGCTGATCTCCTGGTTTACAGTCTTCAATTACTCTATTATTTATCAAGAAAGGGAGCAGAAAAAAATTCAGAAGCCTTACACTGTTGTCAGAAGAGCAGAACAAAACTATACATCTGGTTCTGAGTGGCAACACTGGTTTGCCTCAAATCTTTCATAACATCCAAGCATAAAGGTATCCACTAGGAAGGTCTAGTTTGCTGAGCTATATCAAAGAAGGAATGATAGGTTGAACTTTAAGAGACAACCCAACATGTGAGAAGATTGTGATTTTTACCATTAAGGATAAAAAGCAAGCCTTCTCAATTTGACAGAAAAAGAAGAGAAACAACTCAAAAGAGAACAAAGGGGGGACTGATTTATTGAAGGGAGGAGCTGTTAAATAGCAGATAACAGCTGCTTTTATATTGCAAGACTGAGCCACTTTGATGTCCATCTTCACAACATGTGCAGTTTTAATGTTAGAGACTAAGAACGTTGTGGGATGGAAGTACTGTGGACAATACATTACTTTTCATACAGATGAAAGTAAAAAAAAAGACTGTTCACATTAGTTATTTCTGTGAGACTCATTAATTTTAATATGGCAAAGAGGTGAGCAACTAGAAATGGGTTCATCAAAGTAGCTGAGGGATTTTCTGAGTTGCAGTAAACTTTGCCCTTCTGGTTCCTATCATATTTCCTGACATCACCTTTAGGAGCTGGCTGAGTGCTTCCTACTTGCCTCTACACCTCCCAGTGTCTTTTTTACTACCTGTTACTACCTTTTTATTCCTGAGCTAACTTTGCTCCTTACTAAGCAAAGTACAGTTTCTCTACAATGGCTTGTCAGTAAAGGTAAGCTCAGAAAGAGCTCCTACATAAGCAACCTCTTTTTAATACTACTTGAGAGAGGATTGCATATGGGAAGAACAAAGTTATTGTCTTTACACTTACCAGAGTAAAACAAAAAGTCACAGGCTTACCCATACCTATAGACAAGCCCACAGTTCTTATTTGTAGCGTTACATGACCAGAATGGAGTGACAGTATTTGAAGAAGGGAGTGTGTATGGGGAGGTTCCCCCATATCCCTGGTACCAAGACCTCACCAAGATTCAGAGTTCACTAATTGATCAGTGTAGACATGGTAGAAAAGCATTTCAGGAGGAAAGTATGCTTTGTGTAATACACAATCCATTTTCGTTCTGATAAACTCTGTGATTTCCTCTATGAGGCATAGAGATAGAAACCGAATTTTGATCTCTCTGGGCAGTAACTTAGAACAGCTATGCCTTGTGGCTTTAAGGTCTGTACAGCTATGTATTTTTACAGTTTTGAGAATGAAGATAAAAATCATCATCACTCACTATATTAACAAATACTTTAAAAATTATTTAATAAAAACTTCTCTATTAACTGCTTTCTATACACACTAGTCAGAACAAAAGGTAAGGCTACAGGCTACTGGTAGCAAGAAGCAACTCATGTGAAGTTAGCTCTGCAATGGCCATTATAAACTGTACGAAGTATGAAGACAGAGCACATGCAAAGAGAGAGCTAATGCTTTATCATGACAAGGCCTTCCACTGGAAGGCAAATCAACTTTAAGTAGTGTATGATCATCAAACCTATTGATGTAAACAAACAAATACCAACAAACTGCTATTTATAGTAATGCTAAAATTGTGTGTTAACAAATGCCAGAATTATTAAGATGTTATAAGGTATTAGTATCTTATCAGCCCTTTGTACAAAAGTGCCTGGCAGTTCTATTTCAAAACAGGTATTCCATTTGAGGCTGACTTAGCGAAATGAGCACTAAAAAGAAGAGTCTGTGCGAGAAGCCAGCTTATAAGAAGCTACTACCTTCATTTCGGAAGCATCTGCTTTGTCTTGTCATAATAGAACAATAACAGGGAAAATGTTTTCATTTTGCATGTAACTATTGAACTACATCAGCATTTGGGATCTTTATGCCTTTTGCAAGATACTTTACAAACATAAGAAACCACAAAAGATACCAGCTGATAAGGACAGACACATCTGCTAAGAACATTAGTAACGTGCTCATTCCTTTCCTAACTAACACTATAACTTAAAGTAAGTTCCGATCACAGAAGACATGCTACAATAATGAGAAAAGTCTCTTCACAGAATAAACACTATTGCAGATAGTTGTAAGAACTGGTCTATAAAGAATATGAAGCAAGTCATCAGTGTAATGTTTAAGGATAATATGTTTATGCATTCATCATTCCATTTTACTTGCAAAATAATAAATTCTTTCCAACACATAGAATAGCCACAAACATGACCCGTGTCTCTTAGGAAAAAAAAGAAGGGTGGGACTGTAACTGAAATAATAAAGCTACTCCTGAATGCCAAAAATAAAATTCTTACTTGAGTGAAGGTCAAAACCAAAATTAAAACTGTTGTTAGGAAAACACCTCAAGGATACTACAACTTCTGCAGAGCCAGTCATCAGAAAGCTAGCACATGTAAAATTAAGGGTTATAATTCAAAATTGCTTTTGAAGTGTATAATTGGAATCAAGAGTTTCTCTGCAATTATTTATGAAGAGAAAGTTTTAAGTACTGTGATATTTACATTTGGCACTTAGCACTTACATAAGCAATTGACTTTCCAACAATGCTGAACAGCCATTAGATTCTAACTTAATTAACGTCTCCCCTATTTCACCTCAAGGTTTAATATAAATTGCATTGCACACCAACGACACACAAAAATTAAATTGACAACTTAGTCATCATCATTTAAGAGCTACAGGATTCTCAAGCAATTTTTTTATGGCATCCACCAAAATACACAACATAAGTATTTCCTGAAACATGTATATATTCATATGAAAATGCCCTTTCTTAACTATTACAAATACATCAGGCTGATCTAACATGTTATGGGGAAAAAATGCCCAGGTAAGTCTTGTCACATAGAGTGTGGAAAAAAAGCCTGGAAAACAAGTAAAACTTACTCTTCTGTTATAGCTTCATGATTTGTCAAGCCAAGGTTTGGCAAAGGATCTTCAATCTTGGGAGCCTGGGGAACATTTAAAGCTGGAGTGGTCTTAGAATCAAGAAGTGCTCTTTTTTCATCTTTCTCAAGTGCTTTTCTTTTTCCACCGTTCTGAAAATATTCTCGGCATACACTGAAAAGACAAAAAGAAAAATTCCCCAGAAAAACAGAGTGCTATTTTTGGTCATTACTACAGATAAGACACAAGACAGAGGCTTAAGAGATACAAGTAATGTCAGCTTTTAAACAAATCTGGGTTTTACTGCAACTTCGGTAAGTCAGCTTTGGGAAAGATGCAATACACCCAAAGACACACTTGAAGTCAACTGGTGTTTTACTTCCAAGAAATTAGGCTTAAGTCACAGTTGAGTAAAGAGATTCAAAATAGTTTTATCTGGATAGACTTTGAGAGCAAGACAGCAGAAGTCTTGTCAGAACATCACCAGAGTGCAGACTTCAGCTGTCACCTGAGCACTACAGTTCTCCACTAAGAGGCCAAGAGTCATTAACTAGCTACCCATAAATTAAAGGGCTTTTGAAACATCTATGTCTTGCAAGACATATAATGTTGGGGAAAAGAACCATAACCTAGGCTTATGGGCTAACTACATACACCAGTTTTTAATTTTAGTTGAGTTTGCCTGGGATGTTTTTTGCTTTTAAGTAACAGATATCTGCAGTAGCTGTGGAAAGCTTACTTTAGCTTTCAATTTTTTCCCCAGACTTATTTTGCTGATAGGAACCAGAAAAAAAAAGATCTGGTCATACTAGAACAGAAATGTATACCAGTTTAAAGGAGTGAATGTTACAAAAAAAGTTAAATTGCACTGCATGCTTCATCCAGTAGTCAGCATTAGTGTAAAAGAAGCAAGCATTACGTTTGAGAATAACTGAATTCTGTCCACAAAATAGAACTAGAATTGGAAACAATTTGTTGCTGTGAAATTAAAAAGCCTGACTCACCCTGAACAAAGCAGTATTTTTAATTAGATGTGCCAGCCAACTATTTGCACAGAAAGTTTAACAGAAATAGTACTTGTTTGAATGATATTTTCATAACAACCCATTTTTACGATGCTTTCTTGAAATTCACTCAATTTTCCTCTAACGAAGCTACAGAGGTTTGAAGGAAAGATTTCAGAAAACATTAATTTACGTGTAGTTTAATAACACCTTATACAAAGCCGTATCAGGATAACATAGTATTTCACATCACAGATTCAGGAAAGGACATGTTGGTATAATGCTGCATTTAAATCATAAATAGAGACAAGGACTTGGAATACACAGGCTTCATCTAAGGGTTGGTGATATTGTAGGCAACAGATATATCCAGCCTCTCCATCATATAAAAGGTGAAGGAGAAAAAAAGTCATTGGAGTTGAGTTTCTTAAAGGGAATTATACACAATCGAACATGTACAGAAGTTACTTCTACTTCTACAGAAGTAGAAGTTCCTTTACTCTGAGATGGTAGTCAGTAAATCTGTAATTACAGTAGCACATTATGTCCAGGTTACTAATTCTTGCTATGAGGGGGAAAAAAAATAAGTTATCCTGGACACATTTCTGTGCTGACGTGCTTATAGGATCTCAAGATTAAAACTGACCTGTGTCTAACAAACTCAAAGCACAAGCAAGTTTTACTTGCTCAAGTAGGCCCTAGGCATTCTTGCATGAAGTATAAGAAGTCTAAAATGAAGACACTATCCTTAGAGCAGAAAACACAGCTATATAAGAAACAAACACACTAAACATTATATTTATATAATCAACAAGTTTATAATTACAATTCCTCAGTAACCAAAGCTATTTTCAGACCAAAGAGAAGCTAGGTGGAATAAAGAAATAAAATCCACCTCTTAACAATATGGAGCAAGATCACATGCAGACGCAGGAAGAGCAGTCCAGGCTGCAGTACTCCTAGATATATAGACTGGGAAACCACACCAACTCCATCCATTAGAGCTTGCATGCATGGAAAGACAACTCTAAAATTAACAAAGTTAAAGCAGAAGGAGCCAGTCATTTAACTTAGCAGGAAAGAGATTAAAAACATCAGTAAACAAAAGAGAACCCTAGAAAAACACTTGAATTATTGCTGATATGCTAATAAAAGTGTATTTTACACTGGAGCGTATTATTTGTTTATAAGCATATGATCAATTTAGAGCTATTCAGTTCTGTATGTCATTTAGTCAAAGAAATTCAGTAAAAAAAATATTTTTCCTCACTGTTTATCAGCTACCTTACTACTTTGTGAGTATCTTGCAGTCTCTTTACTTATATTGTCTTTTCCCTCATTATCTCTCCTAAGACATCCAGAATCAGCGGTAGTTTAAATAGTGCTGCACTGCCATTGATGCTGACATGTAAGTCAGAACACATCAAAAAGTTCACAACTTTGGGACAACGTAGTGGTTTTTCTCAACTATTGATGTTATCAACCTTTTAACTCACTAGAATCACAGAGTGATAGCAGCTGTGTTGCCCAGTTTAACACTTAATAAGCTGTTGCAGAGAAAAACCATCTACTTGTAAAGTGTAGTATAAGCTCCTCTTGTGACCAAGATGTCATTTCTTCCTCATTCCTGATACTGGTACAAATCAGTATTTTTTCCATCCTTCTACCCCTGTCTATCATGTCAACCCAGTTCTCATCTGTTCTTCTTAACTGACCTTCCTTGTCTGCACATAAGACACTATTGAAGACAACCATGAGGAGAAGCACCTTCTTCTCCTGGGTTTTTGCTGGTGGACAAAGGGGCCAGAGCCACAGGATGGCCCAAGACTGGGCTAAATTCTTCACGTTCAGATCCCAGTCTGCATACCTGTGCAGTACCACCAGAAAGCAAAAAAACTAACCCAAAACCAAATCCACCCATCCAAATACAAAACCCCAGGAAACACTGCACTTCATAACCACTGATGGGTTATTTTACACCCTTCTGAAGCTACAATAATTCTGGCAGGATTACTTCACGTTGCCCTTTTGGCTCCTGTGGCCTCAGAGGAGCTGTCTGTGTACCCCCCTCACAGAAGGGGACCTCACCCCTACTGTGGGGTACAGGGAGCACCTGGGCAGTCACTGCACAGCAGTTAACCAGAGGTTACCGCGTGGCAACTTGATGTAGCCACATGTTTAACTTCACAGCCATTAAAAGCCATCCTTGATCACACAGAGGTTCTGAGTATGCAGCTATATACAACTACATTTAACAATTGTCTCAAGTAATGAACAGAACATCCCTTAATTATCTACAAAGAGAAATAAAATTAAGGAAACTATTTTATAATACTGAGAACTGACATGGCTCCATTTTGAACTGGCATTTAAGCTTTCAGACTTTGATGATACAATAATAGCTCTACAATTAACATACTTGTTTGTGAAGAATTGTGCAATGTAAATGCTACATGAGCTAACATTTGCTACAGTTTACACAAACAGCAAAATAAACGTTTCAGGTCTAAACTGTTTAAGTTTGCTGGCAGAGAGACATGTGAACTGTCCAGTTCATCTCTTTGCTTTAAAAAAGCAACACAAAACCCCTCGGTATTTCCTCACTTGTTTTCCATACTTCCAATCTCAAAGTTGACCCCCCTGTTCCGCCATTCAGGCTGGACACGTATAGGAAGTTTTAGTAAAAGCCAATATGATACATATTCATTTGTTAATACGCTCCAGCAATGAAAGAGAAGCTTCATTTTCGAATATAGTGACCAAACCCAAGGTTGGACTAGATGATCTCCGGAGGGGGATTCTGTGATTCTGTTTTCAATAGAATATATAATTTAAAAAAAAAGGCAAGGGGAATTGCTAAAGAAACACCTTATGAAATATAAAACCCATGAAAGAATCAGTAAGTAGTTCTTCTTATCAAGTAATAATGAACAACTAAATTAAAGCTGGTGTGGTCAGCTTTTATCATGGCCAAAAGCAGTTTCTGATAGTTGTTATCAATGCTCAAGGGTTTCAAGCAGCCAGTTTTACAGGCTAAGAACTGACACAGTCCATCTCTTCTCTTCTGCTTTATAATGAGGAAAAGGTGAGCTTGACTATGTCCCTTACAGTATCTACTAACCAAAACCTAATTTTGAAGATGAAGTGCAGTGAGGGTACAGAGAAATAACATACTTCCCTTCAGAGCTGAAGGAAACTCTGGACTTCTCATCATGGTTTCTGTCTGTAAAATGTTTCTCCCCTCCTCCCACATATTGAGGAATAAATTTATTAATGTCAACTGACAGAGCTGCTGGCCTGAAAAAAAACCCAGAAGCGTCAACTCTTCTACAGGTTTAACCCACACACCTCCCAACCTCCAAAGAAAAATCAAGGAACGGAGAATTCTCAATTTCCCTTGTAGACATTAATCATACCTAGAAGAGCAGAAAAGCTTCCTTTGGACTGGAAAATACTTTGCTATTGTCATGCACACCCAGCTTTAGGTTAAGGAAATCCTGTATTCAGCATAAGCGAGAGCACTAGGTTTCTCAATCTGAAGTATCACAGCTTTTTATTATCACAATTACATTTTGTTAAACTTCAAGTTGAGAAACCTATATACAATACATTTTTCCATTTTATTTTTTAATACTTGCTCTCAATTCTAGTGTTTTGAGATATTTTTATTTTGAGAAACACAATTAGGTCTGTAACCAGATGCTTCCCTGGTGTTGTGTCCACCTCTCCAAGCCAGCTTCTGGAAGCAATATCCTTCATTACTGGAGGATTCCAAGACCTTGAAAATAGCCAACAGTTATCATATGATCACTGCTCTAATTAGCTCTAGTGTTTAACAAACAGATACAGTTTTGTCAGAACAAAGAATTATTTAAGAGCAAAAACGAAGACTGTCATACAAACATGAACAATGAACATTGTCTTTTTTCTATTTTAAATGGTTTCGCTCCTCCTGTTTATGCTACCTCCCTCTTCATTCCATTCTCCTGAAAGTGAATTGCTTGACTAACTGCATTCATCAAGGAAAGCTGCAAAACGGCAGTGAAAGGACTTCAAACATTCATTCATTCATTCAATCTTCCAGACCCAAACAGGACCAGCATTCCATTTCTAGCAAAGTTCTGTTATTCCCAAAGATCCTGTGAGAGATCACTCTGCCTTCTCTTCTTTTGACAAGACCGTATCAGCCAGTTTCTAAGAACAATCATAAAGCTTTTGTGGAAAAAAAAAATTGAAGATTTTTGATCATGTCTTTATTTTTCTTGGAGCTGAGCTGCTGTTTGTTATTTTTTGAGCGCAGTGGCCTAGGTGACATTTTGGCTGAGAGCAACACTAAATAAAGTCAGAGGAGTACTTCGTGTATCTTGTGGACAATCTAATTAATGCTCTCCAGTATGTTATTTGCCTTTATTGCAAAAGCATCCCATGACTGTTTCATATTCAGCTTGTGGCCTGCTACAGAATCCAAATGCTTTTCTAAAAGACTAACACAACCAATTACCCCATAGTCTGTATTTGTATAGTTGATAATATTTGGTATAGTTAACAACACTGTTAATTTTAATCCTGCTCTCTGAGTGACAATTCTTTTCTCTTTGATCTCATTTGCAAATTTAATAAATAGACTTTGTTCTAGCAGATTGCTAATGAAAATATTGATTAGCAGGGACAGACACTGACAGAGTCCTTCCAAGTAAATCGCATTTTTAAGATAAGCTTCAAACATCTATTCTCTGCAAGTTTCTCCCAAACAGTTCTGCCCTCATCTGACAGCAACTTCATCAAGTCCGTATTTCTTCAGTTTGCTCATAAAAGTCAAAAGACTTTATAAAAAGGTGCAGGTCTAAATAGTGCTTTATCATGATAGCCATTTTTATCAGAAGAACAGATTTTGGTTTTTGTTATTTTAAAAAATTGCCAAGTCAACACAAGTCTTCGCACTGATGCAAAAGCAACAGGAAGAAGGAAACCTGCTGGTCTAGCTTATTTTGTTTTAACCAGAACAAGCTGGCATTCATTGTCCATACAAAGGTTCATCAGCCTACCTATGCCAGCAAAAGAATCAAGAGACCAGACAATTATTCAGGGTAAACGTCACCTTACCCCATTTTGGTTTAAGTACTGTGTTGCAATATAAATGAAATGAAAGAGAAACAGAAATATTAGTTTCCAAATACCAATTGCTACTGTATTCCGTTTTCTAAAGATATAAAAAGAACGTTAAGGGAAGGACAGTTGAGTGTTGCAGGCTTTTTACACCACCACTCAGGGCATCACTAAACTGCAGCTGGAAGTGACAGAGTTTTAATCCCTCTTCCCCTCCCTGCTCCAGCCCCAGCTAACAGTTGTCTAACATTGCACTGAAACAATAAATAAAATTGACCCTATACAATGCAGCATGTGGTCACCAGCACAGTCTTCAGGTACTGCTTTCCATCTTTTACAGTTTCTAAAGTCTGGATATGTGACTGTTTAAGTCAACAAATAATGAAGAAGTAAAATAAAAATAAAGTTTAATTTTTTCTGGTTTTGGCATTAATGTCAGAATAAGCATTTTTCCAGTGGCTTCAACTAAATAGCTAGAAAGGCTTTCAAAAGGGGAACGCTGCAAGAAAAGTTTTATTCTCAATCCTGAGACATACACACGGCTTCTCTAGTGACTATTCTGCATTTTCTGATTTACTTTATCAGGTGCTGTTTATTAAGAGAATACAAAAAAAATGAAGAAAAGATTTTTAAAAAACCCAAAACCTTCTTTTTTTAACTAATAGAAAAAAAACAACTTCGCAGTTTCAGATCTTAAAAAAGATATTTATTCAAAGAAAAACACAAAAGCCTAGACTATCCTTTCTTCAGCAGGGATACATCAGTGGTTCCCAAGTATTTTCAGCATTCCACTCTTAAATTAAACTTCATCTAATACATCAGCTACTTTCCTGCTGTCATGGTGACACAGTTAAAGCATTGAGCAAAAGCCTTCAGTGAAGTCTCATGCAAGTCAAGTTCTCTTGCATGCAATTATGCGCCCTGAGACAAGCAGCAGCAGCAGCAATGGGACCTGCCATCTGCCTGGCACACCTCTTGGCCCTTTGAGAAGGAACACAGTCAATCTGAAATGTTCTGGTATCTAGCTATCCAGGCTGGGGTTTAATCCAAGACACACAAAAGAGAAAAGCACCCCTCTTTTTCCACTGATGTAAAACTCCTGACTCCTTGGCTTTGCAAACCGAAAAGATATGTGCTTTAATTGAAACTTTATACTGAAACAGAGCATTTTAATGTCTCTTACCAGGTGAATTTTTTTCTTAATATGAGTTCATGCTGCAAAGCCCAAACTGGACACTTATTTAAATGTTTGCTTTGTAAGTCTGGTAGGAACTACAAACAGAAAACAAGTGAGACACAGAGCCAAATAACTTCAATGCACAGGCCACCGACTGTCCACATGGAACGTTATCCTGTCTTACAGGGTAACAGACGAGCTTGCCACAAGCAAAGGGAATATCATTTAGCTGAAGCTACTTTAAAGGAAGTGCGTAACAGCTCTGTGGAAAAAGTTTCACGTATTATTTGACAATAAATTGTAAGAAAATATCGAGCAAAGTTCTATGGGAGTCTGTCTGTCCTGGGTCCAGTACAATTAGTATTTTCACAGATAACCTGAACATTGGGAACAGTCAGTGCTCCTCTTAACTGATCTGCAAACTATGCCAAGCTGGGGCCTGGGGAAGCGGTAAAGATAGTGCAAGAAGTCACAGTATTACAATTCAATATGATTAAAAAAAAAGTAATTTAGTAAAGAGAAGTACGTAGATCAGCAGTTCCATAGAAGTAATGAATAGCACAAATAGAAGAAAACAATTAGCAACCGAGGAAGCCTGTAAAAAAGAAACAGGCAGTTGGGGATCACACGTGAGCATAAATTGATGCCTGCACCAATACAAAAAAAAAAAAAACCACCACAGAACACCCACCAAACAAAGTCAGTAGCATAACAAGAGTTTACTAC
>KZ505640.1:3167431-3216540 GCA_002844005.1 Limosa lapponica baueri | reverse complement strand
TGTCTTTCAAATATATTAAGATTTACCTGCAACACCATTCGATTCGGCCTTCCCCTTCACAAGTTTTTGCCCAGTGATTATCTGCAAGGTTTTTCATTGCCACAGCATATTCACACAGAGTTTCCTCATCCTCACAGTGCTCACGCCAGATCTTATCAAAGTCTCCCACTAAACAAAACAACAACAAAAAAAATTGCACATTAGGTACAAAGTGTCTCATTATCTCCATGGCAAAATCCCCATCTTCCAATTAAAAGAAGTTACATAACACACCCAGAGGTTACTTTACCTGCCTGTAACAAAAACAAGGTCCCCTTTCCCTAGTCAAACACAAAATTTCAGGTCTTGGAGAAGGAAGGGAACTATCGGGTACTTGAGAAACTAGCAATATTCTCAGTATACTGATTTTGTTCGGTTTGTCTTGTGAAATTCAAGTCCCTGCAAAGTTCTGTTTTCAGATTTCTGTCCAGGAGCATTAGCATGGCAAACATTTTAGAAATGAAAGAACGAAAGGTTTCCTAGTAGCATTCACGTTCAAATACTGTGATGATATTACATATCAGAAAGAAAGTTTAACCCAGTATATAGATTTCTTTGGATACATTGGAAAAGAAATTCAACCCGTCACTGAAGTCTGCTTCATCTAGCCAGTCTCAGTGAATTAGATTCTAGGCAAAAAATCAAACCGATAAGTTTGCCTACTGATCTCCAAGGACAGATTTATTTCCATGCTTCTCACCTTGCTAAAAAAACTCTTGCAAGTTAAATTCTGGCACTTCAAAGTAATTAAACATGATGATTTGCCCTCTTTTGCTGCTAAGTATCCACTTCTCATAGCTTGCTTTGCATAATGTACTGCTAAACAAAAACAAGATAAATGCTGATCCTGGCTAGCCACAATTCCTATTGTGGTTTCCAGAGCACGCAAACCCTTGGTATACCTTACTAAAAGGACATTTCTGCCCTAAGAAAGAAAGAGACATAGTCACTGGTATGATCTTCACTAATTCCTTTTGTGTTTCTTAATCACAAATGTGTGTACGCATCTAGTACAAATATATATATATATTTATCTCTATAGAATAAAATTTATCTACTGATTTTGCACCTACAAGCCAATACAGCTAACAAGTTTTCAAGAGCAGAGCTCTGACTTTAAGCTTTGACTCAGCCAACACATTTTCACATGGTTCCAAAAACAGTTTTTGTAGCACCTTCATATTACAAAGAAATATTTTAGAAGTGTATCAAGCATAAGCTAACTAATGTCTGCTAAAGTCTGAAACTAGCCTACAGCATGACCTGTCCTCATATCAGTAAGAGATTTCTGTTTCTAGCCCACTTAGGGCAATTTCTTTGATGTGCTTTGTTTTAATTAGCAGGAAATAACTAACAGATTTCTTCCAGTGGCAACTTACTTTTTTTTTCTCCCCTCGTGTGCAAAGCATTTAACAATCCCTCACCTCACCTGTCTTCCAATTACAGCAAGACTGGGTATGATGGACAAGTACAGATAGTTGTATGCTTAGAAGATTTAAACCAACCATCCAGCTTACTCCCTATGTAAGTTTGGTTTAGGGATGTCACAGCAATTTTCTCTTCAAAAATAATCATCTAGCACACTCGTACAATCCTCAAAATGAGTCATGTTTAAAATTAGCTGTTTATATTCCCTTTTGCGAGATCGCACTTGAGATGGGAGTGGGCATGGTTTAGTTTTAACAAAATAGGGAAGCTATGCAAGAAATCATGTACTCTGCTTGCTATTCAACACGCGTATATGAGAAAGTTATTAGACTGGACAAAAAAAAAAATCACAGTATTATATTGGAATGGTATCCCTCATTATTTCCCAAATGAGCTAAGTTCAGAGAGATATACTTGATAAGAAAAGGTGCTAGTGTAGTTGCCAACTGACCACTAGAGCAGAGAAACACCCAACTCACAGGCAGGCACCCGCAGGGGTTTCTGATAAATCCTGTGGGTGACTTTTCTGGAACTTTCAGGACAGCCTTACGTAGAAAAAATCATGCAAGACAGAACATACTCTGCTGACGAAGGAGAGCAAGAAATAGTATAGACAGTGTCCTACCAGAAAAGGGGGCAAAATGAGCAGAACTCTTACAAATCTTTATTTCTTGTGTCAACAAAGTACAGAACACATAGAGCAGCAACCTGGAAAGCACTAGCCAAGTTCAAAGTGTATTCTCAAAGCAAATTAATTCTGGTGCAATTTAGATAAAGTTTCATAGTTTCTCTGCCACAATACTTTGAATCTTACTGCGTGCTCCAGACAACTGAAATGCTCAAATGACATGCAGTTGCTAAATTTTTGTTTGAAGAATACACAGCTAATTAGAAAGGAAAAAAGTAAACACGTGACCACTTATTGAAGGAAAACACCACAAATACAAAATCCCAAGTTTAATACCGTTCTTCTTTTAGTTGCATTACTCCATTTGGCCTATTCTTAAGCAATTACTGTATTTCCAAATACCACTTTTTCTTAAAACTTAAGAAATAAGACAGATGGGGAAGAAGAAATATGCAAAGAGCAGATGTTCCTAACTAGCCAGTCCTTTCTTATGGCAAAGTAGTGATGCCTCCTAACACTGAATTTTGCTCTCATAGCAACTCTTCTTACTTCCTTCTGAACAAGGCAGATTTGCGCTTCTCCCTGAAAGTCAGAGGAGGGGCAAAAGAGTCCACAGATAAGGGATCCTAAATTTAGATATATAGCAACAGACCCAGAACTGACTACCAGCACTCTGAGATGTGAACTTTGGGTTACAACAGAGCTGCCTACAACAGTAACAGCTCCTTGGCACTGAGCTGAGGAGAAAATAAAGCAGAATGATACATACTATTAAGAGAGACATGTAGAACAAAAGTGAAAAATTCATCACAAAGTAGTTCTGTCACACATCCTATATAAAATCAATTCTGTGTGCACTTCTGATTTGTTTTCATCCACCAATAGAGAGAGAAAATGGCAACATGAGACAGACACAGCACAGCTTCTGTACGAGGAACACCTAAACAGAGGTGAGAAAAAGTCAGATGAAAGCCAGAGAGAACAGACATCCACAAGGCCACGAGTGGCAGAGTAAAGGTAAATATGGAACAATTTCTGGGTGTTCTAAAAGTAGGAGACATTCAGGAAAAGCATAAAGAGACAGCTTAAAAAAAAAAAAAAAGTTATTTCTTCACAAAAATATATAATTAAGCTTAAAGTTCATGTAGCTGGGCAAACTAATGGAAGAAAATCCATGACAAATTCCATATCCAAAGATGCAATTTCTAACTCAGGAGCTCTTAGACCATGTAATCACTGAAAGACCACATGATAAACAACCATATGGTGATACTCCAGCAGCACTTCTCGTATATTCTTGTCTCAGGAACTGCCGTTGACCCACTTGTCAATACTGGCTTTGATAAGACGTCCATTTATCTGCCCTTTCATTAATGTAAGCTCCAAAACAACTGCAGATGAAGGGTTTTCTTAAAACAGGGGCACCATTGTGCAGGGACTTTCAAAGAAGCATCTGAGGTCCAGTTTCCCTTGAGCAAGTACCATGGTAGTGGGTTGGTTTGGGTTTTTTTCCCCCCATTCTTCTCCAGGGTGAGCTTTGAGAAGGCACAGATAGGTACATTAGATTTACAGGAAGTGTAATTCTAGAATCATGCTCCAATACTTAGTTGAAAATGCAAATAATGCTTCCTACCTGTTGAGATTTTGAGGTAGTGACTACAACAGGTCTTTCAGCATCCAATTTCAAACTGACACCCAGAACACAGTAGAGATATGAATTAAATTTTTAAAGCAATACATTATAATCCACTGTGTATTAATTTTTCAAGCAATACATTATAATCCACGTGCAAATACTGCATTAACTCCAGTGGAGTTAAACATTTATTTATGAATCATTGCTTGTGTAACCAAAAAGTCAGTGAAATATGCAGAAAGGTTTCGCCGCAAAACTAATAGTTTAAACTAAAGAAATAAGATAAATAAAATCTTCTGTTAAGCAATCAATAATGCTGTAAATTAAATAGAAGTTTGTGGTAGGCCAATCTAAAGAATAAAAAAAAAAATATATCTTGCATGTTTGATCACATCTTAAAGTTAATATTTGATTTTGTGCATTAAACTTTTCATCTCATGTACTCATGACCATATCATAATATAAAGTTTAAGGCTACTGGATCGCTTTTTATGGGATTTAAAACCTGGTTAGAGCACTGACTCTTCAGAGATCTTCATACACCTCAGATCTCCATCAAGGAACCAGTTATGACAACATCCAGATGAGAAGTGTGATTGGCCAGACTGGCTCACAAGGATTTCACATACCTGTCAAATCACTACAGTGACATTATCTTAAAATGATTTAACGTTTGCCCTCCTACCTATCCAGAACTGCCTAGAAAATAAATAAATTACCTACTTTTTACGTTGAAGATTAACTATTCCTTTAAAAACAAAAAAGCCCAAAGCTCACCTCTTTCTAGCAATTCTGGCCAACTTGTTGCTTCTTTGGAACAGTCTTTACTAATGCAGCAACAAAAATCCAATACTCTTTACCTAGAACAGATTAATCCCTCTAAATAGTTACCACCCACATTAATATTGCCTGCAAAATAGCCAAATCATACCCCCAAACTCAACCACAAAGTAATCAGCAGGTGCTGAATCCTGTCACAGACAGGTCAGGCACGTAGAAGTTATTTTTAAATGATCCTAATTACAAGATAGTTTTAATTGTGGGTAAAAGCAATAGAAACCTAACGTTAGCTGCTAAGTTTCAACAACTGAAAACATTTTTAATAAAGAAGAAAGAATCACACAAGCTCACTTCACATTTATTTACAAGCTCTCAAAGGTCTCCAGCATAGTGCAAGAAGACCAGGTTTGCCATTCTTGGTGGGACAATCCCACGCCGTAACTGTTCTCTCCAGGAAGTCTATTTTTAAGAAAAAAAATCCAACTTTCTTGCATCCTATTTTTTGTCTTTTTTTTTTTTAAAGACATTTCTTCATAGAGTGTTAAATGGAACTGGCATTTAAGGTATGTTTATGAAATAAATAGAAAAATTAATTAGTCAATTATTCTTCAACTTCTCACAGAACAAATCATATCAATTGGTATATTAAATAAAACATAACCCTCCATATATAAATGAAACAGAGTTCAGTTTTGCTAAATGCAGTATTTTTCCTTTTGGAATGGGATAAAACTCCAAATAACTTATTTGAATCATTCTGGTTTAACAAGCAACAAAATAGTGAAGTCATATAGAGTTAAAATTACTACAGCATCCCCAAGATTAGTTTTGTAACTACTATTTTCCTTAATTCCATCAGTGCTCTTCAGAAAGACAGTGCAGTCACCTCTGACAATCTCAAAACCAAGTATGAAACACTTCATTGATCACAGAACAAGATTTTGCATCCCAAAATTTATCTACTACCATCCACTTAAGCTTCACATAGATGCAACATTGGTTTAGGTCTTAATCAACAGCTCCCTTCAAAAGAAACAGTTTTTTAACATTTGAAGAAAAATGAAATTAGAACAGCCATTATTTCCCTTTGGAAAACTACAATTTTCTGAAATCAAAGTAGCTGTAATTGAAAAAAAAAAAAAAGAGAGAGAGGGATAAAAAATAAGCAAGGGTTAAGAGTTTGAATTCTTGGCTACCTACACGCTGGTATGAATTGCTTGTGTAAAAAACCAGATTAAATCCACTCTCCACTCCCTTTTCAATAGTTCTATTCAAGAGCTCATAGCCTTCCTACGTACACCTTTGATGGCTCTGGCAGAGGAGAAAATAAGCTCAATAAATTGACAAATAATGAAAGCCAGAAGCAAAAGTGACACGTTCATATTTGCGCAATAGTTATTAATAAAGCTTTTTGAATTGCTCATTGTAAGAAGCAAACCTATCCCCACAATTAACAAGTGCCCATGACAATGCTGGGTAACTTCAGATGACAGGCTGCTGGCCATAGCAACGCCTAGCAAGACCTTTCAGCTTTCTTTTTTGTTGTTGATGGCAATGCACTGTGGAATGAAAAAAATCCATCTCATTTTTAGCTTCTTAAGACCGCCTCTCACTTACTTGCTTAAAACAGCAAATCAGCTTCTACAATGTGCTAAGCAGTAAATGGGAAAAGCAACTCTACATTGTCCACTAGGCTAAAGCTGAAATTAAATTCCTATGAATATGTGACAAAATTTCCTCCTTTAACAGTAACTTGTCAGCTGAAATTTAGCTGTACTATTAAATGTCTCGAGAGTGTGACTGATTAATAAAATTATATGAGGAATATTAGCTAATCCTATGCAACTTACAGTTTTCAGTGTATAGAAGATAAACTTGAGATGTACTAAACATTGGTCTTACTAAACAGCATATCCAGTATTTCTTGTGAAAGACATTAGGTATTTCTGGCTTCACTGTTTTCCAGTTTTATATGTCTAAATACATAACATGAACTTCAACTCGGGCAAAGTTCAAGCAATCAGAGCTAATATTTTCCTTCTCTTGTCTGACTAGCATTTGCTTCATGGTTCTTGGGATTTACCTGAAATCGTTCATAATAAAAATCTTTCTTTAAAAAAACAAAACCAAAACCCAACAAAGTGCAAGAATCTAATTTTTCCTACTTATCTCAATATCAATGTTCCTCACTTCTACTCATATAGAAAGGATCCATTTGACCAAAAGCCGATTTCTATACCTGACCTGTCAGGTAAACTTCCTATCTATCTCTCTACACTAGACTCCCAGGGTACAATTCATCTGCTATTTAAAGCATCTACTGGGGGTCAGCTTAGATCACCCTGAAGAGTGATCTGTGTCTCCAATCTGCTATAGATCTCTGAGGGCTGTCACGCAAACAGCGGGGAGCCTATTTGTGAGAGTTTAAGCAATTACTGCCCCCAGGTGTTGGATCTACTCATTTGGAAAGTATCACCCCTCTTTCCTCTTCCCCAAACCCGACTTTCTGGGACAGACTCTGTGCTGCACCTCAAGACCACCAACGCAGAGATTAACAGAAGCTCCTGATTTTGGTAGATCTGTGCAAACACAGGAGCAAAAAAAATCAGAAGCAGCCGAGGCACAGGTATAGATTTCATTACGCTGACCCTACAACACCATTTTCCCCACAAAGGCAACAATGGAGCTAGGAAAGAGGTTATATATATAGCATCCAGGGGATGCAAGTCTGTGCTGTAGCCAGTGGGCACTCAAAATTTGTGGGCTAGATATATTATAGCAAAAATTTTATTAGTTAAATCCCCCAAACTGTAAAATGTTATGGGATTCCTAATTGAAGCATCACTAAAAAAGTGTGGTGTGCAAACTGTAAGGACAAGCGTATCTTAATGCCTAGGTCATAAAACAGCATCAACTTTAATTTTTAATGAAATGGTATTTATTTTCTGTTGCTTGAAAATGTAACAACAATGTAAACATTGTTCCCAAATGTTTACCTCTTCCAAGAAATTAATGCAAGTGGGAAAAGACAAATGGAGATCTAAAATATTACTGGTTTACTGTGTAGAAATAAACCTAAGTTTTCAACAAAAAGGAGTAACAACTGTTACCTTATCACGTAGAGCTAGTGACAAAGTTTTCCTGTCCTGTGAAAAATGCCACTATTGCAAAATGTTTCCTGTTTCACGTCAGGAAGAACTTAACCTCTCTCAAGGTTTTTCATGAAAAACACAAGAGAGGAAGAGACCATAAAGCAACTGACTTCAGAACGACTCGTCTCACATGAATGTCTAAACCACTTACTCGGAGTACTTATTATTGTCAGGCAGAGTTCTGTAATTCTTCCTAATTTTCTGGATTTGAAAAAACTCAAAGTTATTACCCATTTATTGGAAGTTTCAATAAATCTTTCTTTTAATGACTCAAACTACCATCTATCAACTTCTGTGATACAGTACCTAATATCAGGCCAAACATCAGTTGTGTGTGATTCTAAGCCGGAGCAGTATGGAAGGAGAAACAAAACACACAGCAAAATATTTCATAAAATAGGTTTACAGACACCTCAGCAAATTTTTTCCACTGGTACTCAATACGGGACTTCCAGGGAGAAGCAGAGGGTCTTGCAAATCATCTTTCCAGACTTACATATAAAACCCTCTATATAACGAAGGGTCATGCTGCACAGAAAATGTTTACTTGATAAATACATCTCTGCACAACTACAAAGGTAGCAAACAACTCAGAGGAAAAAAAAAAGGCTACCTCTGTACCAGGGGAGGGATTTTTATCACAGTAAAAATTAACCCTACTTGGCTGCTACAAGGAACTGGAAACAAACAAGCAACTATTACACAGCAGATGTTCAATAGATCATGTCTATTTCCCTACGAACCACTAAATCTGATTTAACAAGGCTGTCTGTCAGGCCTGACAGACATCAGCGTACGTGCAACATATAGGCATATACACAACCAATACATATTCCAGCCTATAGCTGCAGGTGCCTAAAAGATGCCTAGTGGAAAATCCTGTAAAATCTGAGGTCGCCTATTGTACCAGGCAACAGAACCAAGAGCAAGAGACTAAATGAGAAATTGTTTTTTCCCCCTTTCCCGTGCTGCAACAGGCTGGTAGGAGAAGGTCAGATTCAGGTTTCATGATTTCCATACTTTCTAAGTGCTTGTCTCAAGCATGCAGAACCTCAAAGTTTCTCGTAAGCAAATAAATGAGCACTTGAGAGCTGCTGTTTCAGCTTTTGGATTTTACCCTGGTGTGTAAGGTAATTAAGATTAAACTAATCCATTTGGACAGGAAACAGAAGTAAAACTTCAGAAAAACATTAGTTTTATGCTAATAAGGTACACTCCTAAGTGAACACATTACAACTCAGTGTGTTTTGTTCTCACTTAAGAATGTTTTCTTCATAAAAACAAAGTTTATAGGCTAACCTGAGGAATGGAGTATCCCACAGTCACAAAATACCAAATCTGCCATGGCATTTATGATTACATACTACCCTTCCACATTTCCTAATTGACAACAGGGAGGGTGTAAGGGCAATGGAAGGAAATTGAAAAGGATGAAGACAAAAGGAGATGAAAAAGGGAGGAAAATATAAATATTCCCACTACGAAGTCACACTAGATTAGTAATATCCCAAAAATAGGAAAAGGTCAGTACTAGTCATACATTAAAAAGTTAAAATTGTTGAAGAAAACAAAAAATGCAGTTCAATGGTAACTTAAAGTTTAAGCCTAACCATTTTGAAGATGGCAAATACTTGTCATAAGTACACTGGCATGTTCTGGGACTATAATATGACATGAGCTACAGTACGGAAGTAAAAACAAAAACCATTCACCATACTTAAAAGTAAATTTGGTTCAAGAAATGCAGAAATTAAAAAAGCCAAGATTCAGGTCTGATGAATCTCAAGAGTTACCGTTTTTCACCAAGAAAAAAAAATAAATCAAACCCTTTAGATGACATCATGCTGACTAAACTTTACTCTAGTAATTCCTTCGTAACTGCAAAAAATTTCTTGTGATGCGTCCCTAGTTAAGAAATTCTGCTTTTGCACTTTGACAAGCATGCAACTTCTTCAGAAACACGTTAGCTTGCAGTTTTGAAGCATATTGTCACTTTTCCACTGGCTCATCTTCAAAAAAGAGGGGAAGCATTGTGGGAAATGAAACAAAATGATAATAATGGTGCCAGTTATAAGCAAGTCAGATAATACACTGGCTTGCCCTTTACAATTGCTCATTGAAACTCAAGGCTTGCTAGCATCAGCAAGGCAAATGAATTCCCAAAGAAATCAGCTTATTAAAATCAAGCCTGTATAACTTCTATCAACAAACATCTCGGTGTCTCAAGGACGCATCTATTTCCCTTCAACAATTCTAACAGAAGAGAGTAACTTAAGATCATATTACAATACCAAAGGCTTTCTTAGACTTATTCACCCTGTGCAACATCACCAGACAGCTTTCAGAAGGACACTCAACAGGCTTTTGCCTCTACCAACAAAATTAATAAGCAATTCTATTTTAGTATCTACAAACAAAGCACTGAAGTCCATGCAACAGCAACTCTAGTACTGTTTGCGTATTTAGACAAAACGGAAAAGCTTTGTAGAACTCTAGTAAATGTGAGGAGAGGCAAAGTAAAAAAAACTTAAAAAAAAAATTTAAAAACGGACAATACAAGATTCTGGAATAATACAGATAGCTCTGTTTCTGCATCATATGGAGGTAGGTGCACTGCACTGTGGAGACAAAAGGCTTTGCCTGTGTAGTAAGCTGTAAGCACATAACCAAGGATGCATTTTTTACCTTTGCTTTTTCATACCCAAGTTATAATTCAATTTGTACTGAGGAATTACAGATGATTTGTTGGTTTTTTCCTTCTGTTTTGCAAACTGTCAACTTTAATTTTTTTCAGGGTAACATACTTGCCAGTCAGTGTCTTCAAGTATTTGAAAACAAAACAAACAAACAAACAAAAGATCCTTCACAGGTCAAGCACATACTAGTATTACAATTTCAGAATGACATTAAAGGCATTTAGGAAGGAGATTCTCGAGTCTGCTTTTAGAAGCACAGAGAAATGTAGGGAGGAAAGACTCCAAAAATAAAATTCTCAAGTAGAAACAACCTAACATATGAAGTACTATGAATACTAATCACTAGTAACTTGTAAAGACCACCTACTCATTACCAACCATGAGTAGGTAATGGGTGGAGCTCTCCTTGTTGCATAGATGTGATGAACTGTTCAGTTTTTAACTCTCTCCATGAAAACACATAATGTGTTGCTAATTTAGAGTGACTAGAAAAATCACTGTAAAGTTTTCACTAACCGATGATTTACAGAACATACAAAGTAAGTTAAGAGTGCTATTTGCTGTTTTGTTTAACTGTTCAATTACACTGAACTAGAGATTAAAACACAATTTACCCTCGCACACTAACTTTGGTAAGAAGTAGCCTTACATAGGCTTCCATGTAATTTACGCTCTCATCAAAAAAAATTCAGTTGTTACAGAGATTGCTCACATTTTTTCAAAGTTAACAGTGCCAGTGTTTGTCTGCCTTAATCTGCAAGCACTCCAAAAAGAGAAATACGAACTGCTCAAGGCTGGGCTCTTTTGGCAGGATCTCACTGCTAAAACATACGATGTTCCTTCACCTATGTCAGGAGAAGAAGGGAGATCCTCCCTTCAGTTTTGGCTCACCAAGGCCAAAATAAGCAGTGACTCTTGATCATTGTCTACATCGGTAGATATCTGTGCCCAAATCCCATGGATAGGCTCCCACAGAGACTTCTTAAGTCCAGAAAGAATGACCTTGTTACTTTAACAGAAGTGTCATATGCAGACATAGAGGAGAGACAAGAACTAGTGCCTACAACAGGAAGAGTTCCCATTCTATGGGTCCTTCTTGAGATATGCACCAGGTCAGAAAGAGCTGTGGACTCAATGAAAGAATTAATGGATGAATTTTTTTGTAACCTGTGTTATAAAGATTAGACAGACCATTATAATCAAGCTGAAGAGACTACAAATTTCAGCAAACAAATCTCAACTCTAGCACTCATCTGAAAGCATTTCTGGGAGGTTTTCAGCATTCCAATACCACCCATAAGAACCTTGCATAAGGGCATTAATACTGATGACAAAGTAGATTTTTCAAGGACTCAGAGCAATTTATTTTACAACTGCTTTTCCCAACTCTTTTGCTTAGTGCTGCTGCCTGAATTATCCCTCCACGGCTGAAAGACAGGAGGCACAAACAGTTCACAAAGACCTGTGCCTCTCCAAATCACCATTCAATCTCTCTTGGTACTCATGACCTACTGTCCTCCCCACTCCCGCAGATTCCCAGTTTGGAAAACATCACCGTATGGCTTGGAAGCAGCCTGTGGTGAAAGGCCTCGCTGTAGTTATCGGCTATCAAGTGTCGCACGGCGGTAAGGCAGGACCACCCGGACCCATCTCCATACACAGCACACCTTTAGTCAAGCACAGCATTATGCCTGCACACCAATCCTCTTCTCCTACATCCCACGGGAAAAGCTACTGGCGATGCGCCACGAGCCCTCCTGAGCCACGAAGGCGTCTCCGCTGCCAAGGGCCCCAGGAAAGGGACAGAATCTCGGCAGACCCCACCGGGGTTCCTCGGGCAGCCGACGGCAGCGGCGCCCCGGTGGCTCGGGGAGGAGCAGGAAGCCAGCCCGGCGCTGCTCCCAGCCACCCCCCCACAGCCGACACACCCCCTTCGCCAGCGGTCCGCGGCCCAGCCGGCCCGCAGCCCTCCGCCAGCGGCTGGGGGCGACCGGGCCGCCCCGCCGCACCTCACCCGCGGGGGGGACACCCCGATCCGCACCGAGCCCCCGCGGGAGGCGGCTCCCCTCCTCCCGCCGCGGCACGGTACGCCACGGCGGCTCCCCGCCGGACCGCGCCCCCTCCCCGGTCCGGTCCGGTTCCCGCGGTGAGGGGAGCGGGGCGGCCCGGCTTGGGTGACCCGGAGGGGGCGGCCCCCTCCCCCGCGGTTACCTTCCCGGTACTTCTTGCGCAGCCGCCGGTGGACGCTCTTCACCACCCCCGACAGCTTCTCCTGCTCCAGCTTCCGCTCCTGCTCCGGGGGCGGCGGCGGCGGCAGGAGGGAAGCGGCGGCGGCGGCCCCGCCAGGCCGGGGCCGTGGCTGCGGAGCGGCCTCCATGGTGTTACCGCTGCTCCGCCGCGCAGCCCGGCTGAGGGGGAGGGAGGCGTGAGCGCCGGGCGCTGCGGCGGGGCGGGCATGCGCGCCGCGCGGCACGACGGGAAATGGAGTCCTCAGGGCCCCGCCGCCCCGGGTGCCCGGCGCCCCGTCAGTGGCCTCCCTCGGCCCTGAGGGCAGGGGGGTGGCCGCACCCCGGAGGTGTGGGCTTGGTTGCGCCCAGCAAAACTTCCCACACCTCACACCGAGAGCAGGTCACCCTGCGGGGTGGGAGAAACTAGGTGAGAAAAAAGGAAGGGTCCTGGGGCAGCCCGATTTACAAGAGTCATAGAATGGTTTGGGTTGGAAGGAACCTTAAAGATCATCCTGCTCCAAACCCCCTGCCATGGGCAGGGACACCACCTCCACCACCACCAACCAGGTTGCTCAAAGCCCCATCCAGCCTGGCCTTGAGTGCTTCCATGGATGGGGCATCCACAACTTCCCTGGGCAACATGTTCCAGTGCCTCACCACCCTCACAGTAAAGAATTTCTTCCTGACATCTAATCTAAATCTCCCCTATTTGAGTTTGAAGGGATTACTCCTCATCCCATCACTACACGCCCTTGTAAAAAGTCCCTCTCCAGCTTTCCTGTAGCCCCCCCTGCAGATACTGAAGGACTTCAGGGCAGCACTGCTTCAGGGACTCCTCTCTCCTCCCTGTGTCACCCCAGTTCACCTGCTGCCCCAGGGGACCCCGTGACACATCTGGGCGTGAATCCCTCTGCAGTCGGGTGGTAACACCCATTCCCCACCTACAAAAGACCTTGCAGAAACAAACTGAATTCAAAATAAGGTAAAGCGAACCTTGGTAGGTTGGTGTCCGTGGTGTGGACGCGGGCATTTGAAGAGCACAGTTTTGTACAGGCTTTTTTCTGTCTTCATGGAGCAGCTGCTGGGCCCATTTCTTGGCAGAGTACAGTTTCTAATGTTATTTGGGTGGAAATGCACCACCGGAGCAGGAGCAACGCCTGCAGCCAGCAAAACTGCCCCTTTGAGGGGATGACCTTCATCTGCAGCTCTGCTCAGCTTCAACCTTCCCCCAAACCCGAAGTGCTTCAGTTCTCTCTTTCAGTCGTCACTGGAAACTGGGTGGACAAAAACCACTCCTCACGAGATCACGGTGGGGAAATCTGCCACGAAGCTGCTTGCTTGTTTGACTTGGCCAGAAGCAGCTAATTGTCTTCTCTGAAGTTGTTCAAAAACATTAAGGAGGTGATTGCGGCTGCAATTAAATCGGTGACAAATCCAACTTGGGTAGGGTCAAGATTTCATCCTAATGAGAAGTCAGTGACACACGTGGCTGTGTGCGGTGGGGTGTATAACAGGTCCTCGTCAGCGCTGTGTCAGAACTGCCAAGAAAGATTTCACAGCCGATCACAGAGCCTGGTGTCGCTCTGCTTTTCCCATAAACTTCTTTCTGAATGTGCCATTACCAAGACGAAACAGCAATATCCAAACAAAAAGCTTTTCTTCATTAGCGGACTGCAAAGACACCCCCTTTTCACTTCGCTCTGAGCTACGCAGGCGAATACTGCGTCGCAGCCATCGCCCTGAAAGTGGGTTGCACATTATGACTAAAGGTCCAGCTTTCCCGGTGCTGTTATTTTTCAGAAAGTGTTTAAAAATCATCAGTGTAGTTTGGATCTTCCATCACTATATTTACATGCCACTATGTATTTTTATTGTCAGAATATTTCAGTTTGGTTTTTTTCTCAAAATACAGGAGAATGATGGAAGGAGAATTGACATTTTTGCTACTGACGTCAGCACTAAGAAAGAAAAGAGAAGTGTAGTGATTGAGTCATTCTTTTAGTTACATTTTTCTTTTAATTTTGAAGCTGAAAAAAATTGAGTGTGTGTCAGTTAAAAAAATACCAGTATATATTAATTTTACTTTGACTTGGAAAACATCCAAAAATCAGCTTCTCATTTGGATTATTGTATTTCATATTCACCGAACTGATCCAGGAAGTGAAATCTGAATTAGAAAGAAGACTTGGTGCTGGGGTTAGTGACAGCTTTCTGAAATATTTCTGTTTCTAGTTTTATACACAAGTCCACATAAGAAGAACTGAGACGGATTAAAAAGAGATTACACTGATAACTACTAGGAACCTTTCGTTTGGGGGGCAGTCGACATAGTGGTTAATCTTCCTTCCACTTTTACATTGTGTAGGATTTGGGGTAGCACAGAAAGAAGAGGAAAAGCATGAGCCACTCTTCTATGTGCGGCATGATACTGGGAGAGCACTGAGGGAGCTTTCTCAGAAGAGTAGCAGCAACCAGAGTGACAGAAAGGAGATGGAGGCATTTGGAGGATGCCTGGAAGATACTGCTGTGGCATCAGCCCCCTGCCCCCAAGTCAGGAGCCTCCAGACTTGGAAGAGCAGGGTACACAGTCAAAATACGAGTATATCTATGGTTTGGAAAACTGGAAATCTAATTGTCTTTGTGAAATATACTCTCTCAAAATAATAATAAAAACTTAGTATTTGAATGATGTTGTCACTGTTGGGTTTCAGTTCTTAGGAATTCTTTCTAAATTAACAAAGTGGTTTTAAATACAAAGTGGTTTTAATTCATCACAATTATTTCAAAACTTACAGCATTAATATTAGACATACTTTATTACTAAGACTACACTGTACAGTTTTTATATGACTCTCCTTTTTTTTTTTAATAAAAGTTAATGATGATGTTGCTTTATATTTTCAATATTTTGATTATTTTCTGGCATTTTAGAAGTATGTCAACAAGGGAAAAAATCCAACTCAGTACATTAATGCACAGACTACTTGCATATCTAGGTGTACAAGCTATTATTAAAAAATTAGAAATAGACAAGTATTGAATTTTTAACGTAAGTGGTTCTATACAAAAATAGACCAAGATATGAAATGCATTCCTAAAGAAGTAACTTAGAAGTTTAGTTTTCAATAAGCAAGTAAAAGGCATTTACCAGTTGTCAAGTTTTTCCAGGAACAAAAATGAAAGAATACTCAAGGAAGAGGCTTTATGCTCTCAGGACACACAGATACTTACCTCAGAATATGCGGTGAGAGCTGGGTCCCAGCGACAGACTCCCAATGCAAAGCGATCAAAGAAAGCGCTTCCCCAGAGCGCTGCATGGAGATACCAGCGGGTGATGGGGCAGGCAATTAAAGCAGGACTGGTTCTGGCAGGCACTGATGACCCAGTGCTCTGTCAAGGTGGAGAAAAAACATCTATGCTCAGTACATTTCTTGAACGCAGCGCAGGAAGAGTCAAGGAACAAATGAAGATGAACATGAATCTTGTGATTGTCCCTGAGGCACAAGAGCAGAACGAGCGATAAGGATGCAGGAGGAAAAGACAATAAACTACCTGTGTCCTGGTGGGGACCATGGAGTTTGACCATCTGCAAAGGAATCGTTTTTAGCATCTGGGCTTTCTATCTTGGATGTAGAAAATGGCCAAACAATCCTCTGTGTATTAGTTACTTTCTGAAAAAAGACCAAAATGATTTAGGACAGACTAGAACACGTTCTTTTGACATTTCTGTAATATTTCAGTGCCCACCACTTTTCATGAGTAGCTTTAGAAGCAAAAGTCTAGGTTCACAGGCCAGGAGGAGGAATAACCCCAGCCCTTTCCAGTACTCAGGTGGCTGGGACATCCACTGCAGATGTGGGAAAACCAGTTCACGTCCCTGCTCTGCCCCAGGGGATCTGAACCCACATCTTCACTACGAGATTATACAAAGTGGAAGTGCTCTTCCTTCCTGAGGGAAGGGTGACAGCAGCCTATATTTTCAGCCTTTCTCCCCAGGGAAACTGTGGAAGAAAAGTAACATAAAAACTTTCTGAGCTGCGCAAATCTGCTTCCATCTCTATTTCAGCGGTACTTTTCAAAATTAAGTCGTCTCAGCCTCTTCATCCCTTCTATCTTATAGATGCTGGTTGTTTGAAAAGGAGCCAAAAAGATGATACAGCATCAAAGAGAAGAAACCTTTCTAGACAACACTCTCTCTCCAGTGTGATGACATCATTGTAAGAGTCTCTAATGCAATGTAATCTGCAAAAATATCACCAAAAGCATGTCATGATAATGGAATACTGAAACACTGTGCTAATTTAAAAGGAATAAAAGGTTAGATGCAGAACTGCTTTTGCTATATGTATTCAAAGGGAAGACAAACAGGCAGCAATACTATATTTGGTTTGAATTTAATGTTTTTCTTCTTCCTTAATTGTGGAGTGCTATAAGCCACAAAAATAAGACGATTTGATTTTAAAAGTGGGAGTCACATCCCTGAATTTGCACCAAGGTAATTATTAAGAGCTGGTTCATTATTACATTTCTCCAGACTACACACTTTAGTAATTTAGTAATTAAAATTACATAGTAATTAAATCTGCTACCCCATAACAATAATTTTATAACTACAGATCCTGGATTCCATTCCTGGAGGTTGATACCTTTAAAAATAAGTTTACATCAGCAGTTCCATTACTTAGTCCCCTGTGTATTTTCATGGAAAAATAGCCTTGATATTGACCTCAGTTTGCATCTGAAGTCCCAGTATTTACAGAAATAAACAATTTCTTCTGGAAAACAGAGGATTCTTCTATTGAAAGACCAGTTAAAGTTGCTCCTCAAGTAGGCAGAGACACTCAGCTTGGAGAAGGAGGCTGAAAAATCCTTCACGCATGGGGGTTCATTGTGCAGCTTAATTATGTATCCTCAAGACCATGAGAATTAGATACTGATAGGAGATTTTATTTATTGAAATCGTGTCTTTTGCTTGTTAGCTGTGTTGCAATAAAGCAGGAATAATTTTAACAGTAGCAAGCATTTCTGATAAACAATACATTTACTGTCTCAGTTGTGGCCAGCAGATACCAAATGTGTCTGTCCGTGGAAAGGAGCAGTTTTTTTTTACACAGGAGGGAAAAGTTAAGACTTTGTTAAGCCCTTCAGTCTGTCACTTGTTTAACAGTAAAGTGCGAATTAAATTCTGTGGAACTACTGAAATGTTTACTGAAAACCAGCAAAGTGCTTTGTACCTGAGTTATTCTGAATGTTATGTGTATGTGTAGAAAGTAAAACTGTCCTTTAATACTGAGAACAGATAATGCATTTTTTGAATAAATGCTTTACTTCATTGTGCAACTTCTTTGCAACATAAGCATCACAAACATACTTAATAGTCTATAACAAAGATCATTAAATTTAAACATAACTTATTGAAATGTAATCTCGAATTGCCTTAAAAATCTGTTTTTTCATTGATTTTACTGTGAATACATTCTACTGTTATTTGCAGTGTATGAATTATTAAATGAAGAGAGTCAATATAATGATTGCTTTAACAAAGACTACTAGCTACTCTTTCTAGATTGAGTTTCTTCTTAGCTGATTTCCTGCTGCCATAAAAGATTAACTCATAAAATCACTTTGATTTAGCAAGAGATGTCAAAACATCCAGCAGGTCTAACTGGTTTTCTTCCAATGTCAGTCAAAATAGTATGTGGTTTTAGCACTGATTCATGTTTCTGTCGGCTGCTATGCATAAACTTGCTGAGTAATCAATTCAGACACAGTAACTTCAAGAAAATTCAGTGCTAGTTGGAAAGCTTTTATGTTCGATTATTTGTGCTTCTGTGGAACCTGATAGCCTCAAAGGTGTTCTCAATTCTTGGGATTCAAATTCCAGTCTTCCTGTGTGAGTCCAGTTTGTATAATTCCAGTTCAGCTCAATAGCAATGTGGCTGTACATTAGGTCATTTTCAACTTTGGAAATACAGCAGTACCCCGTCATCTTGTATTGCAGGTATGATAGCCTGACTCATAAACTAAGATGACCTCACAGTCTGATTGGAGTTGCAGATGCTAAAAAGCACCCAGAGAAAGACTAAGATGTGTGTGAATTTTTGAAACAGAAAAAAAAATAATCTATGGAGAATAATCTGTGATGCTGTGGACAGATCAGGGCATGCTGCATAATTTCACTTTCCTCTGTCTTTCCCCTCCTAAGTCCTGAGAGGGTGTGGGAGAAGATATTTTGGATATCATTAGATATGACCTATAAAGGAATACATCTCTAGTATGCATAAACTATTCTTGTCTATTCCAAAGATTGCCCAACTCCTTTTAATCTCTCCTGCCTCTTGAATGCTGTCATGTGGTTTATTTGGGACTCTACTGAAGTTGAAGTCAAGTTTTCAGTTAAGAAGATGAGAGAACAACAACAAGGACTATTCATACAACATCAAAAGGAGCTCTATCTTTGGGACAACATACTGCAGGCAGTATAATACACTTCAGGAAGCACAAGGAATGCCAAAGCTCTTACCCTGCACACAGTATTCGGTGTAGAGTTCATGTTTTAGGTTTAGGTAAGTCTGGCCTCAGTGACGTTAATGCCTAAGATATTATCGGTAAAATTAAAAGGGTTAGTACCCTCTTCATTGGTTTGAAGAATCAGGATTTAGGAGGCTAAAAAATGGTGGTAGGAGAAATGAAACCACGAATATTAATGCTGTTTCAGAATTTTTCACAGGAAGTACGCAAAGACACGCAATAGTTTTCCCATATGAATACCACAGATAAAGGTTATCTGCTGTTAAAAGAATGGTTTCTCTTCTCTTCTCTGGAACATCTAATAAAACAACTGTGACACAAATACCATGAAGTGAGCATTCTCCACACTAGACTTTTTTTAAAATTTTATCTCCTATTACTATGGATTAAGAGTGATCTGATAGCAGCTGCCCTGAGGTATGAATGAGACTACAGTCTGCAGAAGACGACAGCAGTTCTGAAATGCTTATTTAAAGATAGGTAGTCTGATAAAATTAAATAACCATTTCAATTTGTTGAGGATACACTGATAAACTATTATGTTCAAAAACTAGGAAAGAGAACAGAAAGGTACTGTAGCAGTTAATGGAGACGTACATTTCATACTGATGTTCAGATTTTAGTTAAGACTTGAAGTCTTTCAGATTTCTGGCTAATAAAAACCTCTCTCTGCGTGTAAGAGTGTTCTTGTCCAAGTTTAAGATTAACTGTCTTGTTAACTCCTAGAAAAACTGCAATAATTATGGTTAGAATCTTAAGTCTTGTTGAAATAACAAATTCTTACATTCATAGAATCATAGACTGGTTAGAGTTGGAAGCGACCTTAAAGATCATTGAGTTCCAACACGCCTGTCATGGGCAGGGACACCTCCCACTAGACCAGGTTGCTCAAAGGCCCATCCAGCCTGGCCTTGAACACTTCCAGGGATGGGGCATCCACGACTTCCCTGGGCAACCTGTTCCAGCATCTCACCACCCTTACAGTAAAGAATTTCTTTCTAGTATCTAATCTACATCTCCCCTCTTTCAATTTAAAACCATTACCCCTCATCCTATCGCTACACATCCTGACAAAGAGTCTGTCAAAAGAGTCTTCTTCCTGTCAAAGAGTCTGTCTCCAGCTCTCCTGTAGGCTCCCTTTAGGTACTGGAAGGCTGCTATAAGGTCTCTCTGGAGCCTTCTCTTCTCCAGGCTGAACAACCCCAGCTCTCTCAGCCTGTCTTCATAGGAGAGGTGGTCCACCAGGACCATTTGGTCCAGGTGGACCATTTTCGTGGCCCTCCACTGCACCCGTTCCAACAGGTCCATGTCCTTCCTGTGTGGAGGACTCCAGAGCTGGACACAGGACTCCAGGTGGGGTCTCACGAGAGCAGAGTAGAGGGGTAGAATCACACAAATCATTAAATTAAATGCAGGTTAAAAAATAAAACAAAATTGTGAAACAGCAAGGAAAAACGAATCTTCTACCTTCAGACACCCCTTCTTTCAGTCCTGGCAGGATGTTTCAATGGTGGGGGGCCTCAGCAGTGCCCTGCCCCAGCCCCATGTGAGACCAGGGGCTGTCACGCAGAGTCCTTTTTGGTTCTGTAGTGCTTTCCCTCCCCCAGCAGGTCCTGTGTGGCTCCCACCATCTTCACCTGAGCCCCCATGATGGCAACGCTGTGCCAGCCCTTGGTCCTCCCCGTGCCTCAGCCCCCACGAAGCCCTCCAAGCCCCCAGTCTGGCTTCTGGCCCCAACTCCTGTCACATTTTCCTGCTTTCCTGTAGGATTTCCACAACTCCACAGCTTCAGTCTCACTAACAGCAGTGGAGGGCAGCAGCTGTGCTGAAGCCTGGCAGCCACGCAGAGAAACACATGGAGGTGAAATGGCTGCTGTAAACCCCTCTGTCCAAAATGGAAGGTGGCAGCCATGTTGAGGAAGGAGGAAACACGTGAGGAAAGGCAGCCATCTGCCTCACGGCAAGGTTCAAACTGCTGCCCTCAGGAGAGACGGCAGGGCTGAAAACAAGAACATTTGTCAGGGGAGGATGCGGTGCTGTGGAAATGCAGGCTGAAAGACACGTCCAGTAAACCATGGAGGAGGCGTCTCCTCCTGCAGGCACACACAAAGCCAGGGCAGCCACCACAAAGCATGAAGCCTTGGAGTCTGAGACCTACAGCACTTCTGTGCTTTCTCCCCAGGCAGCTCCCAAACGTTTCAGAGCAGGTCCATAATCTCACTGGCATCCTAACAGGAGGGGGAAGAGGCACCTCCAAGCCACAGGGCAGCCTGTGCCTTCATCTGGCTTTGGCAGAATCCCAG
Source organism: Limosa lapponica baueri (assembly GCA_002844005.1). NCBI lineage: Eukaryota > Metazoa > Chordata > Aves > Charadriiformes > Scolopacidae > Limosa > Limosa lapponica. The sequence goes on along the minus strand of KZ505640.1, from coordinate 3,195,119 downwards.
CTGTATGATCTGAACGGCTCCGTAGTTACAAACACAATGTATTTTTTTCAGCCCCTACAGGTGCTGTGTCTTTTTCATTAATTAAAAAAGAAAGTGAAGGGGAAGAGCTAACTGCGAATACTTAATTTCTTCGGAGTTGTGGTTGTCAAGTGGAACCTATGTCTGTGCAGGAAACGTAGTTCTGCTTTTCAAAAGCAGCCAAATTTTGCTGGGGAACCCGTAGTGAAGTGCTCACATTTGCCATTTTGACTTGTTCCTCGAAACACATCGCACATAGATACTCCTTGTCAGAAAAGTTTTCAACCCGGTGCAAACCCTCCTTATAAATGTTGATGGCTTCGTTACAGAGAAATGACGTCAACAATGCTTTTATAATAAAAATGTCTGTTTAGGCTACTCGCTTTTCTGCACTGGTCATCAAGGAAAATGCATCATTTTGGAAGTCATAATGACAACATACTACAAAATGGGGACAGTGATTTGCCAGCACACTGTGATGTAAGGAGGGCATAAGAGCCAAAGGCAGAGTTCCTGCTTGCTGGAATGTGAAAGGTGGATTTTGCTGAATGACTCCTTTAAATCCAGGTGAAATGGCTGACAGCTCCCAGGTCATATGCTCAGCAGGAACATAATTTCAGATTATAGAGTTACAATATTTGCCTCTTCTGGAGCCTGACATGAACAGCAAAATGCAGCATGAGGCTTATCACGCAGCCTAACAGGTACTTGAAGCATTGCTGTCCTTGCCTTTTCAGACGCCAGAATGGTCTCCTGGAGGCTTTTCTACTTAAATAGAAACAGCCTTTTCTTAGAAGACATAGAAATAATTGTGAAGCATCAAAAAAAGTAATTGTGGCCAATTTTCTTACATAACTCATGACCTTTCAAGCCTGATTTGTACTCATAAAGGTGAATTTTATCCGTCATTACTTAAAGGTCCCTGAACCAGAACTAAAAGCATGACCAAAGATACATTTTAAAAATAATTTTGAAGTCTGCCTTTTCACTAAGTTGTTTTTTTTTTTTTTGGGGGGGGGGGGGGGGGGAAGGGGAGGATGAATGGGGGTGGGGTTTTGTTTGTTTGTTTGTTCATTCTGAACACTACTGAAACATATGTGAAAAGGTGAGAAGAAATTTTTGGTTTAAAAGTATTTCAGGTTGTACTTCCCATTGGTAAAAGGTTACCTCCATGTTTTTTTACCATTCAGCTGAATTCTAAAGACCCATAGATATATAGAAAGGTCTAGCTGGCCTTACAGTTGTTGGAGGGTTGTCCATGTGTGTAGTTGTTTTTACACAATTCGCTAATGCAAAAGAAGTTGCCTGTAAAACCAATTGGGTGGAACAAACAGAATTATGTTGGTCAGTGAAAGCTCATTTATGAAAGGAGCAGCTCAAATTAGATGGTGTGAAAGACATTGTTTTTGTTATGGCCGCCAGTTATGTTCAAATCATGTTTGACGAGGACTCCTGGGAGCAGTCGGAATTTCACCCTGTTCCCCAATCCAGCAAGAGGCATCCTACAAATCCTTATTGACAGATATTTTCAGGCTACCTACAAATCTCATTTATTCTACAGCCTTGATGTTGTTTAGGATGACCAGGATTACCTAGGATAAGGATGCCTTCTTGGTCATGTTTTATGCCTGATGGATATCCTTAATTTTAGTCTGTAATTTGTGGCAGCCCAGCTGCCGCTTCAAGAACCAGACTTATAATGGAGGCAGAAACCTCTGAACAAGGGACATGCATCCAGCTGCGAACAGCAGCTTCTGTAGCCACCCTAGTGTAGCCTATTGGAGCCAGAGCGCTAAGAGAAACAGGAAAAATGCTTATTGTACTTCAAATTCACACCTGGCTTGTTTGTTTTGCAATAGCTTCTTCATGCAGAAGATGAAGAATGGCATCTTGGCCAATCTTCTTTTGCTGGAGGAACCTTTTGCTCCTGGGGATTGAATGGATCTACCTACATTAGTGGTTAAGAGCACTACCTAAATGTTTCTACGGTGTGAATCGCTCTTGCCTGTGAATCTCCTATGCTTGATATTCTTTAAGTTACGTCACTAAAGGCCTTTGGAGGACAGGAACTGGATTTCTTCCTGAAGAAGCTTAGCTCGAAATTGCATGCCAGGGATTTTTCTAACACACCCCAAAGGTAATGGGAACATGTAATCTTTGGTCTGTTGAGAAAGAATACAGAGGTTGATCCTGTTATTATTTTGAATTGTACTCCAGCATCATTTCCTCTTTTATCCTGAATAAAAGAAATACCGACACAAAGGTGAGCTTTTAAAGCTCTCCATTGCTGAGACTTCTGTAGAAGTGCTAGAGTTTCCTTTTTTCAATCTGAGCAACTTGATGAGATTTTTGAAATTGTAAAGAGAGGGGCTTTCCAAAATGCCTATATTATTGGTATGGTGTAAGAGACTGCCAAAAGAGTTACCTAATCCTCAGTGAGTCATGTTTTTAATGGAATTTTATTTTAAATAAATTATCTTCTACATTCTCTCCACTCTGGGGTATATGCTCAGTGACTGTAATACTTACTGTTCTGATATTTCAAGTTACCAGGTCATCTGTGAATGTTTCTGAATCTCCTCTTCCTATAGAACCCGCACCTAAATGAAGGTACCAAGCAAATGGCTACAGTCTGAAGTCTTCTTTTGCTACTGGGGATTGCTGAATTCACATGTGCGTGCTGGGCCTCAGAGATGACGGACATAAGGAACTACTGCTTATGACAGCAGTTGCTTATCAGGTCTAAATTTGAATCTCTTAACCTTACTGGCAAGGCTTGGGTCAATTTGCTTGGTAAGGGATTTGTGATCACTATTACTCTGCATATACTATTTTTACAATAGTTTTATGAGCAGTTGGCTGAAGACTAATGTAACCTGTCTTGCTTTTAACAGAAAACCAGTAATGGCCATTGGATCACATGTTGGCATCTGGTGTGTAAACATGCGAATCTCGATTGATAAATGGGCAAAATAGCTGCATAGTTTTGGAACAGGCTGTAATTCTGACTGCAGGAATAGTGGTCGGTGTGCTCAGAGGATGTATTTTCTCACTTCAGTCTCTCGCCGTTTCTTGTGTGATTTTATAATTTCACATAAGTAGAAGTCTGATGTAAATTTATTTCTAAACATACTTGTAGAGTTGAGTACTTAAATTAGAAGACCAGACAAGATTGCAACCAGAAGATATTTGTAAACTGAGTAAAGCCAAAAATAAAGAACTAATTTTTGGATCTTATATATAAATTCATTGGCACATTATACTATTTTTTACCATTCATATAGTTTTGTTGAATGTGGTCATGAGTGCCATAGGAGCAACTTGCAAGCCTCAAAATGGGCATCTCAGCCAGTGTGTGAGACCCCATATTCAGGATCATATGGTGGGGAGAATTCCTCATGTGTAGGAAGTATTCTCTGGTTTTGGTCTCACTAAAGGATGACCCCCTGTCATCCTATTGTGACCCTTCCCTGGCTCCACCACCTCTTATGTTGGCACAGGAACACAGCTTGCCCAGCTCTGTCTAGCATGGAGGTTAACAGCATGGAAGAGCAGTATTGTGCTGTAAATTAATGCACTTTGGACATCAACACAAGGAAGTATGAGGCAAAGACCCATTAAGTGAATGCCACACACAACCTAGAAAGTCTGGCAGGTCCATGAATAAACAGGTTTACAGCCGGAGCAGGATAAGGGCAAACTGGGCTCTAGGTACATTATAGCCCGAGATTAAGCGCAGATCCCACCTTCAGTACTGTCCTTTGAGATTATTTCCAGGCAAAACCCCAGATCTTTAATTGTATCTGGTTCAGACCTTGAAGAATTTCTTAACAAAGAGCAAAACTATATTTTAAATGATACAGTCTTGAAGAAAAGAAGATGTTGATGCAAATGCGTCACCTCACGAGCTGTATGTAAATAGCCCTGTAGCAACCGTGCCTCAAGCTAATGCTGATCAGAATATCACTTTTAAGAAAGGAGATTTCTTTAAGAGTAAACAGGGGGGAATTGGGTACAGTTCCATCACCTTTTATAACTCAAGAGAACTGAGTCAACCATTTCTTGTCAAGTCACACACTTTATGTAGTCACTTGCACACAGTTTACATGCTAAGGAAAAAAAGACCCTTTGCATTATGTAGGTCGTTGCACCTATTATCTCAGAGGACCGCTTATTTAAGTCCTCAGGTTTCTCTTGCCAGCTGGTTTCAATGTGGAGATGAAGTAATAGACACTTATCCTTCAACCATTTTGGCACGGGGTAGTGTCTGCTAGGGTGCCACAGATATCCTCTAATTCCCAGGACACCCTCCAAAATTAACCAAGGGGCCTAACGTGCACTGCAAGTTTTGAGCCAGCCCTTGTCATCTTTGACAAAGAAGCTGCTGCCTGCTGATAGACCCTTAAGGCAGAGCAAGGTAATGAAGGCCTGTGCCATAAGTCAGGTTTTTTCCTTGATACTTAATGGTTCCAGGCTCCCAATTCAATATTTTAATTGCAAAATAATACTTTGTAATTGAAGAGTGCGTCCTTTGAAATGGTAACTTTAGCCAAGTATTGATTATTTTTTAAAAATTTACAAGATTCGTTGTACTTGATGGGAGGTGACCTAATGCATCACAGATGAAAATCAAAAATTAAAACATATACTAAATATCTGTCTTTCTAGATTTCACCAGATTGATTTTAAGTCTTTAGGTTAAGTGAAAGTAATATCTCTGAGACTGCAGTTTCACAAATATTGTTTGATTTATACTGGTAAAGCTGAATTGTAGTAGTTGCAGATTTCCTGTACGTAAGAAGTGCAAATTTCTTACAGGAACCAATTAGCAGTAAAGGGGAAGTGACCAAGTACATACAGCACTTACAGTCAGAAAACATAACGGAGGAATATAACATTGTTCTAAAGCTCACAATGTGTTTAAAATGATAAGAGATACTGTAAGTGTGGTCTGCAATCAGAAAAAGAATTGTAAACTGATTTTTAATATGGTCTAAAAATTAAAACTAAGAGGAGGAAAGGGCATATACCGGGAACACATTTTAATCCAATCAGTCAGTTAGGTGATCAATTAGACAGCATAGCAAGGGCAAACAGATCAATGGTTCTCTCTTCAAATGAAAATAAATGTGTTTACTTACCAACACTTGCATCTTTGAGATAAACGTAACCTCCTTTCATGCCAGTTAAAATTCCAAGGCTTGTTGATGTTGCCTCTGTTTTCCCTAAATAATTACTTTTGCATTCACTTGTTTTGCCCTTCCCTGACCTTGAGCAGAAACTGGTTGTCCAAAAGGAGTCAACGGCTGACATCATGCAGCTCTCCTCAGAACATCCTACGGTAGGAGATTTTGCTCACAGAACGCATTCTTCTTCACCCTAAAGTCACAGATTCAGATCTATCCTAATCGGAATTAAATATAATTAGTTTCTCATCGAAGTTTTTCAGTAGCCTCTTATTTATGAGGGAGAGTTCCTAATGCACAAGTGCCTATGTGACAGCTAGGTCACTAACAGCATCTGCAGGTTGTTTTAGAAGTGGTGGAAGAAGCCACCATGTTCACTAGGACTAATCCACCACAGTCACAGGAGATCCTGTGATATGTGTGTATCTCAAAAGCATCCACAAAATGTCCTGCTTATGTGCATCTGCGAATTTGCTGCGCTTTGAACTGAAGTAGACTTGAAGTAGAAGGTCAGGAAGCATAAGGGAGGAAAAAACTTCTTAGGAAGGATTGTTTCAGCATGGAATAGAAGTACCTCTTGCAGTATCAAAGGACTTTATTCTTTAAAATAGAGGAGGAAAACCTCAGGAAAGAGGAAAGTGCAATGCCATTTCCTGAACCCTTTCCAGAACACAGCCAAGGATCTGTTTCCAGGGTATGAACCTGAAAGCTTCCACCAACCCTACATTTAATGTTAACAGTCACTTTGGTCCTTGTGCTGGTGAATTCAACAGGAAAAACTTCCAGTCATAAAGCCTGTGAGATGTGGAGATGGTTCTTTTTAGCCTCAAGCTGTACAAAGCAGGCATAAGGTGCTCTTGTTCTGCCTGGTGTACAAGGAAGCAGTAACATGTTCTGTACAGCAAAGACAAGAAAAAACAGGCTTGTCATTCTCAAGCTTGAGAAATCTTGGGAATGCTTCTTAAATCATACTTCTTGGGAAGCAACTTGTTGCAAAAACAATAACTGGTATGATTGGTGATTATGATGATATTATCTACATGAACTACCCCCCCCTCAGAACCTAAGTATTGTGCTGTTTGTTTATCCCAGGGAAGAACACCAGCTGGAGCCACAGCTGCACTGGCAGCAGATGTCACAGCCATAATGCTCATTGCCTTTAGGTGTAAGATATATGGAAAAACCAATTTACATGGAGAAGCAAGACACTAGTATAGTGCTGTCTGAGCTACGGAGACTAAAAGCTAGTATCCATAGCTGAAGGTCAAATGAAATACAGTTCAACTTTCTGGGTCTAATAAATGTAATAGTAAGTTTAACTGATATACAAATCCATCAGTTCTGCAAAACACGACTGAAAGTTTAAAAACAAATTTTTACTGCAAAGCTTTGTCTTCCTATTAGTCTGGGAGAACATGAACAGCCTTCTCTGGGTATATAAGCACTGTGAAAATGTGTGATACTCTAAGTGAAATATGCCATCAGTGCCTCAGTGCTTGCGTGCAATTACAGTATACAGTAACTGGACAAAAATAAGTTAATTGCAAAATCATCCTCAAATTCTGTTTCCTGCTCCCCACATGAAAAAGCTGCCTTTGTTCAATCTTTCGGCTTGGATTGCAGGTTAGAAGTCACAAGGAAAACTACAATTTTTGATGGGAAACTTGGGTGATAGAGAAGTACAAGAACACGTATCATACATTTTCTGGCTGGCAGTGGGTAGGTGTAAAGGTTAATGGGATCCAAAGGCACTCTGAGTTCTGGGAAGAAAAGTCTGGGGAGAGACTCAGCTTACTGCAGTTCAGAGCAGCTGTGGGATGTGAGAGTGCTGGGATTTTCTCAACTTGTTTTCCTGCCACTTGTTTTTTAGCTGCTTTGCAAAGTCTAAGTTTCAGTGATTGCTGTCCTCAGCTGTCCCTAGCATTATGTCTTATTGACAAAACTGCTAGGAAGAAGCCAGGCTCCCTCTTTCTGTCTGCAGCCGTATGGCCCAGGTCAGGGCTCAGAAGGCAAATTCACTCGGCACTGACAGGAGCAGTATGCAGAGAGTTCATTACTTGCTGTGAGTCACCCACCCAAGCTGCCAGAGAGAAAAAGATCTTTTGTATTTTCTGCCTGCTCCTGGCTCTTGTTGCTGTTGTGAGACAGGAAAAACAAGGCATCCTTTGACTCTGTTTTTATTTTTAGGTGCATTTTCTCCTCTTCCCTTATTCAGTATTTGACATCTGAAAAGCTCTGACTTTCCTGCTGCTTTCGCAGACCAGATTCCCAAAAGTGTTGTTTGGAAGGAACCTGTTGACGTCATCTACCCCATCTCCTGCTTGAAGCAGAACTCATCCTGGAACTAAATCAGATCAGCCATGGCTTTGTCTAGCTGAGCATGGAAAACTTCCAGGGATGAAGGTCCCGTAGCCTCTCTCAGTAAGTGCAGTGCAACACGAGTAGAAACAGAAGCTGACCATAGGCTTTCCTTTTCCACAAGGTTGCTGCTTGGTAGGAATGCAATCAGCAGAGGAGAGACTGAGTAACCTGCCTTGCAAATCAGGACGCTAATTTTGCAGCAGTTAACCTTGTTCGTGCAAAGTAAATCATGCTGTCCATGGTTTTTGTTTCATTTTGGTGATTTTCAGGAAGCATCAACTTTTAGAATCATACCAGCTAAGAATGTCATCTTACTCTGCTTAACATGGAAGTTTCCAGCGGTATTGATTGCAGAAATATAATGTAAAATGTAACTTCAGAGTACCCCCATACTACATAGGTTAGAGCCCCTTTGCCATGCAGAAGAAAATACCCACTTGCCACCAAGCAGGAGTTTGCCAGCTGTGTGGAGCTTTGAGGGAAATCAGAGATGGCAGAGAAATGCTTCAGAGAGGTGTTGCTAATGAGAAGATGCTGGAGCAAAGCAAAGGTGATTACAACAAAGCAGCAGTTCTTGTTTCCACCCTGAGGTATAAAGAGCAGTAGGCTGAAACCAGGTGCTGTGAGGGACACTTACCTGTCCTTGATAGGACTGGAGCTGCTGGCACAGTTCTTTTTTTTTCTTTTCCATTTCCTCTCAACCCACAGGAAAGGTTTTCTGAGAAGTAATTATAATAGGATTAGTGTGTGGTGGGAGTAAATGCGCTTATTTGCAGTGCGTCTAGGGAAGATGAAATTAGGAGAGTAGAGGAATATTCTGTTGGATTGTCTGAATTCTCAAAATTCTGGGTAAGGGCTGATCGAGCTGGTTATTTTTACTTAAGGCCAGATCCCTAATCACAAGTTTTAAAACACAGTAAGGCCAAGGAGGACCTGAGGGTGATGGAGAGCAAATGAGACAGGAGTTCACAATGTGAAAAAGTCACAAAAAATGAGTACTGTACCAGATATATAAATAGCGTATGACTTTTAAGGACAGGAAAATAATTCTGCTTCATGCAGCTTTTCTTACACTTGGGAATACTGTGTCCAGGTTTAAAAAGATTTTGAAAATTTGATGGAATCCTAGACAGCCGACAGTAGTCTTAAGGTTTTAGGGAATCAGTCATATGGAAATCCTAAGGTTTTTGGGAATAATTCCTATGGAAATAACAAAGAAATTTAAGTCTAGGAAGAAAAAGCTGAGGCTATAATATGTTCCTCAGCCTGGAATAAACTATGTTATTTAAGTCCCATGAGACAATTGCTGGTGTAAACCAAAGGGAATATCCTGAAATCAAAATAACTGTCCTGCTATTTAATTCTAAATGAGTTTTTGGTGATTTGCCCACTTTCAATAGCAGCCTTACATACCAGTTTAGGCCAGTAAGGTATATCCTGCATCACAGAAAATTGTCAGATGCATCAAAACAAGGATGGTGGTGGGCACTAGACTCCCCCATATCAGCTTGTCTGCCAGAATTTCTTAAAAATACAAGTGATTCTTTTCCAGAATTTTACAGCATGTGAGTTACTACTTCTGAGCAAACATAAATGAAGAATACATATTTCTTTCCATGTATAGCCATGCACAGAGATATCAGTATATAAATCACAAAATGTGCTTTATCTAAAAACATGGGCCTTAGAATAAGTATTAGTACTTATTTTTAAGTAGGTTTTTACAGACTAATATGTTTGCTCACTCAAGGTATCTGGCCATTTGCTTAGTATGGGAAGATGTGAATATATTGGATTAAAACAAGGCAAATAGCTGATAATGTAATTATGAGCTGCTAAAGTGCATGCATCTACCAACTCCAAACAGCTTCAAAGTTTTCACAGGCTGCTTGTTTACAGTGTTTTTAGTATGTGCTGCATAAAAATGCTGGATTTGTCTGTAACACGTGAGCCACAAAAACCCCAACCCAACATAATTATTTAAGTAAGTGTCTATATGAATTTTCTAATCTCTGTATTTGTCCAACTGCTTCGCCTAGTTTGCTCTCTGTCCTTGGATGTTACATCTCTAACACATCTTCTGTAGATAGAAACATTGTGGATATCAAATACCAACAGGATGTCAGGTACATGTTGATGCTGCTTTAATGTATGAGTAAAGGCTGTGTAGCTGATGCGAAGAAAAATATACAGTCTTTAAATTGTGTGATATCGTAACCCAGTTTTGCCCCAAACCAGGAGGAGACTAAGTGGCTGAAAGTGTTGATAACTGGAAGTAAAACGTTTTGCTTCCAGGCATAAGTCATTAGTAAATAATTATTATCTCTTATTAAATATCCGATGAGAAAATTTAAAAATATTATTTTTATGGCTCACTTCTGCATGAGAAAAGCAGCATTTGTCAACAAATTTGAAACAAAGTTGAAAAGCTGAGCAAAGTTTCAATTACTGACTGCTGCTCTTGAGAAAGACTAGGAAACAAATATTTATGAACACAATCATTTGTAAGCTTTCTTTTATGTTACTTGTAAAGAGAAGCAACATTGTTAGGTCAGATGCGTTCAAGCTCTACCGCTCTCCTTTTCCCAGCATTTCATCTCTTACACACAAGCTGCAAGACAGCCAGGGGTAATGTGGTGAAAGATCTGTTTCTAGGGATGCGAGTGGGAGCTTGCAAGAAAGTAAAGTGTGTTGCTGCTCTTCAGTGTTTTGTGCCCTTGAGGGGGCCTTTCCATCCCTGCTGATGGCTGAATCCCAGACAGGGGGGCCTTTTATAGCCCAGATTGGGTTGTTCTCCTGACTTCTTCAGTGCTGTCACAAATAAATCTCATCAAGTAAAGAAATTTCCATAAGCACGTAACCTGTCCTACCTTCACAGTCTTACTTCTCTCTGCAAAATAAATTCATTATGTTCAAGATCACCTTCCTCTTCTATAAGGCCCTTAAAGACATTTTATGGTATGCGTTTGGATCAAGGCAGCAGCTGTCATCTCAGGCACAATGAATGTGACTATTGCAAGAGAAAAGTCAGGGGATGAGGCAGCACTTTCCTGGAGACTGATTCAGGATCACTTCTGATCTCATTATTCTCTGTGCCAGGTAGAAGAGGAACTCAAGGCCTGCCTTCATGTATAAAGGCTCACGGACTTGATGATGAATGAATGCCTATGCAACTTTTATCAGGAAAAATAGGATGGGATCTATACATGACAGATGCTGTGTTGTTTTCTGGTTGTTTTTTTTTTTTTGTGTTATGATTTGAAAGCATGGCAGGAAAATGGCACAGAAACCTGAGTGCTGCTGCATAGCCAGAACTGCTGTTAAGGCAAATTGTCTTTTTCCAAAGGCCTGGTCCAAGACAGAAGTAAGGGTTTTATACAAACATACGTATAAATGTGTAAACATCTTCTGTGTATGTAGCTATATCTTTCTCCCCTTCAGTGTTCATTTTCATGATGGCCTTGCGTCCTGGGAGGCCACTGCAGATGAATACTGCAAGGTTCTGTTTCTTTGGTTTTGTACCTTTTCATATGGATGTTTTTCTGAACATTGGCCTCAGAGTAATTTCTTGTCCTTTGGCCCAAAGGGTTTGCCAATATTTGGGGGCTCTTCTGGCTTCTCTCTATCAATAGCAGAATTTGATCATCCTTGGTATTTATTTGTTGCAACTTTGTTTGCTTAATTGCCCTAACTCAGTGTACAAATAGACTTCCACGACCAACTTTTTGACTTATGGTAGCCAAGTCTGACTTTCCAACTGGTCCTGTACAACACTATGCCCTGCATTTGCTCCTGATGAATACGATTTGTGCCATCTGCTGTGCTGCTTTTAGTACTTTGGTTTCCCTCAGCCTCTAATAATGCAGAGTTAAAAACATCTATGCCTCAACCCATTGCCTTGCAATCAACTGAGAAATCAGAGAAGCCTATTGACTGAACTGGCTTAACTGCTTACCACACTGGCTTTAACCTTGGACAGGAGTTTCTGTTTCAGGTGTCATCACACATGGGAATATTTAATTACTTTAGTCTGAATGAAGGGTACTTACCAGACCTGTGTGAGTAATGGATTTTGTTGTGGGGCAACAAAAAAATCTGAAAAAAAAACTTGGAAAAAAAAAATTGTTTGGAATTTCTCCACATCAAATGTATCATTCTGGCTGGAAATGAAATTGTCAGTTTGGAATGAAACTTGTTTTAATTAAAAAAGCATTAAAAGTATTCACTTAGTTCAGCCTAGTTGTAATTCTTTCCAGATTCGTCGTTCCTCAGCATAATTTCTTATCTCTGAAAGTGTCTTCTACCTCCAGTGTTCAGTATGTCCATTTACTTTAACTATGCTGGTAACTTAGTGGCAGCCTTTTTCATGAATACTAAAAATAGATCTTTTAGCTTGAAAGTGTCTTTTTCCACCTGACACTAATTTTCAAAACCATTTTTTAGGGGGGTTTATTTTCTGATTCCTCCTTTCACTGATTGCTCTCCCCAAATACTGAGCAGTGCAGAAATCAGCCTAATGCTCTTTTCCCAGCACTTCATCTAAAAGTGAAGGTCCTCATGCTTTCCTTTACTTGCATTTATCTACTTACATTAACGGCTCATCTTCTCTTACTACATGCTTAGACTTCCAGACTGCGTGCAATATTGTAGTCGTTTTTGAATCATTGTTAATTTCTGCCCCAATCCTAGACCTAGTACTTTTTCACATATGTGCTTGGTAAAGCTTTTCATAATCCTCTTACCCGTTTGCCCAGCATTACTAACATGGGCTCCTTTTTTTTGGTGTTCTTGCTCTTTCTGAAGTCCTTGAAATTCACTTCCTGGAATACAGCTGTTTACATTCTGAAAAAGGTCTTCTCATGTTATGCCAAGAGAAGTGTGATCACTGGGATTAGTTCTTCAGAAAGGTAGATTCTTCCGTGCATGAAATCTTTGATTTCAGGATCACAAAATTGTAGCCTGTGTAATACAATCTTCTCAGAAAAAACATACAGTTGGTGAACCCACATCTAATGCTAACTTTCACAGCTTTCTAGGGAAAGATGTAATTTTTAGATGTTTTAATAGATTAGACTAGATAGTGCTGACTCGTGCACTTAAGGCCTATGATGATATGGTTATGTCTACTGGATTCTTTTGATGGTCTGTTGGTGAAGCCATGGAGCCTTTCTGATATGCAGGTGAACTCCTTGTATTTTTTTCTTTTTGAAGCTTTAAATGGTATCTCTTTTTGTAAATGGTATAGCTGTATTCTCTGAACATGCAATCTGGTGCCTTTGTTATGCGCTCAGCAAGCCAGGCTTTGGGTCACTTTGCATGTTAAATTCTGTATAATCTTAATGTACTCTATAAACAACTCATAATCTAAAAAGAATTGAGACGTATAACGTTGATGTATAATTCATGCATTCATTTATAGAGGGTGCAATATGCACATGCTAGCAGTTTCCTCTGGGGCCTGCAAACTGAACTGAAAATTGTTTTGACTTATGTTCAGTGTAGTGTATAGAATAGTAATTTTCCAAGATACATCTTAATTGTCAGAGGAAGAGGTGAATTACTATCCAAAGTAGAAAGTAGGACAAGAAAATCTATGTCATGTCACAGTCATTAGTGCAATCAGAATATGAACAAAGAGGAGGGACCATGGAAGTGTTAACCTTGCCAATCATAAAGGAGAACAACCTCAAAATTTAGATTAATCTCACAGCGATTATTTAAATGTTAAGAATATCTTATTTTATCAAGTGCTGTCAGCTCTTATGAGTGGTGTCTTACAAAATATATTAGGGTTACTAATGGATGATTGGTTAGGAATAAGAAGGAATAAAATCCTTATGTATTGAAATCATATTTATTTAGTCTTCAAATCCGTGGGGCTAACGGGAAAAGCAGATACCTGTCCTATGCTAGATCTTATATGTTATTTTTCCTGGGCTTTTTAGCAAGGAGGATATCCATATTATACCTATATTTGATTAATTGGGTCTTGTGATTTTAAAAGTACATTAGGAATGCACACAAAGTGTTAATGGGCAGAATCAAGAGTAGTGTTGTGGGAAAGATCTCTTGTAAATGTTTTGGGAGTTTTTTATTTCTGTTTTTTCCTCTGTGGGTTTTGTGGGGTATTTAAAATTTATTTGTGTTGATTTTCCTCAGCTTGTTGGTTTTTTAATTTGTAATTTCCCCTCTGAAAAGCTTTTCCTTTTCTTGGCTTTTTTTCCTTTCTCAGTTAATTTTTCATACTTTTTTTTTCTTGTCCCCTTCCTTGTCTCTGCAGCATTGCCTCTTTGAGGTCAGGCATGACCTTTCTTTCCACGGCTCAGTATTTGTAACAATTTAGAAATACTTTTCCACTATGATGCCATACTTTTCTCACATTTCCTTTATGATTCATACCTTACCATTCAATGTTAAAGTGATTAGGGTATGACAGGGGTATACACTGCACTGTAAGTATCACATTAGCCTGATGTGGGCAGATATATATCTGTTTTGTATCTGAGCATCCTGGGACAGGAATTTCATCCCTTCAGTCAGTGGCAGAGTCCAGTTAGAGCTGGCCTTGGCGTGCAGCTCTCCCTCTCTGAAGTTTTAGTCTTTATTCCTTCAGACTGAGCTGTGTCTTACACTCTCCTGGTCACCACAGAGGTTGTGTACAATCGCAAGTGGCTCCTGGCAGCTTTAGCAGGGAGCGTGTGGTGGCACTAACAGCCCTGGAAATTTCAGAATTGGTTGCAAGGTGCCTCCAAGAAGCAAAGAAGTTGTAGCTATAAACTGCCCTTCCAGCCCTGCCTCGCTACGTGGAAGAAAACTAAAACTAATTTCCCAGAGATCTTCCTGTTTATTAAGTAGAGAACATTATAAGAACACCTGTGAACATGCTCGGAGTGAATTTTGACATTACTAGCAATTCCAGAGCAGGAGAGAAACTGGATCCCAGAAGCTGGCTCTGAAACAAGGAGTCTGGCTTGGGGAGGCTTTGGGACACCAACCTCCTCTTGTGTGTGCTCAGGTGAACTGATGCTAATGCCATGATCATCAGCCAGGTTTCCAGCACCGTAACAAAACACAAATGAATATATCCCAGTGCTTTGGAGGCGTATCCCTGGGGAAGTTTTGTCCCAGTTTTGCTTCTGTTGTCATGAAGGGGCATGTGAGTGCAACCACTACAATGAGCAAGGTGATGATGTTTAAGAAATAAGATCCTCTTTGTACACTTTTCTAAAGGGTTTCTTTTGACCACAGGTTTTCTTCCTCCTGCTCATGCCAGCACTGGCAGCATGAGACTACTTGTATTAGATAAATATGTTAGTATGGTGCATTAATTTTAATGAGATGGTGAATTTAGGGCAGCATATGACTACCATAATTTGAATGAATTCGGAGATCTGAACCTCTTTGTTGGAGCCCTGTCTGAAGCTGTTGCTGTGCCCGTGTTAGTCGAGCACATCTGGACTAAAGCTGGAGTTGTGCTGGCTCGGGTCCAGCTGCGTCGGCTCTTTCAGCACTGTATTCTCTGTGCTTTGCCACTGGAGTAAGCATGAGGGGAGCCAATGCAGATCTCCATGTACTTGTCAAAGCAGGCAAACCCTAAGCAAACTTTTGGTTGGACTAACTGTCCTTTTCAAACATAGCTTGAGAGTGGTCCACAAACCCCGTTGTCCTCCGAAGGGGAGCGTCGAGTACACTGCCTTTTGCATAAGAAAACGGTGGGTGGTAAAACCCAGGTATTTCATAGCTGTAGATACCTTAAATCTATATGATTCAAACAGCATAAATTCAACCGCTGTCCCATGAATTAGACAGTTCCTGTGTAAGATGAGACACAGCACAGAAATAAAAAAAAAAAGAGGAGCAGCGAGCACAAGCTGGCAATGAGAAAATACTAATTAGTGTGATGGACAATGGTGTGACCACCAGCCAAACCTGCTGTCCGTCTGGGTTCTGCGGCCGTCACTGCCAAGGAGAAGTTCTAGGAGGCTTTAGAAGACTTTTATATTGACATGCACTTCACTGAGGAGGAGAATTTTCAGAGGATTTTTAAAGACTTGGTGGACTTTTACACTGAAATCCACTTGTAAAAAAAAAAAGCTATGTAAACCTGAGACAGAGCTGCACAAAAACTGCTTACAGAGTTAAGAAAAGGAGGGGTAAGTAAACCCCGGGTGCAGTGGTAGAGCAGAGGGGTTCAAGAATTTAGTGTAAAAAGGATGTTAAACAGGGGAAGAGCTGGTATTAAATCAGCACTTGTCTGCCGCTGTCGTAAGGAGGGCAGAAGGATGCCAGCCCTGCCAGAGCTCTCCTGCAGGTATCCTGGGGAGCGCTTTGTGCCCTACAGCACGGTGGTGGAGGAGTGGGCAGGTGGCGGAGGACAGCACTTCTTCCCTCCCCTCCTCCTCTGTGCTGTCCACACCAAGGGCTCAACCACCTCTAGACTCTGCTCCCAGCCTGACTTTGCTTTCTTCGCCCTACAAAGCCAGTATGACGGCCCCACCACCTGGGAAGGCTTTGGCAAGGTATTTTTCCACTGTTTGCAGCACGATCTCCAACAGCAGTTGTCAGATGCTCTCTTGCCCCTTTTGTGATCCCTGCAGAGTGGTGTCGAAAAACTGTCAGGCAGAATAGCACTTTATACCCACTTTACCCAGATGTAGTGACTGTGCACTAAAGTCACTAAGTCACTAAAGTCCACAGAAGCGGAGAACAAGTACACAGTGTTCTGAAAAGTAATTAGTCACTGTATGCGAAATATCAGTGAAGCCTTTGAGGAAGAAATTGCTAAATGAATCAGTCTTGAAAAAGTACACCCATTTAATCAAGTGGATTTAAAAATCAATCTGGTTCATCTGGTGCAAATCTCTAATGTAGATTTCCGTTAATCCTTTTAACCCTTGTGTATATCCATTTTGCTTGTGTCAGTAAGTTACTGATGCAGAGCAGATATAATAAAGGGCTTTAGTTCCCATGAATTAAGTGCTCCAGTGTGCGAATTCTAAGTGCAATCATACAGTAAAGCACACAGGCTCCTTGTACAGACAATGGGAAGAATTAAGTTCCTGGGAGGGGGTTTGGACTAGCCCTTGTGCAACAGGGATCGCCTTAGGGTTAGTAATGGGGGATGTTGAGCACAGGGTATCAGGGTATCTGAACATTTCTGAACATTTGCCCCTTTTTGGAGTTTTAATGCTTAGCCTGAAAAAAGGGGTTGTGAACCTGTGTCAAGAGCTCGAACCCACTTTTGGACGTCTGCAAACACACATAATTTCAAAAGCCTTGCCTTCTGTCTGGTTGTGCCTCCCAACTTCTGCATAAAAGCCAAACAGATGGAGCTGGTGCCCAGGTCAGGGGAGCAAGCCCAGGCCACCAGCTTTCCTCATCCTGGGAAACTGCCACTGGTAAGGGCCTGTTTCACCAGGGGAGGCACCTCCTGCCCTTTCTGCAGATGCAGGGTAACAGGGAGCAAGGAGCACAGTCACCACATGTCTGTAGAGCAGATAGATGAGAGTCTAGGGTGGTAGCTTAGGGGTAGGATGTTTCCCCGGAGCAAGGAAATACTCATTCCATAGCAAAGTCACAGGATTTTGGCCAGTGAGTGTAAGCCAACATGCAACACATCAAGTTTTCAGGGAATGGGATGGCTGGGTGGTGCTTGGGAGCCACCTGCCTCTCCCCATGCACTGCACTGTTGCCCCTCTCCCTTATCCTGGGCTCCCTTTAGAGGCAAGAGGCTAAGGATTCATTTTAACATGGTCCCAAGTTTATTTGGACTGAAGTCTGAGGCCTTATCCATGCAGATTTTTGGAGCTGCCCTTTCTTACACCCCACTTTGTATTCATGCTGTGTTTTTATATATGAAGTAAGGCCCTGCTTCTGCCTTCAAGCAGCAAAGAAGGAGTGTGCAGAGGGGGAAACACAGCTCAGGATTGCTACTACCTGATCTCTTGTGCTTCACATGCACAGTGCCTGGGAAAAAAAGCAGGACTGAAGGGAAACAAGACAACAACAAGGTCTACCTCATACTACACTGAGAAGATCAGCAGAATTTCTGGGTCAGAGTGGATGAGGCATCCAAGCGCCGAGCAGAGAGTTCTATGGCATAAACAATGAGGAAGTGTTTGGCCTTCAATGAGAAAATTTAACTCTTGATTATTGTAGGCATATGCTATCTGACCTCAACAAAGCAATCCTAATGCTGTTTTCATCAAGCTCATGGAGAGTTTTGCTTAGAGACCTGCTTGAAGAGTGCTGGGTTAGGCTGGTGTCTAATTGAGTTACCTGAGTCTAATTCTGTTGTCATAATTGCCTGGGGGAAGAAGAAAGGGCTGGTTACCAATTAAGATTTTAACGTTATTAATTTAAGAGAGCTTGAAGGGTATATGTAGTCTAAGGAATCTATCTAATTGATAGGAAAACAAGTTAAATATCCTCCTGCCTCAAATTCTAGCTGTGTTCTCCATCCAGGGAATTCAGTTTTCTATTTTTACATTTGAAAGGTCAGGCCTTCGCAGCCTGTGGGAGGGCTGGCATAGCCATGTCATGAGAAGCTGAAACCCAAGCTGCAGCTCTGCCTCACCACAACGAGGGGCCAAGTGATGAATGGGGAGACGCCCTCTTCTGCAGAAGAACAGCTGTAACTCGTGTTTCAGCCCGGCATGACATCAGTGTTCAGGTCTTCCAAAGCCTAGCTGCTGTCTTCTAGCGCAAAGAGTAACAGAAGAAGAAAACAATCTACTGGAAAGGAACAGTAAGGACTGAAAGATTGCTTTTTGCTTCATAGCTCTTCATTGAGCAGAGTTGAACCCTCTTCTAGCAATCATATGAGAAATGTTATACAAAATGCTTGCTACAAGCCCCCCATCCAGTTCATCTTTGTGAACTTCAGCTCACACCTGACCTGAAGTACAGATTACTATACAGTTACAAAGAGTACTAAAATCTGGCAAACCTCCTTTGGCAGATGAAGATTAAGTCTTCAGAACTGAATGGTTGCTCTAGATGTTTGTGATAATGCAAAAAAGTAATTAAATATTAAGCAATTACTACTACTATTGCTACTTCTATTTTTTTTTTCTCCTGAACTTTTTAAATGAGAGGGGAAACACTGTGTTTTGAATGACTGCTAGAGAATGTAAACTCTTAAGTTACAAAAAGTGCAATCAAAAATTAATCCTGCAGTAGTTTTGGGGTTTGTGTCTGCCAGCCCTGTAAACAGCTCCTGTAAGGTCAGTGCATTCACTTAGACTAGAAAGTCTCTCTATCTGGGGTGGCTTCTCAGATGCTGAGGCTTGTTCCAGTAAGGTAGCAGTGACTTTCTCAGGAGCAAAATGGCAATTTATAATAGAAGCTGCAGATTTCAATTTCCCAGAGTGTGACATAGGGCAGGTCTGTCTCTGTGGTCCAGAGGCTCTCTGCTCGTATGACCTGGAGGGCAAACCATCGCCTACCCGTCTTCAGGGATGAGGTTATGGTATCAAAGCAGCGCTCTGTGTCTTTAATAGGCTCTTTGAAGCCACAGTAGCAGAGAAGGTGAAGCAGCTCCCTCGCTCCTTCTGAAGAAAATCCAGCACCGTACGGCTCTCTAGAAGTTAGGTGTATAAAGGTAAAGAAACTAGATACGATTTTGTGGAATATGCTGCTCTTGGGGAATTTCTGCTCCTGTTGAGTTACCTTATTTGTCACTGAGGCTTTAATTGTAAAACCTTCACTTCCACGGTCTGCAAGTGGAGAAACTCTGTGCTCCTTCTCTACCACTGGAGTCTTCGTGTACTGATGGAAAACAGAAAGTGATACCTCCATTGGTACCTCCATGTTGTTCGTAAATTTTTCCATGTTCAATATGGGAAAAAAAAGGATGAATTTAACTCCACAGTGAATAAAGACTGTGTGAGGCTTTAGCTTCTCTGTTTCTTAAGAAGCTCATTTGGCCTATTTTCATACTGTTTTGGTGATCGCATTCTTCAAGGATAGCAAGTAAGTTAGTTAATAGGAGTGATTGACAAAATGGAGATGAACTGAACATTGCAAAATATTGGTGAAACATAGTACTAAATTCTTGTCTTCACATGGGCAAATTTATTGTCTTATTTACATCAGTGCCATCAAGTTTAAAAAAAAAAAAAGCCCAACAAAGCAACATGACTAATCTATTGAAATAGTTCATTTTTAATACTGACTACTGGCAGCAAACAACTTAGTAATGAGGTTCAGGATGTGAATTATTGTTGAAATGAATCCTTGAATAGTTTTGTATAATGTGTTGAAGAAAATCACAATCTGTTTGCAACATATTTCAAAGTAGAAAGAGATTAAATTAATTTCACATGTTATATTCCTTATGAAAAAGCCCCTGGCCCTAATAAGCGTTTCCTGCTGGCCTTTTTTTTTCCCGATAAGGGAAGACCTATCTAAAATAGAAATGGAATAAGCAACTGCAGTGAATATTCTACTAAGTACTGCAATAATAATACGGCTTCTTTCCCTTGAGAAATAGTTACTAAAACATCAAGGACTTCGGTTCTTTGGTGTAGGTCTGCTCTAATGTATACTCAAAGATAAATCAGCCACTGATAATCCTGTCACAAATCATCATTTTCCATGTATTTTCAATATCATCTTCACTCATTTATAGTAGTACCTAGCAGTTAAATTGTTAGAACTTGTTTTCAGAACTGTGAAGGCAAAAAAGACTGTTCAGTTTCCTCTCTGGTCACGTTTCAGCCTGGTACAACTTCCTGATTTAATATAAAAATACCTTGTAAGTTCAAAAGAACCTTTTGGGTTATATTTATGCCTGCAGACTTTATGCTGGATGAGATAACGTTTGCCTGTGCTACAGTGGTGCAGGTTGTATAAAGGTCTAGAGAATTGCTCCTAACTTGACTCAAAAATCAGACTTGTAAAGTTATCCTTTCAATTAACAGCTGAGGCACCAAAGTGCCCGTGGGAATTCCAGTAGCTGCCCACTGGCATCACCAAGCACTCAAAGTTTACTTTGAATATTGTGAAAAGTATATGCCAACAAAATATATACTATTACTGTCCTTTTTGTAACTTTGTGCAGGAGGAGTCTGATGAACTGGGATACTGCGTTTCAGACCGGAGCTGCTAACGTTAATGGTGGTGGAGCACACACATACATTAATGATACACTTAAATGCTCTGATGGTGAGAGCTGTGGCAGATAAGTGCCTCAGAGTCAGTTGCTTCGTAGAAATCATGTTCATTTAAATGTCCGTGTTTCTTGCACATGGATGAGTTGCCTCAGGAAACATACACAAGAGCACATGAGTGTGCACATACCTAAGTCTTCCAGTTAAAAGTTCACAATTTTTTGATTTTATCTTTGGCTTGGAGTAATTCACATCAGTTATTTCTCTTATGGCAAGAGTTCCTGTATCTCCAAGCTATGTGGTAGAAAGGAAACTTTGGTCTGCTTGGGTGGTATGAGCCTGCCTCAGTCATGATTTTGGCTTATTCCTTGTCTTCATTTGTCATTGCTGAAGGAGTATGAGGTGCCATCTGTGCCACCCTAACAGGGATGTGCTCCATGCAGGGGCTGCAGCTTGGCCACTTTGCCCCCAGCACCCTGGCAGCTCAGGCAGAGGTGACCAGGCTTTGGTAGAACTCCACTAACTCTTGCTGGTGGCAGCGGTCCCCGTATAAATGCTCCTCATTGTAAGACAATGGAGTGGTAAATGTCAAAAAGAAAGCAAAAGGAGATGGGTGGAACTAATGGTTAAAAGAAGGCAGAGAAACCCAACATCCCCAAGTCCTGAGTGGGAGGAAGCATGGTGGGAAGTGCATGCACCTACTTGAGCAGGAGGGCTGCTGGCACAAACCCTGCAAGATCTTTTGGCTGTTGTATTGTTTTGGGGCCAATTTAATGCATTTTGATTTGGTACTAGAAATCCTTAAGCCAGTTTGATCAGCAAAACTGCAGCCTAACTTGACCCACCTGTAGAGCGCCTGGCCACCTGCTGCAGGGCCATTAACAGAGCAAGAAACGAAGCTTATAACCTGGCATCTAAAAAGAAGGAGTTATGTTATCTGTCTTTCTGTGGATTCAGTACCCCAGAGCCCTAGCTTTCCTCTGCTTAACAAAACCCAGATGGTTTTATGCAGAAACCTATTCAAATTGCCAATACATTTTCTGTTCTTCTCCACTGAAGACTGAATGTGAAGTAACCCCACTTTAATTGTTGGTAATGTTATGGTTTTTTTTTTAATTTCAATACTTCTAATTGCACGCTGAAAACAAAACCTTCTTGTAATTTTCTCTGGCTTTTGTAATTTGTTATTGTCTCTTATAGATTATTCAGTAAACTCAAATTGCTTTTTGTCTTAATTGGGTCTTGCCTGCATTCTGCCCTGGCCGATTTTCAGCCTATCACCTAAATTGCTTTGTGCCCTAGTAAGATTGACTAGTTGATACAAGGTAGTATAACATTTATTTTACACCTCATATTCCCCTCAGCTTGCATGGAAAAAATCATTTTAGAATTAACATATTTTGCAGTTGATTCTAGCTGCCGCCTGCTTTCCAGAATGTCTCACTAGCTAAAAATACGGGGAGAAGACTCTTCAGTCAGACTTTTCCTTCAAACATTTATTTTTTTTAGCCATCCCCCAGCTCATAGTAAACTTTTCTGAGATCAGCTTTTGGAATTGTAATGCTTTTTTTTTTTTTCATTGACATACAAATCAGAGTTTGCTGGAGTTTTATGGTTTTGTTTATGCAGCAGTTAACAAACAAGTGTTCGAATACATCTTCAGCTCAGGCCTCTCCCACTCCTGGGTCTGTGTTCCTGGTTTGTAATGTGGTTAAGTAAGCTCATATGTTTTATTAAAATTAAATGTTATATCATGGGTAACAGGCACTATGGATAGTCCTATTTAATGATAACAAAACTGCTTATCCTCATTCTAAAATGGACATAACTTTGTTTCTAACTTCTCCCAGGTCATAAGATACAGTAATGTGAAACTGGAAAGGGATACATCAAAGTTTTTGTGTATAACTTCCATAAAAATTATCCAGAGATAATTTGTGTGTCACACATAAGAGATGAGGTACTGGAATATTAAAATTATTGTTTATTTGCTCTCAGTCATCCCAGAAATCTTGTGAAAGGGCTTTTTTTTTTTTTGGCAAATGAAGTAAAACTGTAAGCTTACATCACAAATGAAAGTTTAAAATAATATATATATTTATGGGAACCGAAGGAGTGTGAGGTGGGTTATAAGTTGTTGGCTTTGGAGAGGTGGCTTAGCTGTTCTGCTTGGCTACCGCCAGCCCAGTTGGGTTATCTCCATAGGTGGAACGGGCGTAAGGGGCCAGTTTTAGATAGGCAGTAGGTTTCAGGGCACTCTGACTCCAGCCAGCTGAAGTACAGAATGGGTTAAGCCATGCTGATACCTCCTTAACAAGGGGAAAAACCTGCTGCTCAGGCCCTCTCCTGTTCTTCTGTGCATGAAGAGCCCCGTGCAGCAGCATCTCACTGTCCTCCACATCCAGCTGTGCTGCACAAAGCAGCAACTGGCTCTTCAGAATGTGTAAAAGGCACACGGGGGTTTGGGGGACCATACTGAAATTTTCCATCGTTTCCTGCTTAACAGCAATTCTGCTTTAACAGGGAAGATAATCAATGTCGCCTGTGGTTTCTGGCTCCTGACAGTTCCCATTAGCCGGGACCGAGCTGAGCCTTCACCGGGTCTTTCAGTTCAATAGAAATCTGCATGTGAAATCTGCCTCTTTTTTTTGCCAGGCGTGATTACATGGTAATGATCAGTTATATTTCCTTACATTACCTTCCCTTGCTTACTTGTAGGTGTCAGGTTCTCCTTTCTCACTGTTGTTCCAGCTATTAAACTGTCAGAAAAAGCTAGTGCTTTCTGGCAGTGATGAAGCTGCATCTGGGGTTTTGTGTGAATGTATTTTTATGGTTTTGGTTTTTGTTATTTGGTTTTTGTTTGTTTTGTTGTTGTTATTTTTTTTTAAACTGTTAAAAATTACAACATGTATCTTTTGATTTTCATTGCAGTATCTTTTACTGCAAATTAATAGGTAGATGCATGCTGCCTTCTTCCACAATCTTGTTAGGAAACGTGAAAAAATGAAAATTTTACAGTAATTACTTGCTCATGAAAACTAAACTCTAATACAAGAGTAAGAAATATATATGTAATTTACTTAGAAGTATTATCGTCACTGAATATTCATAACTAACAATGTATACATCTTTAAATTGGTGCACACAAAGGACTTAAGTCCATTTTTTTCCTGTCTATATATCCCTACAGTAACAAAATGAAAAGCAGAAAGTGTCATTATTAATGACCTGTAAGCAAGTATAAAGGTTATATTTGTATGGCCCAGAAATAGGATTAAAAATGAGACCTAATTTTGTAGTGCTGATACAGAAGAAACTCATATCCATCTTTCTTTGGCAGTGCACCATCTCTATATAGATTCATTATGAAGATATTAAAACACCACTGTTATCGAACAACTTTAAAACCAAGGATATATCTAGGCTGTATTATTACTGCCAGCCACTTTAATAGAATATAAATATCATTTAAATATCATAGAGAGTGTCATCATTGTACACAAAGCCAGGCATCCTATAAACCAATGTAACACACCTGGATGTTACATCTGTATACTTTATAGGAATTTTTATATGCAAGCTTAAATTAAAATAACGTGTCTTTCTATAATTAATATGTTCAAATATGTGAGAAACTGAAGTTCAACTGTAAGAGTATAATTTCAAATATTATTTTAAATTTCAGTCACTGTTCTGAGAAAAAGTATTTAATGTAAATATTCCCTTCCATTCTGTCCGTCCCAACCCATTTTCCATTTTTCCTTCTAGACCTGAGGGGAACAGCTATTTTTGAATTTATTTCTTGTATTATTGTGGATTTTGTGCAAATATGGATTCTTCTTCCACACTATGGAAAACTTGCAGTAGTGTAGTATGGAGAATTTGAAGAGTATGTTTTTTCTACTGATGTCTTCCTTACCCTTTTATACAAGTAATAGGCAAATACTTTATAATTTTAATGTCCTAAACTGGCAGAAGCATTGATTAGATGGTGAGAAACAATAAACCATGTTTCTCCTCCCAGTTCAAACTAATTATAAAACTTCATGTTGTGACATACTGACAATGTGGTCCTCCCTTTGAGGGAGGAGAGATGAGATGCTGTGTTGAACAGAGGTGCTGTTGAATACATTGTTATGTTACAAAAAGCTTCAGAATCATTGGGGAAAAGTGGTTTTATAGGGTCTGTGTTGGAGCTGTGGAGGGGATTTTTCCAAGCCTGTCCTTCTAAATTCCCCTTTCAAAACAGTTGCTTTAAGGAGTTAAAGCTGGTGTCGTTATGCAGAACCTTCGTGTTGAAAATAAGATATGTAATGACTACACATCAGAAGATGAAACTATTTTAATAGCTCAGGTTTCAGCTATTTCTCACCATTCAGAGTTTGCAGAGAAGCCACTTGCTTTAAGCAGACCTAGATTTCTGCTCAGCAGGTTGGAAAGGTTCACCCCGGACTGGAGCTTCTCTGGTTTCTACTTTCCCACTTTAGCTCATGCACTTATAATGCCTTGTTTCATACCTCAGACACGAAACAGGTTGGCATGTAACTATCAGGTATTTTAATCCCAGATTTTGCTGCCCTGAGTTTAGAGGAGCTGTTGGGATGGAGCGAGGGACTCATCGCTTGCTCTGCCCCTGCCTTCTTGGCACCCAGCACCTGCCTGTGTCCTCGCTGGATTTTTAGGGTCCCTCTTGGTTTGCAGCTTTTTGTCTCTTCTGTTACTCTGCTTGTCCAGTTTCCCTTTGCTACTGTTGGCCCTATGGTCTTCAAGAAAGACTATTTCTGGGCATTTTACTTAATTGCTGATCATTAATGGTAAGATAATTTCCTTCTAAGAGGGATATAAAATGATAAGATTATTTGACTAATCATCTCTTACTCAATGTTCTCTACTTTTCAAGTGTGAAACTGGGTGTTTTGTGTATCATTTTATTGACAAAATCGCCTTTTTACTAAAAAAAACCCCAGAAAACAGAAATCATCAATGTGAGTAAAGTAGCAGCTGTTAGTGGTTTACTGTGGGATTTATCACTACAAATAAGTAGAACACTTGTTCCCCTGCCCCCTCTTAGCAAATTTCAGCTCTGTCACCCATCTTTCTCAAGTGTATAATACTTGCTTGGTACAAAATCAGTGTGGCTTTACTATTGAAGCAATGAAAAAAATCTGCCCTATTTAATAGCTGTTCCATGGATATTAATTTTTCTGTACAGTGAATGAAGAGGCACTCCCTTGCTGCTTATTCACATAATTTTTTATTTCTGATTGAATTCCTCCTGTCTACTGAGCCTCATAAAGGATTGAACAAAATTTAAATATCAATTGCATCAAAAGTGTATATAAAGTATTTTAATAACAGAAAAAAAAAGTGAAGAAATAAATACTGCAGGAGCTACAAGATTTCTGGAGGGAATTTTTGTAAAGGATCTATTTTTCTATTGAAGATTACAGTATGGTTTTAGCTAATTATCCTCAGACATCTTTTTTATTATCTACTCTTTAACAACGGCAAGTGCAGTTGTATGTGATGGTGTTAATTCTCCCTTTATCCCTGCGAATCTCAAGCCTACAGACTTTCTTTGGCTTTCATCCATTTTTTGGTATTCTGTAACTTCTTCAGTGCAGGTTCCCGAATGAAAGGTTCTGCTTCGGCCCCTGAGGACTCCAACACAATATTGGAGGTGGAGGCAGCGGAGGCCTGACAGATCCTGTTCTTTGATCCGCTGGAACTTCTATTGACTTCTCATCCTTGCCCTGCCTGACAAACTAGAGTAGGGGTAGAGAGGAACCTCTGAAAGAGAGGTATGAAAGCAGGGGTTTATAGTGCTCTATTCAAATGTGTAGAAGTACAGGGATGCACCCTTTATTAAAGGTAGCGATTGTACTAAATATAAAAAAAATAAAAAAGGGAACTTTCAGCAAAATAAAAGGAAAGGCTAAATAATTGATCAAGGGGGAAACCTGTTAAACTGCTGGTGTGCTCAGCCTACATTGCTGTGAACAGCAGAGGTCTTTGAAAGTAGCTATAGCACTGCTTGCTTGTCTTGCTTGAGGTCTTGTGCTCCTACACCTTGTTGCAGCATGTGAACTTCAATGAAATTGTTTTGTTCAATTGATTTTTTTTTTACACTGTTATGTCTTGCTTTGCAAATAAATTAAACAGAAAATAGCTGGGATTTTAAGAAGTGCACATCTCTCTACAAGCAACTAGAGCAGAAAATCTTTGTAGTAATTGACCTGCTGAGACTAATTCAAACATTCAGTGGTTCAAATGTCTTCTGCCTTACTTCACCAAAACCTGCATACAACAGTCTTCAGGAGTAACTACAGGAACTGCCCATTTTTCCAGGCAATTATTTTTGAGTAAAGGCAGAGAGGCAGGAAAAATGCTGTACTTGAGCAGCAGTTCAGTTTGATAACCATTTTCAAGGTTGTTTTCATTACGAGGCTTTGGGGCAAATCTATTTCGTGTTTGAGAGCTGCTGTTGCATTTGTTTCACCTTTGTAAAAGGGAAAAAACAAGCTGGAGCACTTTATCTGGGATGACATGCTGCTGATGGCTGCGGCACATTGCTTTTGTACCTGCTTTTATGACTTTTTTGTGAAGTCTGAATAGAACAATGTCATAGTTTGGGCTGGACTGGCCACCAAATGAAGGACAGATGCTTTTTTTAACCTCTCTCCCTTTAGAGAAGGGAAAGCATCTCCCTTCAGAGGAGAGGTGAGAGAATGAGAGGGACAGAGAATGAGAGAAAGACAGAACTTATGGGTTGAAAAAGAAACTAAACTACTTTAATGAAATATTAATAATAAAATAATAAAAAGAAAGGATAATAATATTAATCAGAAAATAATGGAATATATGCAATATATACAAAACTCGGTATCAAGCTCCCAGGGTGATGGTCATCTCACTGGCAGGCACAGTGAAAGTCTCAGACTGGACTCAGCAATCACAGAATCACAGAATCGTAGTGGTTGGAAGGGACCTCAGAGATCATCGAGTCCAACC
>KZ505640.1:3122882-3162888 GCA_002844005.1 Limosa lapponica baueri | reverse complement strand
TCATTGCTGCAATGGATAGGAACTGGATTCCAGATCTGGATTCAGGAACGCATGGATCAGTATCAAAGGGAGATGAACACATGGAGTCCTCCTTGGATGCTGGCCATTGAAGAAAGAACTGACCCTTTGATCCCTCAGCTTTTATGCTGAGCATGATGCAGATGGGATGGAATACCCTGTTGGTCAGGGTAGGTCACCTGTCCTGCCCACTCCTCTCCACAGGTGCGATCCCTCTACACTTTTCCGCTTCTGACTCTCCAACGGGGCAAGTAATAAAGTTAGCTGGCCTTGGTTGTTATAGCAATAAGTATAAGCAAGAGCCTCTCTGCATACCATTCTTTGGTATTCACCATAAACATCAGACGTTATCACTCTGGAAGCAGACACTGTCTGAAAACTTTTTAATATTGTTTCTTCAGGCTTAAACCCAGTTTCTACTTTTCTTTCTAAGGAAATTACAATTAAAACATGTTCATTGTCATCTTCACCAACATGGTTGATGGTTAAATTTGGGGCCTTGAGTCCATGGGGAGTTCATTTCCCAGATCCTGTGTTTAGGAGGTTTCCGCCCTTGAAAGTGCACGTGAAGCATAGGACAAGTGCAGCTGATGAGATCTTCTCTAGCTCTTCTCAGGTTCCTCATTACGCTGAGTTTGTTGAGCATTGGACCTCTCCCTGGCCATGAAGCCCTGTCCTGCCTATCCCTGGGTGCTGCTGCTAGCCAAACCAAGCATGCCTCTGAGAAGAGGTGTGTGAGCTGGTTTTGTACTTCTCACAGGTACCAAAACCGTCCCTGTTGCATCCATGGTGCACATTGGGCCTTGGAGTGTGATGGACCCCCAGCCCTGGCTCCATGCCACATCTGCTACCATTCAGCATGACTCCTGTGGAGTTTCTGCTCCTACCCTAGCCCCTGCTCCCCTCCTGTCCTGTTAGGAGCCACCTGTAGCTTCATTCCTTGGTCTCTGACTCAAACATAATTCTCTCTTAGACATTATCAGACACTGGATGCACAGGCTGTAGCTGGAAGTTTGACTCAGACCTTCTCATTGTAGAAGACAACCAACCTTTGGTAAGTAATGCTCAACTTGAAGTTATTCACCACATCTTTCAGAGTTGAGAACTTTGAGAACCTCAAATTTCAGTTTTTGCTCAGGGTAAATCTGGATGCTTGGAGGCATGTGGTCCTGACAAGACGCAGATGGGATTTTCCGTGTTCTTCCTGCTTGATATCAGACATGACACAAGGAGTGAGTGTTTTGATCAGGTGAAGGGACCATGGTGTGAATGGAAGAGACAGAAGTGATGTGGAAAGGACAGGAAATGTGGAAGAGCCAGCTGATTTTGCACTGACTAAGCTATATTTGTAATCAACTACTCTTCACTATATATGATGTTAATCTTTTTGTTTCTGTATTTGCATTCCAGTTTCATATGATGCTTTCTGTTTATGTCAGCTCCCCTTGACCAGCTTTTGATCTGTTGGACCAGCATTAGCCGCACCTGACAATGCAATCAGTTTAATGATGTTTACAGATGTTGAGCTCGTACGAAGGGCCAGCACACAACATGTGTTGCTCATAAAGCCTTCTCCTCCCTGGGATGAGCAGAGCAGTTTTCCTCAGATCACATGGACATGCAGGGCCAGAAGGTCCTCAGTGTGTTGGTACCCATTCCCATGCCCAGCCCCCTGCACCATATCGAAGTGTGACAGGTGAGAGCTTTAAGAAGTAACAGAAAGAAACTGAGGCTAATACAATTCAATTGTGAGACAGAAAAAATAAATATCAAAGACAGCCATTCATTCTGCTGCTCATAAATGGTTTCTTTTCATTTTTCCTTATAAAAAAAATCTGACTTCATTTTTTATTGTCTTCCCCAGCTCCATGTGAAATCCACAGACAGTAATTGTTCCTCATTTCCTCCTGTCAAACAGAAGGTGACATACTGAACAATTAAGGTTTTTTGTTCATATATAGTGAGCCACGATGTGTAAAAGAAGAGAAAAAGACTCAATTTTAAAATAGTCTGGAGAGTGAGAGGACAGTCTGCTGTCTTATAGAAACCAGGTCTTAGTTTGTAGTAAAGTAGAAGCCTTTTCTTTTTGAGGACTATGAATTAAATTTTATCACTCACCGCTTTTGATTTTCAGCATTAACACTTGCTGTGGGAGCTAATCTGCTTTCTACTGTCCCAACCTGAGATGATTAGTGGTATATCATTAGCTAAGACAATTTTTTTTTTGCTTTTAGAAATCCTGTCCTCAATGAATACAATCCTTTCTCAATGAAATCAGTCTCAGTAGCGCCCCAGTTCATACTGCCTGTGCCGTGTGTCACTCCAAAACCAATTACGAAGCTGTCATCGGGCGACAGGCTGCAAAACAAAACCACATGTGTACTGGTAATTCTCTGCACCTCGGTACTCTTTGC
Source organism: Limosa lapponica baueri (assembly GCA_002844005.1). NCBI lineage: Eukaryota > Metazoa > Chordata > Aves > Charadriiformes > Scolopacidae > Limosa > Limosa lapponica. Next base: position 3,160,456 of record KZ505640.1, on the reverse strand, counting down.
AGGGCTGGATGCTTCAAAAATGCCTCACGTTGGCCCTGAAAGGCTAAGTTTACTTACTGTTCCCTTACTTGAAGTCTTAAACAGCTGAACACAGTCGTAACAGTCTAAGTGAAGCTATGATGTATGATATATATAGGAAATAATATTCTACAGGTTAGTCCAAAATATTTTTTGCAACTCAGTTATGAACATTTGGAGACATGTCTCCTTTCAATTTGAGCATGAAAAGGGGAAAAAAAAATTACCAAACTTGAAGTAATCTTGTATGAATGGCAGATGAGAAGCAAGTGAAACATGTTGCAATAAATAAATATACAGTTTGGGTCCTATAATTTTCCATTGCATTAATTTGTCTGAATATATTTGGATCAGTAATTTAGTCTGGAAATTAAGGCTGTTTATGGCAACTGCTGTATGTTGATGGAAATATCATTTGATGTGCTATATTTTAAAACCATGTCATTGACTTTTGAAAACTGCTTCAAAGTTAAAAGCACAAAATTACTTTAACAAAATACAGTTTTACCATACAATTAAAACATAAAAGATGAAAAGTTAAAGGTCTTGCATATTTTATGCATAAGATTTAATTTTTTCTAAGAGCAATTCAACTGGTTTGGAATTACATTTATAGAAAGATGCTGTCTGATGTAGTCAGAATATCCTAGCCAAATCTTGCTCTCACCATTCTCTCTTTAGTTTTTAATTCTGCATTTATTAAACTATACACTAACTTAATGTTTGGCATTTTAATTTTTCAAACCCTAATTGAACCATCTTGTAGTTACAGAATAAAAGCAGAAGTCTCAGGAAACTGTGTGGGAGCCCTGAATTAATGTTCCTTTCCTAGGAGAACATACTGGAATTACAGATTTTCCTTTGTAGCGCCCATGGACCGCTTCTGAATGGCAGCATCCTTTGCCTGTGCACTTGCATGTGGGTGACCTTCATTCTCCCACTGGCTGCCAATTTTATCATGAGCAACCCAAAAACCTTCACAAAATCTTTACTTCTTGGAGGGACCAGTGTTAGTTCTGGTTTTATCTCCGTCAAGGATGGATAGCACATAAATGAGTCAAGCTTTGCCAATGTCCTGAGTGTCCAGGGCAATCAATGGAAACAAACCATCACTTCCTACCAGGATATCCTGCCTCAAGAACTAGTGCTCAGCCTCAGGAGAAGACAGACATGTTTTGCCTGCTCCTAGAGATGAGTAGTGGCGAGGAGGGAGTAGGGAGGCAGGTAGCAGGGATACTCGTTCCTGCAGTTCTTGGTGCTGGAAACCAATGGGTTCCAAATAATGCCCATGGTGGCAAAGGGATGATTCTGGCAGGGACGCTGGGACTGTCTTCAAAGGGAAGATCAAGAGGGTGGGTATTTGGGCGTAGAGAAGGAAACGTAGCACAGGTAGTGGGGGAAGGAAGCCAATAATAGGAATAATAAAACACTCCGAATGTAACTTCAATAGTTGCAAAATTGAATGCTGTTTTTAAACTAACAAGTAAGGCTTTGGTATGCTTAAAAATTTCATTTCACTGGGAGAGAAAAGTAGAATGGAAAAAGTAAATTTTCATTAAATACAGAGGGAGCTTTCATCCTGTATTTTCAATTGTTGACTCTGAAGTGGTGCTCGGAAGAAAATGAAAACCTGAATTACTGCATGAATGCTTCCTGAACCTGCAGCTCCTCTTTCCAATTGGAAATCATGCATGGCAAAGCCCTTGGCTGGCAGGCAACACTTGGAGAAGTAGCCACTGATTCTGAGTGTCTCTTCTCTTGATTACCTGTTCTGATATGCCTTACACTCTGAAATAAAAATAAATGCATAAATGGGCAGGACTGCCCAGGCTTGTAAATCTACTAGCTGCAATTGCATGACCATCGCATTGTTTGTAAAGACACTATTTGCAATTGTTATCCATTATAATGAGCACTACAGTATTTATGGAAAGGAAAATGCAGATATCACTGTAGGCAATTAACAACTATGCCACTTTCAATATTTCCATTCAGTTCAAGTTAACAGAGACGTTATTCCTCATTCTAAAGATTTTTTTAGAATGATAAGTCAACTGTATATTTCTTTCCTCTTTTTATGCTTAAAGGCACTTAAAAATTACTTGAACCAGTTTAAAATGTGGTTTGTTTACAATAATGGAGAACTTACATCAGTGCTTTGAAAATCTTTAGGAATGAAACATCACTTTCTAACAGATTAAGCTGTCAGATTCTGCCCACTATACCTAAAAGCAGCCGTATTACACAATTCCTTCCATAAAATGCACTTTAAAAGCATTTAGAGCTCTCTTAAGCCCTGATATTCCAGTTTAAAGGTTGTTCCAAAAATTTGGTTTTGTTTCGATCTTCCTTCTAATATCTAGGATATGAGCAATTATGCTCACTTGTTTTTCTGTCAGTTTGTTTTGTGACTTGGTAGTTCTTTTCCCTTCCTGTTGTTTATCAATGAGTCACATCCTCCCTAAGCCTTTGGTCTAATTAATTACCAAACCAATTTTTTCTGGTATGATAAGCTGTCCTTCCCTAGTCATCCAAGCAATCTCCTCTGCATCCATCTTAGAAGTGGTGGTGCTGAGGACCCAGTGCCCACACATTTAGGAGATTTCCAGTTTGGACTTTCATCTAGTCTCTGTGAGCTGACAGCCTGTTAGCAGTGGGTGTACTTCAAATGTGCCTCTGGAGAGTATCTTCCAGTTTAGTTTCTCCTAAATGAATCTGGTGTGTGTGGTCTATGACTACTTTGTGGTGTGAACCAAGGCGTCGTCACTGGTGATTCACTTAAAAACCACCCTCCTGGCCCAGACTGAAATGCTGCTGTAGACAATCCCTGATAACACCACGGCACATCCCCGAGGAACTGGGACTTATGGCCAATGTTCTTTTCCAAAACACTTTCTTTTCATTCCGTACACTGAGGGTCATCCATGATAATTGATTGTCACCCTCCACTGCTATCCATTATAATGAGCACTACATTTTTTTATGGAGAGGAAAATGCAGAGATCACTGTAGGCAATTAACAAATATGCCACTTCTTTTTACCCCAAATGTCCTGATATTAATTTTTTCTCATAGGACAAGTCGATTAAAAGAAAACCCATTTTTAATAGGAAATAATTTTAAAATGCAAGTACCAAAAGGACTGATCATTTATATACTTCAAATAAATGTACTTCTGAGGTTTTGTTTTAACAGTTTCTTTGTATTTTTTGGCTATTCCAAAATGGCGTGATTTTACTAGGATCGAAATGTGTTGAAAGGCACATTAACCAAGGGAGAGGAAAAAAAGGAGCTATATATAGTTTTACTGTCCCTTTAGGGAACCATTGCTTGAGCTTCATTAATATGCATTTTAGCACAATCTAATTTACTCATATGGCTGGCCCCAGGTGTTTGGAAAGGCAACCAGAGGAAAATCAGATCATACTAAAATTAGAGACAAGAAATATTGAATGCCTTCCCTTTTAGGTCCTTGAAAGGCACATATTAATTATAACTGGATGAATTTATGAAAACTAATACTATGAACAGCTCCAATAGTAATTATTTTTGAAAAATGATCTCTACCAATAAGTATATTCCGCTTGAAGTACACAGAAAATGTTCTGTTAAAGAAAAAATATATATACTGCCCCCCCAAACATTCAATATTTAGTGCAATGCCCCCATGACACCTTCTGATATATGCTTATTCACTGAAAACCACAATGCAAAGCCCCATTTCTTTTGTGTTGCTTCTTGAGTGGCTTCAAACGGGGCAGGGCACTAGATTTTGATGGATTTGCCCTGTCCTTCTAAGGAGAGTGCATCTCTGCTGGGTTACAGCAAGCCAAGGCCAGCAACACTGGGGAGGGAGAAGTGAGAAGGTGTGGGGAAAAAAGGTTAAAAAACTGTCTATGGTCCGATTAAGTGCTCTGTGCTTTCATGAAGTCAATAGGAGGCTTTGGCAAGCAAGCGTTCACAGCTGGTCCCTGAACTGCTAACAGGATGTAGTGCTGCAATAAAGGGGCTTTATATATTAATTTCCTAAGTGTCGTCTTGATTTGCAGCAGGAAGCGTAAGCAAAACAATGTCAAACAAATTAGCCCTGAAGGTGCCTTTGGAGCAGCACTGAGCCGTCTGCCCTTGCCCGGGTGCTCTGAACTCTTCAAAAGAGGAGGTGCTCGCCTGGGGAAGAGGCTATTTCAGAATAAGTCTTTAGGGCTGAAACAGCCCGAATTACAGTGGTGGCAGGCTACTGAGGGATGCATATGTTATGGAAACACTTAGTCATCTCCAGTGAGGTTCTAATCTGAAATATCTGACCTTCCTATGATTCAAAATTAATGAGAGTCCAGCAGAGAGGAGGGTAACCACACAAGTAGTGCACTGAGGCCCGTGCTTGGAGAAGAAGCGCCAACAAACATGGCTCAGCCACCCAGCCCTTCCCAAGCAGGAGTGGGTCTACGAGGCTTCGGAGGAGCTCAGCTCTCTCCAGGCTTCATAAAGACTGTGAAGGAACCAGGAGGTTATCTCCCAAGAAGGTGCTCTGAAGAGTTTCAATCCTCTTGCTAGAAATCTGGTGAGAGACCTTGTTATTTCAGCGTTGAGCCAAGTTTGCTTATTCATAAATAAGTGGAGTTAGTTCTGTTTCAGATAGGGTGTGATTTTAGGAGAAACCACACTGGAATGTACTCCCTTGCAAATTGTCGGGTGTTTGTCAGATACACTGTGCATTACACCTCAGGGAAGCACTACGGACAAACATTACCTTGACATGATAAGCAGGGTGGCACTAAAGGTGACTAGTAGAGTGCGCTGTTAAGATGGAGTTTGAAAAGTACTTACAGAAAGGAATAGAGTCTCCACAGAGGGTGCCATTTAAGAACAGTCCATCTAAAGAACATACTCCTAAAGCAAAACATCAAAGAGAGGATAGGAAAGATGTTTTAGGCCAGCATTCTGGAAAGAAATCAAAGACATATGAATTTCATTGAATCACCAAGGAGTTTAAGAAGTAGATTCAAAATGTACATGAAGCATATTGCAGTAAGTGAAAAGCGAAAAAAAAATGTCCAGTGACTGGAGAAAAATAGAGAAAATAAGAAGATGAAAAAAGGATAGTTCAGAAGTACCTTCGGAAAAGAAGTTACACTGGTAGATAGGAAAACATACATATGGGAAGCAAATTTTGCTCCTTTCTGACCAGAAAAGCAAGGAAAAACTATTCCCAGAAGCAACCTGCACATAGATATGCTCCTGCAAACTTGACAAACTATTTATGGGACCTTTTATAAAGAAAACAAAGTGGTTGAAGCCTTCTCTTCTCTGTACTCATTGTTTCTCCTGGACTGAGCCAGTGAGCAAGTTTACAGGAATGAAAACATTACCTCTAATCATTTAACTACCTGTTAGGAGAAGTACATGCTTTTGCAGTATGTCAATAAATCTTCCTCTGCCGAGTGTCTCAATAATGTTACTACCTTAGTAGGAATGACCACGGACCTTAACGGGAAGAAGTTTTGCTCTGCCCTGGTGCTCCGGCACCCATGCGTGACTATGACCCACGGCCGCGTGTGCAGGATGAGCTGTGGAGCTCGTGGAGTTAAAAACCCAGCAGCGAAGAGGATCCAGGGTGGGAAGGCAGCATCCTGGTGCCAGCCTGCAGCCTGCCCAGGGACTGGGCTCTCGGCAAAAGATGGCAGCTCCCAGCTGAGGGAGCAGCAAGGAAAGAGAAGGAGAAGGGATGCGGGGGTGAGGAGAGATGGTCTTGGGGCTAGAAATAGTGACCGGGGTGTAACGTGACAAGGTTAGTGTTTTAGACCCAGAAATAAGCATTTTTCATCGTACAGGCTTCCAGCACAGAGTAAGTGGAACAGCTGCAGTGTAACACCGCCTCTCTTTTATTTCCTGCTCAGTCCCTCCCTTTCTCATTTAAATTACTTTCTTTATATCACAGGTTTGAATGCTTATTTGTCTGTTCTTTGAGCTTTGTTTCCCTGAGGTTGAAAGCAGGGGCAATTTTGTAGTGCACGGGCTGTGGCTAATGCTGCTGCAAGGCTCCTTGGAGGTGGCAAGCGGGACGTCTCACAGGGAGAGGAGCCAGAGTCTTCCTCTTCCTGACTGTGCTCTTCAGTTGGACCCCGCAGGGCTCCTTTAGTGCCTCTTTGTTCAACACTGTCAGTTAATGAATGCTGTAAGAAAATACATGAGCAATGTTAATATCTATTCCACATGACTTTTCGATAAATAAAATCATAGAAGAACAAGGGTATCATTCAGATGATATTCATTGTGTCTTCATTACAGTTAGTTATACGGTGTGGATGTATGTGTTTCTGTACAAAAAGTTAGATCCACTAATAAGTACTTTTACCCAAGAATGAGTTAACACCTGATGGCTCAGGGAGTTGTGTACATAAAACCCTGGACGAATCAGACTGTGAATCTATCCCTTGATGGCTGGTTAAATGTCTGTAATCCTGGGTACTCTCATTTTAGCTAAGGATGCACCATCAATGGATACTGTACTTAGAAACAGGGATATTTAAGGAGGTTGTGATACAGACAGTAAACAGTTATGCTTTCTGTTCATTCAGACAGTTGAACTCGGGGAGAATTTGAGAGAGGAGCAGCTTCTGAAACACTCAGGGTAAATGCTGGACTGGTTACTAGAGAAGCAGAGCAGGAAGAAAAGGTGGAACAGGTACAGACTGCGGATATTTTGTTTTACACAGATATGGAAAAGAATTTGTGCCTGAATTATATCATATTTAAGCTGAGTTGTACACATTCACCACTTGGGTAAGACATTATTTGTCTAGAGTTAACTGTATATATTGGCATATGTAACTGCATAATTTTACCGCAAAGCTGGGAAAAGAAAATTTGTTGGGTTCTTGACCTCACTGCCCCTGAGGAGCCTATGCAAATTTACATCCATAAATAAACTATGCAATTGTTATTATTAGCTAGTCGTGCTTCATTGAAGTCTAAAATTCCTTGCTTGTCACATGCCAATGTGCTGTGAATGGGTATTACTGTGCTCAGCTGTAAACTTTGTGTCAAATGCATCTTTGCAGAGAGCATCTCTGCCCTTGTCTTATCCTGGAGACATTTGCAAGGTCAGTCTGAAAGTTCCTCAGGCACCTAAATACAAGCAACTACTTCACTTGGGCGTGTGCAGAACCTATTTCCTGATGAACACCTATTGCAATGTAGACTTTAGATACCTTTCCACCTCAGAGGTTCACCCCTTACGTGTGCTCTGAGAATCCTAACACCTGGAAAAACAGCACTAAAAGAGCTGGAGGTCATCTCGCTCTCTGCTGGATGAGTTTGTATCTGCATCCAACCTGTTGCTGAAGACTTATGATGATGAAGAATCTACTGTCTCCCCAGGTGAGCTGTTCTAGGGCATAATTACATTGCTGCAAGAAAATGTGCCGTAATATCTAGCCTAACTATCCTTTCTTTGATTGAAGACTACTGTTTCTTGTCTTATCACCACAGACTTGAATAACAGATCCTTCTTACTTCGCAGCAGTCAGTCTTTGAGGTACCCAAGTTTCTAATCATGACCTCCAACAACAACCTTAACTCTTCCATGACCCTCCTTCTAAGTTCTGGAGTTTAGCTCGTGCATTGTTCTCATTGTTTTTGCCTTTTCCCCGTTTGGTTCATGTCACCCACAGAATGTGGTGCCAATAACTCAACACTGCACAGAACAGTTCAGTTTAGGGCTCCCCAGTATTGAATGCTTGAGACAAAACCCAGAGTCTTTGCAGATGATAGTGCTGTTTAATTAGTTAGTTGACATGGCCATACTTACAGCTGACATTTGGGAGCACTTACCCAGAACAAGAACCTCCGATTTCTACCCTTTCCTGATGAGCCTGTAGGTGTTTGGATCCACACTGTCCCTGCAGCAGGAGAACGCCCTGGTTTTTAGCTGGTTTAGCTGTCTCTGCCATCAGCTGTAGTTGATCCACTCCACAGCTAGAAAAAGAAGATTCACTTGGGCAGGGGCAAAAAAAAACTCAGGAAGGAGAAATAGAACCAAATGGTTATGGCATTGGGATGGGAGTGGCCTCGGGTGTTGATGTTTTTTTGTAGCTGGCAGGCCTCATTCTTTTATTATTATCATTGTATTATCATTGTCAGTCTACTCTAAGAAGCTGTAATTCAGGGCAAACCTAAACAGGGCAAAAAGCATTGCAAGGGCTTGCAATTCTCTGTGAGGCAGGGACAGGACTGATGTGTTCAGGTTCTATGTGCAGCATTATTCAGATTCCACACCACCAGGGGCAGGCCTGCCTCTGTTCCATGGGAGCTGCAGTAGGTATGATTCATCTAGAAAAGTAAAATTCAGCCATAAAAAGCCTATGGATAGGTATTTACAGGATGAAGATCAGAGCCTTAGTCATAAGGAATTTGCTACGAACATGTAACTGGAACTACCTTTCTTCAGAAGAACAGCCTTGGAATAAGAAATTGCTGAGTAAAAATTTCCATTCGAAGCAATGGAAAATTATGTCACATATATTGTGTACATATATATAAGCAGGGAGGCGTGTGTGTCTGAAAGAGAGACCTGAATTCTAACCAGAATTAAAATGTTAAAAATAGTAGGATCCTGCTTAGCAGAGGTGTCTTAAGAGACCTCCTTAGTCTCCTAGTAATGCACACTAGTCTTCAATGGTAGACTGCTCCATTTTGATCCCCAGTACATCACTGTGCGTTACAATGCTTCGTATCTCATTCTCCTCAGACATACCATGGTATCTTTCTCCGTTTTGGGCCAGTCGTGCTGCTTTTGCACATCATACTCATGTTCTCAGCTAAGATGATTTACTCATGATGAGAGAAGAAGTTACATGCTTGGTGTGGGTATGGAGTGTGACTTACCAACACAGTGCCCTTGTGATAAACCCATTTTACTAATCTGTGTAATGTAACAAATAAAACACAGTTGATGTGACAGCAGGATAAACAGAAATATTTTTGTCTCCCTTTCAGCTAGTAGGTTTGGTGATATTGATGATATTCTCCTAATAGTTTAGGCATGATGGCATTGCTTGGTGAAAAAGAGGTCAGATGTGCACAAAAAGGACAAGTCGTAAGTGAAAAAGAGTTTCCATGCAATATTTATAAAGGAATTTAGCCACCATTAAAGTGCCTCAATTGTGTAAGATAATTTTGGTAACAATCGGTTTTCATAAAGTCGGGTAATCAGATCTCGATGGGTCTTCTGTCATCAAATTCCTACCACATATTCCAGGATTTTGGTCACACAGAGACTGTCAGGCTCGGCTGCTATGTGTCTGGGCAGCAGGTAGTGAGGGACGGTCTGGCGAGGATGGCAGCAGAGAGGCAATGCTGTCTCCAATGGTGGGAAAAGAGAAGCCTTGGAAGTAAAAGTGAGTTAGTAGACATTAAGGTCGTGCCTTTATATAATTGGGTGGCGTAAATCGCCCCAGGTAAGAAGATAACCCACGTTTAGTTTTCCCAACATGCCACTGACTTGGAATGTGAAACTGGGCAAAGGGCTTGCCTCCTTTAGGCCACAGCTCCCCATTTTCGGATTTGTGATGCTGCTTTTTGCCTCAGCTGCCTGCCCTGATGCAAATCAGGACCATTTATGAGGTTTTTATATAATGAGGGACTACATGAACGGGAAGTACATAAGCCAGAAATATTATTTATTTTACAAAATATATATTTAAATTAACATTTTTCTGTGGTCTTTTCAATATTATACAGATTTAACAGTAGTTTGTTTATTCAGTTAAATTGGTAGATATATAACTAAAGTAAGAAAAAGAGACCTTATAACTGGAACAAAAACTTTAACAGTATTTCCACTGCCCAGATGAGCTGAGAATCTACCAGTGAGGCACTAACCTGTGTGTAGCATCAGTAAAAAAGAGGGAAAATGCTATCCCGCACCTGGGATGGAGAATTTTGCCACCAGAGGGAGTCGTGTGAATACAGTACAAGTGGTTGTCTTGGCACCGCAAAGGTCATTAGATATTTTAGAGGTAAGGCTCAACAATCAAAGCTTTCTCCTTGGCCACAGATAATTGTCTACCGACTCAACACATACTGAAAATCAGCTTAAAAGTTTGGGGTTTTGGCTAAACGTGCCTGGCTGCAAAATTTACTTGGTAAAAATGCTACCTTGATGCTTTATACTCAACCTTCAGAATTTGTGCAAAGAATGTGCTTGCTCAATAAAACAAAATTGCCAAGTAAGCCACCCAAATTTTATGCTTGAAAATACAACTCTGGGACTGAAAATCAAGACGTGCTTTAAATACCATGTATACTTTCACTGAATTAGTATAAAAATCATGGCAATCTGAAATTTTCCTGGCAACTGCTTTGCTGGTGATAAAGCAGATTACATCTGATTGCTGTAATGTCTCTGCATTGCTGATAGCAGAATGAGCTAGAGAGCATCATGCAACAAATACTTTGGCTCCAGAGTTGAGGGTGGAAGAAATACAGCATTGTTGTTATAGAATTCTTTTGAATAGATCCAATGTTTAAAGAGGTATGGGATCTATTCCAAACAATACTGAAGTCCTTTATGCTGCCAATATGGTTTAAAAGTGCCTTACAACAAGCAAGAACAGAATCCGATCGATGCTTCAGCAAGAAAAAGAAGTCCTGTAGAGAAGTCTGTCCATGCAGCACCTACTTTGGTCTTGCTTGCTACACTTTCCCAGTACTTCTGATAAGTCCTTTAACATGGAAATGCATGTACACCCCTCCCTGAAGTAACAAACCTATTAAAATTTTAGGAAGCTATTCATCGCTCATTAAAAGACAGGTTCCCATAGCTGCACAGAGTTAAACGCTGTATGTCAGAAATATAAAGAAACGGCAAACTGAAAAAGAACTCAAATAGCTGAGAAATAGCAATTTCAAGACGCAAGGGTGCCCACAGGTTCCCCACAACGCTAAGTGGCAGGTAAAGGGTGGTATTAGATTATTTTATATATATAATATAATAAATATAACATCTATATTTGCCTCTGCTTTTACCTGCCTGCTGCCTATTCCCCCTTCCTACTGACCCACTCACTCCTGCTCCTCTGTAGCACTTCCACAATTTTTCTGCAGCTCTCTGCCAAACCAAAGTTCATTTTAAAGCTAGAGGTTGTCACATAAGGGTCCTGCTGAGCCTTTATGTATTCTTGTTTTTTTTAGTGTGGGTGAATTATTTATAAGCTTAAAGATTTCTCACCTTTCAGGAATTGTGACATTTTTTATTCTACAGACCAAACATCCTTATGATCATTGCGATTTCCATCATCCTTTTACTGATATAGAGATATATAGATAGATAGATAGATTTTACTGATATAGAGATATATAGATAGATAGATAGATTTTACTGATATAGAGATATAGAACTGGCAAAACCCAAACCAGACCATGAGGATCTTGCTTACTATCTTCTGTTTCATACCTAGCAGAATGGAGCTGCTCTGGTAGTAACCTAGTAACTCTTTAAATTATGACACATATAGAATAACACCTGTGCATAAACACAAATATAGCAATTAAGTTAAAAATATTTATACCACTTTTATTTTTACAACCTTCATACTTGCAGGAAAATTAAAAAAAAATTAGAAAATTTAATTAATTTTAAAAGGACAAAAATGAAATGGAATATATAATTTGGGTCAATGGGGTTATTAGTATTTGAGACTATTGATACTATCCTCATTCATTTTTCTGGGGAGTGAACATGGAATTTCTTGTAAGGATCCATGGAGGGAATTTCATCACAGTTTGCAGGAGTAGTGAATATATTTTACTGCTGGTCCTATTTTGCTGCTATAACTCAAGCAAACTTTGTCGGTGTTGCTGTTCTTGCACTTTGTACTGGAGAACAGCAGAATCTGCAAAGATTCATTGATCCTGCTGTACTATCTTGCTCTATCCTGCTTTCTGTGCATTGCTCCAGCAAACTGCCATGGGATGTATCTATCTATACATCGCAGCTCCTGTGCTTAGTGTTTGTGGGGGCTTTTACAGGACATATGTAATGGAGCTGCAGTGCTGTGCCTTCCGGAGCTCTAAGGCAGATGGAATACTCTACTCGTGGAGAAAAGAAAAATAACTTTTCTTTAAAATCAGTTCAACACATTCAGCAGTGCTTACATGGCTCCATGAAGCAATGTTAAATACAGTTATTGCCCTTACCTGCCCCTTTGGAAATGGAGAGGTATAGTCAGCCATTTTAAATTGTCCACATGGAAAATTGTGGCCTATTTCAATTCACAGGTTCAAAATATATGTCAAAACTTGAAGCTGAGCAGGTATTTCACGATTATTTTACTTTAAAATTGATCAGTAAGGTTTTTTGGTTAAACAACTTCTGACTATAGTTTTATTCATTTTTAAGCATTCCTATTCTCCATCTTTAACAGAATTTATTTAAATTGATTAAATTTAAATAAGTACAAGTGGAGAAAAATATTTCATTTTTATGAGATAAAATTCTAAATGCAACTATAATTTTGATTCACTCTAGACATTAATGCTAGAGTATCAGTTTGAATATGATAGAGTATTTCTATATATAATACTTTATGCATTTATATAAAATATTAAGTGTTCCAATATTAAAAAATCATAGTACTTCAGCATAAATACAATTCTGATTTTACATTTTTATCCCAATTTGGAGTGAAACACTGTGAAATACTACATTTTCCACAGAAATGAACATTCTGTTTTCTTACAGGTTGTATTTCACTTGTTTGAAAAAAGGCACAAAAACCAGTTCAAGACTGAAAATGTTCCATGTCATGAACAAGAAGTTTATAATGAAATGCTCGGTGCCTTGTTAGCTTGAAGATAGTGAATCAGATTCTGTAAAATGCTTAGTTTTGTAAGTAATTCTTTAAAACATGACTTGGGCAAATCCTTTATCTTTAGTAATATTTTAGGCAACAGAAGAATCTCAGCAATTAAAATGTTGCTCCCAGAGCTAGTTGTTTCACCAAGTCAAATGAGAAATATACAGATTAGAGTTTTTTTTGTGCAATTCGTTCTAATTTAGAAAGAAAAACAATGTGGAAGATGGGTCATCTTCAGAGCTGATTAAAGAAACCTCAGATGTCAGGGCTCTTTTAAGAAAAGAAGGCTATTAAGTAGCCTTTGAACAGCACTGCAATGTGACATTTTTACAAGGAACTCATTTGGAAAAAGAGTAAAGAGCAGATACTCAGAAGAGACTGAGACGAGAGCAGCCATTATGCTTTCCTATAATCTGGAAAAGGCAACGACTTGTTATTCTTATCCTCAAGAAAGTATCCTTCACTTGTACCAAATCCCTGCAAAACAGATATTTTCTGCTGGGCCTGTTCTCTTAATTCTCCCCTTCTATTTTCAGTAGCATTTATTGTTCCTAAGGCCTTGCTTCTAATCTTCTTGGAAAATTAACCAACTTGTTAACAGCTGAGAAAAGATACGAATGCTCACGGGATGAGATAGGAAGAGAGTCATAGATCCACTTATGAGCAGCTCTTGGGTACTAAAGAGCAATTCCCACAGGCAATGAGGTGAATACCAGTACATCGAACATTTTATGCAAGAAAAGCCTCTGCAGGGTTTTGGAAGTATTTCTACGCAGAAGGCTACTTGAAAAAAATCTCCGTTTTTAAGGCATTCATTGTTGGTGTTTCCTATGGAAGCTGGATTTTGTGCAGCTCTGAGCATCCACGGGAGCCGTTCCCAATTCTGGTAGGTCTGTTGGGGCATGCAGATCCCCATGGAGAGCTGGTGACTTCACCCAGACCCTAAGCTGCTGCATTGAAATGCTGCTGTCACCCCTGAGAGAGGCTCATCTGGATCCCACCTCCTGCGAGAAGACCTAAGAGAAGGGCAGACTGGACCTGCATAGGCAGCCCGGTTAGATCCCCAGCCTGGTGAGGGAGCAGGAGATGTGCTTGTAAACATGGCACAATTCATGTCTCTCACAAGCATCACCCCGTTGTAATACCTTCCCTTACACCAACTAAAGTCATGTAGATATATGATACATATATGGTATAGGATGCCCTGAAAAAGCATGCCCTTTTTCATCACTGTGGAAAGGCAGACCAGCTTATTTGGATTCATGGCTGGTATTTGAAACCATGGGTTTTGATTCTCATTCAGGGTGCTGTAAGGAGAAATCCCACTGGAATTCCTCTAAAAACTGGGTAAATGAGAGAAGAATCAGGCTCGTTTTATGCAGCTATTTCCTGAATGTACATAAATGCAGATCACCTCATGCTCTTTATAAATTACATTATTCAGCTGATGTATAACTCCCTTGTGGAAAGCCGCAGCCTGCAGAAGTGAGTCTAGATACAGTCTCAGCTGTTTTAATTTGCCTTGCATGTGTTTACTCGCAAAGATATTAAAGGACAAAGTTTTACAAATCTAAACCAAATTCTTGATGGCTTAAGGAAAAAAATAGTTCCTGGGTCTATTTGCGTAACCGAAGTGGCAATATCGTCTATCTGCGCACCTTGAGAGCTTTATATCAGGGAAATTGCCATCCCTACTCTAACGCAAAGGCTTTTCTGGTTAGGTGCCACCAGGGTTACTAATGGCTACCTTTTTTCCCTTTGTTTTCTTGTTTTGTGTCCTCTCAGATGTGCACTGTCTGAGTAATGAGCTGTGAAACTGCATTTGTTCACAAAATGAAACTCAAGAGGTTTGGTCCCAATGCAGCAGAAATTCAGACATTTGCCTTTACCTGTAAAAGAAGATTTGTTCCAAGAGTTACAGGCTGCTGTGGGTCTCTGTGGTAAGGTTTTGGTATCAGGGGCTACAGGGGTGGCTTCTGTGAGAAGCTCCTGAACGTTCCCCTATGTCCAACAGAGCAAGTGCCAGCCAGCTCCAAGATGGACCTGCCGCTGGCCCAGGCCGAGCCCATCAGCACCTCTGTGATAACAAATTTAAGAAGGGAAAAAAACCTGCTGCACCACAACGGCTAGGGAGCAAGAAGTGAAAATATGTGAGAGAAACCCCACAGACACCAAGGTCAGTGACGAAGGAGGGGGTGCCAGAGCAGAGATTCCCCTGCAGCCCGTGGTGGAGACCATGGTGAGGCAGGCTGTCCCTCTGCAGCTCATGGAGGTTAACGGTGAAGCAGATACCCACCTGCAGCCCATGGAGAACGCCACACTGGAGCAGGTGGATGCCTGAAGGAGGCTGTGATCCCATGGAGAGCCCATGCTGGAGCAGTCTTCTGGCAGGACCGGTGGACCCATGGGGAGAGGAGTCCATGCTGGAGCAGGTTTGCTGGCAGGACGTGTGACCCCATGGGGGACCCACACTGAAGCAGCCTGTTCCTGAAGGCTGCACCCTGTAGAAGGGATCCATGCTGAAGCAGTTAATGAAGAACTGCAGCCTGGAGGAACAGCTCACATTGGAGAAGTCTGTGGAGAACTATCTCCTGTGTGAGGGACTCCACGCAGGAGCAGGGGAAGAGCGTGAGGAGTCCTCCCACTGAGGAGGAAGGAGCGGGAGAAAGATTATGGAGACACCACACTGATGGAATATAAAGGTTGACAGTGAAATAGCTTTCTAATTGAAAGTGAAATATTGAGTCCTTTTAATTTCCTGAGAAAATTTTGTATTTTAACCTGACTGTGTTTCAGAGTAAGTCAAACAGGTTTTCTGGCGGATCTACAAAGACAAAGTCTCTTGTGTCCTCTCATAAATCCACTAAATGCTGTGCTCTTCCAAGATCACCAAGCAAAGATGTGGTAGTTGTGGCAATCTGATGCAGATGGCTAACTCCCACGCACAATGCCTCTGCATCATTTTTGCTTGGAGAGTAGCCAGGTGTTTGGGATTATGTTGCCCTGCAGAAGTATTCTTCCAGGAATGGAACAACTTGGTTCATGGCAGAAATGTGTCTTGGAATAAGGCTAGTTGGAAGCCTACCTTTCATACACATTTTGTGAATGAAGAGAGGCACAAAACTGTATTTGAAAGTTAGATGTCAAAAAACAGGATCTCTATGCAAAAATTATGCAAATCCCACCTAGAGTACTGCATCCAGCTCTGGGGCCCCCAACATAAGAAGGACAGTGGAATTATGCAGAGGTGGGCCATGAAGATGATCAGAGGGCTGGTGCACCTCTCCTGTGAAGACAGGCTGAGAGAGCTGGGGTTGTTCAGCCTGGAGAAGGCTCCGAGGAGACCTTATAGCAACCTTCCAGTACGTAAAGAGGGCCTATAGAAGAGATGGGAAGGGACTCTTTATCAGGGAATGTAGTGATAGGACGTGGGGTAATGGTTTTAAACTGAAAGAGGGGAGATGCAAATTAGATATCAGGAAGAAATTCTTTACTGTGAGGGTGGTGAGACACTGGAACAGGTTGCCCAGGGAAGTTCTGGATGCCCCTTCCCTGGAAGTGTTCAAGACCAGGCTGGATGGGGCTGTAAGAAACCTGGTCTAGTGGGAGATGTTCCTGCTCATGGCATGGGGGTTGGAACTCAATGATCTTCAAGATCCCTTCCAACTCAAACCATTCTATGATTCTATGAAATGACCCAGTTTTCCTAATCACCAAGAACCTACACCTCTGATTGCCTCTGGTGTGTTATCTAGTGAACAATTCTTGGGAAAAGCACTTAACCAGTGCCTTAATTAGACCACTTGTATTAAGGTGAGTTTCGGCAGGCACTCAGCTTGAATAATTTTTTTGCAAAGTTCTAAGATTACCAAGGTGGCATTTAGATAGGAACATTTCATCAACTCTAACACTTTTTAAACTCTCAGGGAAGTTTCTCCCTTATTTGGTTGGAAGCTGCCTTGGGTAGAGTGGAAGAGAGGATAAGATGTTAGTGCGTTTAGCGTGAGACCCAGGAGAACCGAGTTCAATTTTCAGTTCCACCATAATCTTCCCACATGACAGCTCATTGTTTCTGCTTCAGTTCATCATTTTTATTACTTTTGAAACAGAGCTGAATAACTTTCTAGATTTCTTTTCAGACCATGAGTTGTTCAGCTCAGCCTAGGAGTCACTAAAGGAAACCAAATGGTCTAAAAATATGTGAGGGTAGAATGGGAAGGTTTCGTGTCTCTGGGAAATAGGGATGACACTATTTCCTTACTTAGAGCTGTAAAACATACTAAGATATCAGTATGTTGGACATTAAAGTATGATAGCTAAAGATAGAATGTTTGGTTAAACATCTGATACAGCAACAACAGCAACAAATCTTTTAAAATGGAAATCTTTAGTATTTGCTATGGAAGGGAGAAAGTGTACAATTTTTCCAATTTTTGGAAATATTATGTCAATGGCAATAGAGTTCATAAGACATCTGAGTACATGATTATGTAAAAATACAAACAAATAGTGAAAATTGCAGAAACTTAGTCCAAATTTTATTGTAAGAAAACTCATTTTTAATATGTTTGTGTGAACTTCACATGAATTTTCCAGCATAATCATGTAATGAAGAAAACAGCCACTGAAACTGCAAAAAATGCCAAGAATTTGTGATCTTAGTGAACCGCTGACAAAGCATATATTGTCTCAGTGGGGTCAGAATTTCACTCACAATGTTTTAATTCTTCTCTGGTCTCTGAAGTTGTGAGAATGGAAGTGTAGCAGACATGGATAATGTATTGGAAGGGGTTTCATTTACTCATATCAGTGACCATAAAAAATGGACTTTGAGTCTAAGGTTACAGGTTCTGGGGTTTTTTTGGTAGAGTATAAAATGTTTCACTGTCTTTAATGCATCTAACTTTCCCAGGGTTAGTAGGTCCTCAGATGATTTTGGCAATCCATTTCACTCTTTATGTTCCCTTATATTAGATTAAGTGATTCCAACATATTTAAAAAAATGCTAAAAGTTATGTCTAAAACATGATTACTTAAAAAAGAAATCAATGAGAATTTATCTTAGTAAGGCCTGAGAAAGTGCTGCAAAACTGAGTTTATTAAGACACAATTCACAACAAATAGATTGCTTTGGATTAGAACTGAGAACTGGTGATTGGAGATCCCATTCTAACATTGTTCTTGGAAGAATACTTAAAATGAAAGTGCTTGTCACCTATCAGTTGGAGAGAAATGTATTTATTAGTTTTTAGATGAGGGAAAATATGCGCTTTAGGCACATAGTATTTCCTAGGGTAAATCTGTAATAACAGTCTCTTTGCCATGTTAGTCACAGCTGAATGGATAAAGGTGCATGATTCAGCCTCCTTCCCCTCTCTACTGTCCCTTGGCCAGTACAGTTGTTCAAACTCATGTTCGGAGAGCTTCCAATGGTGCCTTTCAAGTGTGTGGTGCTGCTCTCTCTGTGTTGTTGAAAGAGACCTTTCATCTGCTGAGAACCTTCCAGGAAGGATTAGACCTTTTCAAGGATCAGCCCCTAACTTTATAGCTGATGTCAGATATTTTACATGATGCAATTCTGACATTTTTGGAAAAAGGATCTGTAGAAATAAATCTATCTGTGTATCTATCATCCATCCATCCATCCATCCATCCATCCATCCAACCACCCATCTCCTAGTTTCAAAATAAGGCTGATATTTCATTTGGAAAAATTATGGACCACAAATTAATCTTAACATCTTAATCTTGACAGCTTTGTGTAGTAAAATGGAGGTCTGAAGGTATTGCAAGACATAGTTTTTTGTTATTTGCATCACTTTATTGACTTTAAATGAATCTATGAATCTGTATGTGAGTTTAATACAAATGACAGTTCTGTAGCAAGTTTTAACTGTGTGCAGTTCAGGAATGAATTAATTTGTGAATTAATCTGCAGTTTTGACCTGTCCAATTACACTGTAATTGAAAAGTATTATGAAATCATAAATTACAACAGAAACCAAATTCTGGGACTGGTCTGACTTTTGCATACTTTGAGCATGACTGAAGTTTTCTGTCTTACCTTGCATCACTGTAACTCTTCCAGGAACCATCTCAGGAGGAAATTAAGTAAAAGATCTTCATTAACTTCTTTTTCACCTTATGGAGAATGGAATGAAAACCTATTCCATCCTTTTTTTTGGGCTTAGATTACTTCTGAAAAGACTCTGCACATTCACCTGCACAGGTGTCCTTCTGGGTCACCTCTCACAAGTTAATTTCTCACTGGGGAGTGGAAATTTTTCATATTTATGTTCCAGTATTTCTGGCTGTGACATAGGAACCAGTCACTTTGGAAAAACAAACCAAACAAACCAAACATGATTTGGTTAAACAAATTTGAGTCACTAAACCACAAGATACTTACTTGAAGCTGGAGAAAAATTTTAGAATAAGTTTCATAGGTGTAACTCTGTCCAGAAAATAGGTTAAAAGTTATATACAATCATGTAGACAAGACATATAGAAAAAAATGCCTACTCTGCTGAGTAAAAATAACAGGGCTATCTTGCTTTTTTTCAGTGTTCTATCAACGTTAATTGATAACAGTTAAATCATTCCACAGATAAGACAAACTCCACACATAATGGCAAAGTTCTACAGAATTTAATTTGGAGCATATTTACAGACTTTTTTTTAACCAAATATATGGAATTTTGAATGATTTATCATAGTCCATTGCATTCCAAAAGTTTTTAAAACCACTTCAGTTGGACCATACTGATTATCAGTGGTGCTCTTGGTCTCTAATTATACAGTTCTACAGGGCTTGACAGCTCTTATCAGTGACAAAAACCAGCCTCACTGACACTGAAAATGTGACAGTCTTTATGAAATAACACGGTCTCATTAATGTTTGCTCCAGCACAGCATCCAGACGCTGTCCTTAGTCATGACTGAGTTTCATTCAGAGTGAAATGAAGAAACATAATATGGTGCAAAAACAAACAGTAAAATTCATCTTCTCTTTGGCAAAACCGTGATTTTACTTACAGCTTTCATCACAATATGCTTATAGTTGAATTTGAGCTTACCAACCTATCTCCAGGCTTTGGCAGAGTTCCGCCAGCATAGGTGTTATGACCCTACACAGGTATTTCTACAGCAGGCAGCAGGACGAGGTATAGGACAAAATAATGCAATAGATGTGGTTAACAAAATGATGCAACTGTCCTTAAACTCTTAAATAACAGTTGTTCTAAAATCCTTAAAAATATGTATTAAAAGGTGCATAAATCCGTCTCTTTTTAGGTCAACACTTGCACATGTGCTTTAATTTCAGCATGCATTTGAATCCTGTTAAATTTATCACACTGATGCTTTCCTGGACAGGAGCCTGCAAGAAGTGTGTGCGGGAAGATGCGAGCCAAGCTAGAGGAATGTGCTGCTATCAGAATTTAAGTTTAATTTTCATGGCAAAATATTATCAAGCAAACAAAACAAGTAGACAGCTGCAATGCCTGTTGCCTACCCTGCATAGCCAATATCATGTACTATTTCTCTCTTTCTGCCCAAACAAAAATGAATATTGTTAATAGAAGCAGTAACGCATACAAACAGAACTTTTAATCTTCAAAACAGTTTCATGAACATGAATTACACTAAGAAGAAATGTGCTCTTTGCAAATATCATGAAACATGGCCTTTAACTTTTTGACATATTTTATAACTTCATACTGTCATATCTTGTGGAGTTGGGTAAATTTTTAGCATTAGCATCTTGACAAAGTACTAGTCTATAGAAATTTAATTTACCTTGGAAAAGGGAAAAAGAAAACTGTTTTTTCCTGAGGTTTTGCAAGCTGTATCCTACCCTATGATAAAAGATTTTGCATCTGAAAATTTTAGTGAAAATTAAGAAAAATGATACAGTTAGTACTAATATATATATTTATTCTGTCACTCTAGTTGCAATTTCTGGAGACCATGCTAATATTTTTTTTCCATGATCTCTAAGGTATCTTGACTTTCAACCATCCAGGCAATTTTACAGGTCTTAAGTATCACTTAATAAGAATTTTATTGAGTGAAATAAAGGTTGTTCCCCTCACCTCAACATTCAAGAGTAATTAATGGTTAAAATCAACACATTTAGAAAATGGTTATTTTCTTTTAACACTGGGCAGACACTAAGAAGGGAGGTAAATAGATGGGGCCTGGTGCCTGGGACATCCAAGTATATGAGGCCATGCTTTCTATTTCATACATGAAAGAAAACACATGGACGGAGGACTTGAAACTTGGAAAGAGGCTCAGAAAACAAACCAGCCTTCATGTGTCCAAGCCGGGCGACCAGAACATAACATTCTCAGAATCAGCAGCTTTTTCTGAAAATGTTGACTCATTTTCAGAAGTGTGTGTTTTCCTTCTCTATACAGAGCACACTGTAAGATGATTCTATTTCTAGACAAACAGATGCCAGTAACTTAATTTATTCTTCTTAGATTTCACATCTTATACTCTGTTTGTGAAAGTTGTGCCCAGTTCTCTGCGCTGTTTTTGCTACTGCTGTAGATACTCTAAAAATAACATATGTGAGCATGATATTTTTAGTAGTCATTTTAAATTACCTTGTCATTGGTTGCAATCACATTAATCATTTTGAATGTTTCTCGGTGCTCAAATAAATGTATGTACCTCCATAGGAGCACTGTTATAATGTAATACCAACATCCTTTTAATACAGGCCTTAGTTTTAATGGGAGAAATGTAAGATATGAGTTGTGTGTGAGATTGAAATGAATTTTTGGAAGAAATTAAGTTCTATTATTTTTCTCAAATAAGGATGACAGAATAAAGAATAACATTGAAACTGAAGTAGTCTAGAGAAAGACAAAAAAAAAAGTCTGCTGTGGACAAAAGCATTGATGGGAGTTACAAATCTTGGACCCAGAGAGCACTGTCGTCTTCTTCTCCACTGGGAACTGGCCATTTTAGAATCATGGATTCACAGGATGGTTCGAGTTGGAAGGGCCCTTAAAGATCAACAACTTCCAACCCCCCCTGCCATGGGCAGGGACACCTTCCACTAGAGCAGGTTGCTCAAAGCCCCATCCAGCCGGGCCTTGAACACTTCCAGGGAAGGGGCATCCAGAACTTCCCTGGGCAACCTGTTCCAGTGTCTCACCACCCTCACAGTAAAGAATTTCTTCCTGATATCTAATTTGCGTCTCCCCTCTTTCAGCTTAAAACCATTACCCCATGTCCTATCGCTCCACTCCCTGATAAAGAGTCCCTCCCCACCTCTCCTGTAGGCCCCCTTCAGGTACTGGAAGGCCGCTATAAGGGAGGGACAGAGGCTGGGAGATGTTCTGAGTTATCAGCAGGGCTCCTACAGAACCTGGATAAAACACAGGTTTTGTCCCCCAGTGGAAGCCAGTGGAGAACCGTGACACTGCTGCTGCCTGCTGTCTCTGGGAGAATCAATCCCCGGCAAGGAGAGCTGCTCGTAGGGGGATGCGATTTGCATATAAGCACCGCTCCCCTGGGTAAATTGCTGCTGTGTAAAATAAACCTTAACAAAGGTCTCCCTTGTGTCATTCTCCTACATGGCACAATGTGTATTAATAAAATCTCTCTGTTTAACACAGGGAGCTGTCGGTAGCCCAGCCCTTTGCTAGGTTGCCATAAGCATCTAATTTAATTGAGGGCTCCTCAGTTAACAGCATTTTCTTATTTAAGGAAAAAGTGGTCATTTTCTGTCTTGAAAATGTCTCACGCTAAATTCCTTTCCCACCATTTAAGAGATACTTTTTGACATCTTTAAGCCACAGATATAATAATTTTTGACAGCATCAGTGTGCTTCAGCCATGGCATCCTGGAATGCTACTACTTCTAAAAATGTAAGAGAAAATGGCCATCATTTTTTTAAAGTACATTGGAGGTAAAAAAGCATAGATATTTATTTTAAAGGCATTTTAAAAGAGTTTAGAAAATGTTGGTTGTACTTCATCATCTTTTGTTGTGAGAAAGCGAGCTGTTATTACTGTCACTTGCTGAGAAATGCTATCTTAATGAAACAGACCTGTGCTTTGTGGCAGAGTCCTGAGTCTCACAAAGATTAGGATGAAGATGTTCACATCTCTTTTGGAATTTGGGAAACCTGACTGTCTCAAAATTACGGTAAATTCTGCTATTAAAAATACCACAGTAAAGAGTTGCATGCTGCTCTGCTTGCTTTATTTAATGCAACATTAGGGCTGTCCTTAAAAATGTTTTGCAAAAGCTTGCACAAGGACAGGATTTTTTTTCATTGCCAATATCTTGTCTAAATAGGAGCCCTCCAACAAGACATTTTTTGTTGTTTTACATAGAATTTTTTTTTCACTATTTGGGTTTCATTTAATTAACCTTTTTTAATGAGCAAAGATATCAAATAAGTAAACATGGCTAATGAAACCTAGCCTGACAATATTCCTATCACGGAAACAAAAATCTGTGTATCAAAGAAAGTTTGGGCATTTATTAGGAGCTGGTAATCATCATGGCTCTTTGCTCATAGGAGCGTGATGAACTTGTGATCTACCAATATAAAATCACAAACCAAATCTTTCCTTGCTTTGTATCAGAGTGCACAAAAATGCTGAGTAAGCACCCAATTTACACTCTGTTTACTTGCTGCAACATCTTAGACATCAGAAAAGGCTTTAGTTGATTACAGCATTCCTATGAACTATGTTATAGGGGATCACCTTCCTCTTTGAAATCGACAGCATTTTGGTGCAGTGATATGATTTCTTTTCCATATTATTCATCTCGTCCAACACACTCTGCCATCCCACTCTCTGTAAAATATCTTTTAAATCAAATCACAGTTCCCAGAAATGTATTTGCAAAGTCTCCTAAAACATTTCTTCCAGGAGTGAAAACTGTATCTTACTGAATTTCATCAGCATAGCACTGCTCGTAATTCTACAACTCTAAAAAATTAAATGAACATTTGAAAGAAAATTATAGCCTATTTATTGTGGCGATCTGAAAGTTTGAGTGTTAAAAGGTACTTCTTACTATGAACTGATAACAAAAATTATTGGAAATTAAACTGCTTTACTCATCAGTTCTATAACAATGTTCAAGGGGAAATTGTGACATTAATGCCTGTGATGACATTATAGCGCTTTCAGTACCGTAGTTCATAAGTATGGCCTGCAGGCTCTCTGAAGTGGAGGACTATAATTCAGCAGCATGTGAAGCATTTTTATGTATGCAATAAAAGATTAAGTTGGTCCCAGACCCCTTCTCTCTGTTAAACCCTCCGGACAGGGCTCCAGTGATCCCTCTCTCTCCCAATAGTCACCATGTTTCTGATCCTCCTAATCTCCCCTTACTATTCTGTGAAGGCTAGCCAAGGATGTGGATTAGAAATATTGGTGATTACTTTCTATGCCTTTTTAAATGAAAGCTACCTTTTTTTTTTTTTTACTTTTTTTCCAGCTCTCCAAAATATGTTGTTTTAACAGAACTCTTGTACGGTTCCAGCTAATCTAGAATCCGTCACTGTGCCTTTGCACAGCTGAAAGTGCCTTGAACTTTCAGAAACTGACTCTTTCTCCCAGACTCAATAGTCCAAAATCATACTAAAACCAGTGAATATAAATATCAACAATCTATCCTTTATTTTATCCAGAAACAAAAGTAATTCAAATAGATTTAAGAGACATGATCTTGTTTATTTGTGTTTTGGTTTGTTTTGTTTTTATGATGGAGCTGTGTTGTCACTACCATAGTGGGGTTATTTGTGTTTTGGTTTTAATTAGTACTTGCATTTAGAACAACCTTGAATTGGATTAAATCTTATTGATCTGTAATTCTTGGGTTCACCCTTTGAGTGTCTTCTTAAAAGAGCAGTAAAACACTTGCTCTACTCTAATCCTACAATAAAGATTTTAGCAACAGATTCTATACCTCTGCTTGCATCTCCTCTTCTTAAACACTCACTTTGATTTTTATCTGTAAAATCAGATCTCAAAAGTACTTAACAAGTGAGACAACTATTTTTACCAGAACTTTGGAGCTGGGGAAATAGGAGCACAGGGTGGTGAAGTGACTCTCTCAAAATCCACCAGGAGGTCAGCGTGAGGGCTGAGAACTTAGATTTCCATGTCCCATTGTAGAACTAGGATTATCTCTCTGTCTTAACTTCCTTTGGAGTTTCACTGCAAATTCATTCTGGACTGTGTGACTAGTTTCCCCTTACGTTATTAATTTATTTTAGTGTTGTTTTGGACACGTGACTTTAATACTATCTACTATTGGAAGAAGGAGGTTCTTCTGTATTCTCTCTGATTAGCTGCAATATAAAAAACGTGCAACTTCTCAGCAACACCTGTAGGTTTCTTGATTGTTTTCTTCAAAGTCTTTGATAGTTTAGCCCAGTTTCCCCAAAAGTATGACCCATCAGATGGATCCAGCCTGCCTAAGAGTTTTCCCAGCCCACAACCATATTCCTGCCGCCTCTTTTCCAAGCACCCGCAGGCATTAGCAAGGAGTGGGATGGTGGTTGAATTCACGGTTTTGCCAGCCTGTGACGTGTTCCCTGCCTCCTTCCTTCCCCCTCTACACAGCCCTTTCATCAACACATGACTAGATAGATGTGCCTCTATCACATGGCAAAAATGATAGCATATCCCACTAAATTAGGGGTGTGTTTCTAGTCCGAGGAGTGCACTGGAAAATGTGGATAGATGCTGCTTGTGTGCTACGGCATCTGATAAATTTATTTGTTTCTCAACTGTTTGATGCCTGGATGTCCTTCTCCTGTGATACTGGTGCCTCTTGATGTCAGCTGGTGCCTCCTTTACCTCTTAGATATAGGGCACGGTACTTACTGCTCCGCTGCTGGCAAGGTGCCTCACATGAGAAATGTGTCTTACTGGATTTGCAAGGTAAATCTGATATGAAAATGTTTGCTTGGCTGACTTCATAGAAAATAATAAATAAAAGTATTAAGTCAGATCTCTCATTTAGATTAATATTTCTGTCTGGTTCGGAGCACGTGGCTTGTCCTTGCGTTCTTCCAGCAAAGTCCTATTGCCTGCAAAGCAATTCCCTACCCGTATCAGGCTTTGATTCTGTTTTAACTCAGTACCTCAATTAGGCACACTCTTAAAGTTTAAAACTTGCTTAAATGTTTTCTTTTTGAAGTGTGTATTTCAGTCCGAAAGTAGGAAAATGCACATTTTTATTAGATGGCCTACTTTAAAAGATGGCTTATTTTAAAAGAAGCTGTGATGCATTTTTCTGATATTCCTTACTCCCTTCCTAAAGATTCCTGTTTCTTGGAAAGATTCTCTTTCCCTTAGTTCTGCTTACCTCTTCACTTGCAAGTTTCTGGAACAGAGGAGAATTGTGTACTGAACTGGGAAACCCAAAAGACTCACTTTTGTAAATCACTTCTGTGAACAAGGATGGGTTCAGATATGCATTGAAGGACTTTCCTGAATTTCATTTCGCTGAGAATTTTGTTTCAAAAGAGACCATAAGATCTTCCCTTTACATACAACCTTTTGTTGTAATTTACTATAGCTGTTCCCATTCCATCAATAAAAGTCAAATGATAATTTTAAGGTTAAAACAGAATAGAGATTCAGTATATCTAGATCTTTTTCTCATTCTAACAAGGATTTTCTCTGGGACTGTGCTATAAATCACTTGTCAAGTATGTCTGTATCCAACACCACAGGCAACTATTGCCAGAAGTAAGAAATACCTTAGTAAATGGTAATGAAAATACCTCAGTAAATACCTTAGACTTTCTTCTTATGGCCTTATTTCACCCACATGTAAAAGGGAACTAATGTATTTTCTGGAATACTGATGTGTTTAATTTGCCACTCTCTGGGGAGAACTTTTGGAGCCTCCAGAAAATATTATAGAAATGCTATAGAAATGTGAAATTATTATTTTTCAGAATAATCATCCTTACTTATAAAGTTGCATGGAATTGAGTAGATTTAAAGTGACAAATGTTCCACATAATTTGTGTGTTAGAAAACATATTTTAGAACTTAGAAGGATTTAATGCAATTTGTTATATTTTCAAAGTAAAATTATGGTTGATCTGTTGGTTGGAATGGCTGAGCAAGCCTAAGGAATAATTATAACTTTTTTTAAATTCTGTATCACTTTTCCTATAAGAATGATGGAACCATGTTGAGATTTTTGAGCCTTTTGGTAACAATTCTCATGAAGATTTCTCATAGAAAAATACACAGATGGAAAAGTTTGTTATGATCACAGTTGGATGAAAACCATCCTAGGGATTTGCAAATGGCAGTTGGCAGAAAATATGCAAATTATTATTCTGATGTAGTATATCTGGAAATAAATTTGTTATGAGTTATTAATTTTTATAGAGTCTTCTTTCTCACTGTTTATTTGTTTTACTTGCTTTTTTGGAAGTCATAAAATGACAAAAGAACCTTGCTATAGGGGCTGAAATTACTGTCATCTTGAATGGAGGTGGGACTTCATATATCTTATATCTCTGAACTAACAGAAAGGAAAATGGAATTAAAAATATTCCTTGATGGAAATAACTACTACTTTAATGGTACACATGGAATAATGTCAAAGATCAAAGATCGTTTAAGGGTGAGTTATCACTTCAGACACTTGGAATCAGTAGGAAACGTTGGCAAGCTACATTGAAATCTGCTCTACTGAGAGATTATTACCAACTGTGAAAAAAACATATTTTTTTTTCTTTCTGTCCCTAAAACATAACAAAAATATGCAATACTGGATGCAAAGAGATCCCAAGTCTGCAAACAGCCTCACTGGAAGAAAAAGATGACAGTGATGATAGAGGTTACATCTATAGGAGGGAGCATTGAGGATCAGATCTTTAAGAATGTGACCATCTGTTAAATAAATAAAATGTGAGGAAAACACGAAAACTGTCGTTTATAACAACTGACGTCATTAAAGAAACATACATAACGGCATGGAAAGCTAATGAATCCATGTCTATTATCCTCAGATGTTTATCTCAATTCTATAAATAAATGACTCAAGTAAAAATTTTTACTTGGTGTTTTGGCTGAGGTCTGTACAGGTATGGACAGTGTAGGTTCTACTAGGAGGCAGGACACATGAGTCTGAGCTTCCCACTGCTTCTGGGACTGCCTCAATCCAGCCAGCGAGAATTACAACACTGACAGCTTCACAGTCACTGGGTAAAATACTTAGTCTTTGCGGAATTCATCACAACTCTGTTCTCTTGACTGTCTGTGACCATCATAATAGTGTTCTGGTTCACAGAACCACAGAGCCACAGAATGGTTGATGTTGGAAGAGACCTCTGGAGATCATCTTGTCTAACCTCCCTGCTCAAGCAGGGCCACAATAGAGCAGGTTGTACAGGACCATATCCAAACAGCTTTTGGAGACTCCACAATCTCCCTGACCAAACTGTGCTGGGCCTTGACTCAGTCCCCTTCACAAAAGGTGATGTTCAGCCTGCAGCTCCTATGTTTCAGTTTGTGCTCTTTGACTCTGGTTATGTCACTGGCCATCGCTAAAAAGAGCCTGGGTCTGTCTTCTTTACATCCTCCCTTCAGCTATTTATACACATTGATGAGATCCCCCCAGGCCGTCTCTTCTCTTAAGCTGAACAGTCCAGATCTCTCAGCCTTTCCTCATAGGAGAGATCTGCAGTTCCTTAATCACTCTTGTGGACTCTCATCATCATTGGACTCTCTGCAGTATGTCCATGTCTCTCTTACACTGAGGAGTCCAGAACTGGCCACAGTACTACCAGTGCTGAGTAGAAGGGAAGGATCACCTCCCTTAACCTGTTGACAGCACTCCTCCTAATCAGCCCAGGTTACCATTAGCCTGTGCCACAACGGCACATCGTTGGCTCATGGTCAACGTGGTATCCACCAGGATCCCCAGGTCCTTTTCTGCTTTCCAGCTCATTGGCCCCCAGCATGTACTTGTGTCTGAGGTTTTTCCTCTCCAGGTGCAGGACTTCGTACTTCCCCTTGTTGAACTTCAGGAGGTTCCTGTCAGCCCATTTATCCAGCCTGTAAAGGTCTTGCTGGATGGCAACACAACCCTGCGGTGTATCAGCCACTCCTCCCAGTTTTGTATCATCAGTGAACTCATTGAGAGTACACTCTACACCATCATCCAGATAATATTGAACAGGATTGTACACAGTAACCTGTGTACCCTGGGGCACACTGCTAGCTATTGGCCTCCAACAACACTTCATAGCATGAATCTCTACCCTCTGGGACTAGCTGTACAGACAGTTTTAAATCCACCTGACTCTCTGCTCATCCAGCCCATGAGCTTCTCTGTGAAGATATTATGGGAGACAGCCTTACCAAAGTCCAGGCAGACAATATTGACTGCTCTCCCCTCATCTACCAAGCCAGTCATTTCATCGTAGAATGACATCATGGTGGTCAAGAACAACCTCCCCTTTGTGAATCCATGTTTGGTCTTGCCTATGTGCTCTCCCTTTGGTCCCACCACTCTTGCAGTCCTACTTGCACTGTTATGACAGGGAATTTTAATAATTCCTTTATTCTAAAAATGCTTATGACCAGTAGCTCAGGCATTTTTCTGAGACATGTTGTAGCCTGAAGAGAATCAAAGAATTAGTAAATAGGTTTGATAATTACTATTAGCATTGCTGTAATTAGAAAGATTTTAAGATATTAATAAACAATTAGAAAGGCATTACACTTTCATCCATATATAGAAATATTATATATTATGTTTAGTTCAGTATGCTCTTTACAATTTTTTGCTAATGCTATGTAAATTGAATTTCCAGGAATCCTGAGAAGTCTGGGAACCAGAAGGAAGAATGTGTACAAAGCTATCTTGAACCACACGTGGAAAACTATGCAGGTCATTTAAAGTAATCTTTCAACATTTCATTTAATAGTGTGCATTCGGCATCAGCTGAAACCCCCTGTTCCCGAATAAAACCAAATATTCTTGCAAAAATGGTGACTTTCAGACTGATGTTTGAAGTACGTACTGTCAATTTGCCTGTTCAATCTATTCCATCTCCAAGCTAAACCCTCCATTAGAATATTCCGAGTGAGATAATGTGATGGGTTTTATTACTTTCAGAAAGGACAGCATGATATTTTTAGGACTGTGAGTTGAGATTATGGGATGCCAGTCTTTCAGATTTCATTGAGACAGATCGTGCTATCTTCCATATAATAGTTGGTTTAGAACCTTTTGTCATAGGACCTGCCGTCATTTCCCCACCAAAAGATCTCAGTATGAATGACTGTATGCATTATATATACAGTATAACACATTATTAGAATTAACATAATATTAGTGTTGGGTACTGTGAGGTATAATGAATGTGTGCAAATTTGTTCAGGTCAGTGTCAGACCACCTGCACAGGGTACTAGTGATTCCTGCTTCAGGTGACTCTCACCTACAAATTCTGCTAGGTTGCCTCCAGGGTTTACAGTTGTTTTGCATAAAACAATGATAACTTGAGGGAGGGTACAAAGCAAAAATAAGATATTGTGTTATTTATCAGCAGGATAGTCTATATGCTTCTTGATGAATGAACCAAGAATCTCTAACATTTTGCTAGAGAAAAATGTGAACTCTATGTAGGCCAAACAGGATTATCATCTTAATGACAGCAATTTGCATTACTTTTAATAGGATTTATTCTTAGTGGCTTGTATCTGAGAATGTAACATCCCAGCTCGTTCAACAAGATGTTCCCTAAATGAGTTCACAGGGTTATATGTAATACTGGTATTGTATAGGTACCGCTGTGAAACAAGGCTAAATTCAATGACACAATGAAGAAGAATCACGGAGGAATTGTTTTAGTCCTTTTGAACATAAGCAAACATTTTGTTCATGAAAAGAAATCCTCGTATAATTTTTTGCCTGAGACAAGGCAAGGAGAAATACAGACTATTAAAGGTGTTCTCTTGTGAGGAGCAGAGCGAAGCATCTATGGTGGGTGCAGAGAGGAACTGTTCTGCCCCAAGGGCAGAGCCAGGCTTCCAGCCTCCTGCTGCTGCTACTTCCTTCTCCACAGAGATGAAAAATGGGACTGGGGAACACAAGTTAAGACCCAAATATTTTACTCTAACTGATTTAATAATGATACCTAAGCCTTGCCCTCTGAATACCAGATAAGATTGCAATTCTACAGAGCTTTCTGAGTAAGTGGTCTGGGTAAGTGGTCACAAGAGCCATGCGCCACTGCCTGGTTTCTCAGAAGCTGCTCTGTTAACCTACGCAGGGAAGGTGAGGTGGTGATGCAAAAAGCCTCCACTACCAACACACAAAGCGCAATATAGAAAATGTGCAACTTAATAGTAACAGTTTTTCAGATGCCATTTCATGCTTGCTACGTACCCACACATAGGCTGAAGTCTTTGCATAACTTAGGCCAACGTCTTTAAGTTGTGTCAAAAAGCAGATGCTACTTATGAGTTTCGCACTGGGGATGTGTAGGCTGCATAGTAAAACAGCTAACCAGATAGCCTTAACTACAAAACCTTGCTAATTTGTGAACTATCATCCCCTTTTATCCTTTTCTTATGTTTTATATGCTTTATGCTTATGCATTCGTAAAGATAAAGGAGATCAAGCCCAACATTTAACACAGTATCATATGGTGCAATGTTATTACTAGCTAAAATGAATTGAAGTTATGTCATTGAAGAAACCATATCAGAGAACTAAAGCTATCTGAAGGCATTTTGGTATATGCTCCTCCAGCTGTCTCTATAATCTGACCACAAAATACTGCAAATATTGAACGATGTTAATTTGAGCAGAAATATGATCTGCATTACAGTTACATTTCAACAATTGAATAACTGACAAGTATTTGTTTTGAATGGATATATTTAACTGAAAGAGACACCAGTATGAAATACAAGCGTTTGAGAGGAACTAACTCTACGGCTTAAGTTACTGTAAGACATGACTGGCAGCTGATTGACTCTGAATTCCCAAGAGGAAGTTTTATTTCTGAAGCAATCTTAACAACTGTGTCACTGAAGTGTAGCAATAATCAAGAACGATGTTTTCATAGATTATCTCTTGTTGTTGGATAACCAGGCAAAGTGTCAAATGATTTCCTGCCTTAATAAGAAGCTACTGAAGAAGTACAGGACTATTAAGAAATATTCAGAGATGTTACATAAATACTCTGTAGTCCCTGCCTATCCTGTAATCGGTTTTATTCACTGTAAAAAGTGCTTAAGGGGACAGTCACTTTCATGAAGGTAAAAGAAAAGACTATGGGAGGGCAGGCTACTAATCAGAGCTAACCCATCAGATGTTTGGGATATGGCACAGAAGGTCATAGACTGTGATGGCACCAGCTGCTTTGCACAAAGAAATAAATTTTTCAAAGTTCCAGAAAGAAATAATGTTGACACTTCTTTTACTTATCAAATGATAAGGAGGGATACAACTTGTAGACTGGAAGCGGGAAAATTATTGCTTGGGTTTGTGAAAATGCCCCTTCCTTAGTTAAAACAGAAGTCCTGTTGATAAACGGGGATCTTTAGCACCATCTTTTAATTTATCAAGAGAGAATGGGGCAAAACTATAAAAGAGAATAGGAGCACTGTTATAGGAATGTGGATGACTTGCCTGATTGACAAACTAATCAGTGCAACTCTGCAAGAGTTGAAAAACTCCACCTTTGCATCAGTTCCAGCTAGTAAGCTAAAAAAATTATTTTTTTTTGCATTTAGTATTTACCTCAATAATAGCTTGTTTAAGTGCTTCTTAAAAGAGTACATATCTGAGTTAAAAATGCTCTGAATGACTAAAATGCATGATCTGTACTTGTATTTCGCTAAACAGAAAGCCCAGCAATTACACCAGCCAAATTATACCAGTCAAATCAGACTATTGAAGAGGCAGAAGTTCAGTACATCAAGAAACCATGCTTCTGTACAGTAGATATTGTAAAGGAGCCTGAGTGGACTAAAGCCATGAATCACCTGTACTTCCTGTACATGAGCATGAACAGCCTCTTAGAATGAGTAAGACTCTTTGGGTTGGTCTGAAAGCTAAAAGTATTACCTGCATCTCAACCTTTAGATAGAGTGCCAGAAGAGCTCAGAAGATTGACTGACTTCCAAGGAAAGGGGATTTTATTTAAAATTATCAACAGAATGTTGTAGGCTTTTATGTATGATAGTCTTGCATATATAAATGAAAAAATCTTGCTGCAAGGATTATCAGCTGGTAGTTGGCAGAGGTGCAGACGCCCTCCCTGTGGTAGGGAAGTCCTATAAAATAATAAAATCAGCCTCATTGCATGGCACAGAGCACATGCCACCAAGTACGGTACTAATGTTGGGGTTGGACCCCACTTAGTAGATAAGGTCATTTTGAACCACTTTTGTACCTCATGAGGAATAAATATCTTGTACACTTTCCTAATTTACTCACAACAGCATAGACAATCCTGTAATTCCACTGGCATAGAAGCCTAACTGGCATGAAGTAAGGACCTGCATCAGAAAATGATTCCATTTTAGTAGCAAAATCCTTTGCGTGGAGTCAGCAGAAACAAAGATGAAAGTTTGAGTTTGCAACAGAATTGTGATAAGACTGAGCTGAGTCATTACCTCTTGAAAATATTAATGTCAAGCTCTAACTCAGTCTTCAGTTTGCTTTAATTTCGTGTCTCCTTCAAGAACTATTTTAGTTAATGCAGTTTTCTGCTGTGTGCTTTAGCTAAAACAGAGATCCCAAGAATGATGAGAAAACTCAGGGACATGAGTGATCAGCCAAATGGCCTGAATGGTGGGGTTTAGAGCGGCTGATCCTCTTGAACGTCAATCGTACTTGCACCGTCTCCCCATTACCGCTGCTGCATCTGTACCCACAGCACAGCACACCTGCATCAGGAATCCTCTCTAATCACAGGTTTTGCCCTTGTGGGCAGGTGAGGAAATAATGTTTCGGTTTGACAGGACAGCTCAGCCTTGAGCTTCTGCTCCAGATTGCATTTGTTACTCCTTGAAAAGTTTTTCCCCGGTTCAAAGGCAGGCAGCCATGTAAGACTGTACCAGTGACAGAGCCGCTGACGGTAACACAAAATGCGCTCAGTACAACCGCTGTGGGCTGGGTTGTTTTAAATGAGGCTGAACAGGGCACTTACGCACTCTGTCCTTGGGCAGGATCGAGCCGCAGTGTAAATCCAGTATCATTAAGTGGCAGTAGCGCTGTCTTGTAACACAGAACAGGAGAAGCAATGGTGAAACAGGGAAGCTCCTTTGCTTTTAACCGCAGAAGCAAGTTGGGACTGTATATAGCACACAAAGAAGAATCTAAAAGAAAGGTATGATAAGGTCTAATGCCATTTAGCGTGACAGTGGCATGAAAAATGCAGGACAGGAGACATCTGTGATGTCTCTTTGTGTGTATATTACTAAGGATACCTCTCAAAAGCTTGCCAGTAAACAAACATTCACATTTTCCAGAGTTGTAAGGATGCCTGTAAAAAAAATCACCTGTTTCATCTTATCTGCGGAAATGGTTCATTTTTAATGGTAATATTTTAAATAATGAATTACTTTCAGAGATGGGGATAAGCAAAGGCATTTTCCAATTGGTTATTCATTCTCTTTATTTGCAGAGGCCATGTAGGAATTAAAATTAAATTAATCCAAAGTGGCTGTCTTTTTAGATAGAAAAATGTAAACAACACATATAAAATCATTCTCGTTATGGCTTAAGAAAACATATTTCATATCAGAATAATATTACTTCTACATTTCTGCAGCTATCTTACTTTTTTCCCTTCAGATTTTAGCCTGAGAAAAAAATTAATTTGTTTTCCCAGTATGATTTGAAATTAAATATTAAGTAGTTGATTTATCAGGAAATTTAAGGTGTTGTTTCCAAACAGTGTCCTTTTGCTTGAAACAAATTTATTGCAGGAACAGAAAAATGCATATTAGTCATCAAAAGCTGTTTATAGATGAGTTTAAAGTGCTATCAACTAAATGATTCTCATCATGTAGACCAAATTCCAGACCAATAATGCAGAGGAGAATTAGTGGAGGATGGATTAAATAGCCAGAGGTAACTGAAAATGAGGAAAAGTAATAATTTGCATTTGCCTTACAACATAAATCCAATATAAAGTTTTATATTTTCTAACTTGTTGTGATCCAAAGCTGACTTTTGATACTGAGGCCAAAATTTAAAAAATGACTGCTTATTTTAGATACATATTTCATGGGAGCCAAGTCAGATCCTGAATACGTCAGGTTTTTAAACTTGGAAATAATCCTGACTTCACTTGTTACTGTATCAGTGCAGCCTCCTCATGTGAAGACAGAAAGCTGATTTTGTTGTGTTTTTCTTTTTTTAATGGGTGAGACATAAAAGCTATGTCTGGGCTGAGGGTGGGCTGAGGGTGAATGTCCTCTGCACTGGAACTCAAGGTCTCTCTCCCTCAATCCTTCACCTCAAGGGATCTGCTAGGCTGCTCAGCAGTTTCCTTCAAGCCTATGCATCCAGATTCCTACCCCTTTGGCACAGATAGCAAAGAGTCCTTTCCTGAGGCTTAACACCCACCAGTGTTCTTCTAAAGGAGGAGAAAGTCTTATGGGTTCCTTTAGATCAGCTGCTGTCTTCTGTAAAACCAATCCAACAGTTACCATGCCTGCTCAGGAAGAAGGAGGATGAAGTTTTGGGCTCTCTTTAACCTCAGTGACACTAGTCCCTACATTGACCAAAGGCAAAGCTGGAGGAAAGTTCTCATTCTTCTTGCTCTCAGTTTCACACTCATCCATGACCGGATGGAAATCAACATGCTATCCTCCTCACCCACCTCTGCCAGCTACTGCCAGGACCAGGAATCAGAACCAGAATTGATCCTGCTGCAGCTGTAATACCGTGTTTAGCAGTGAACTAAACTCTGCTGCCACTCTGCGTTAAGCTTGACCTTAACCTAGCTAATGGAGTGGGCCTGAGAAGGACATGGACAGTTCTTCTGTAAGTCTTGAGTGGGTAAGGGCATGAGGTAAACACAAATTTTTTCAGTCTGGGCAGCATGGTTGAAGTTTGAATATTGCACATGGGTATGTACAATATTAGCATCACTGATTATTTTTTTTTGTCAACACCAGAAACACAAAAATGTAGGTGTTTATAGATTTACCATTGCCTAAGGGGCCAGGCATAACTTTTAAGTCTGTACCATTGAGATGAAGTGCTGCAGTTGCACCGAAGTCCCATGTCAGGTACCCATGTGCTTTGTGGCTCTGGGCATTAGCACCTTCCCGAGTCACATGGGACACCTGTGTCCATTTTGTTGGTTTGGGTTCAGCAGGGAGTTGAACCAAGCTCTATGCCCTAGACTAACACTCCATAAAATGCACATTCCTCTGCTTTAATTTTGTGTTTGGCAGTCACTTGTTAAAACATCAGGATTCCAAAATTTTGGCTACTGTCTTTTGTACTGAGCAAAAAGATACATTACCTGTACAGTACTGTTGTAAATTTATAGGTTGCAGAGATTGTTGAAGTCCTTTGGGATAAAAGGTCTTCTGTAAATGTAGGTATTTTATTAGTACGCAAAGGAAAATATATTGAAGTACTAAGTAAATATCTGCGGGATGCTAAGCAAAGGTTAACTGTCACTGCCAGTCAAACTAGGACAGTGACAAATGGCCTGAAAGAGATACTCTAAGGGCAACAGCAGATGCTTTAAAGCTGGATGAGGCATTGCAAACAGACACCTGAACCCTTTTGTTTTATAGGGTCTTCCTTACAAATGAGAATGAAGCCAGCAAGAGGGTGATGTGCTTATTTCTCCCTAGGAATCCTCACAGCAAAAGAGCATCATTTACAAGAAAATAGGCTGTACTAATGGCAGGAGAAGAGGAGCCTTCGGCCTACATGCAAAAGAGAAACCATTAAAGATTTTTGCGATTGTGGGAGTGTTTGCCAGCAGAGGTAAAGCTGAGAACTGGAATAATTTTATAGACTGTAAATTATAAATTGTGCTTTGTAGCTTTGCCATCTAATGTCTCTGTTCAAAACTGTATTGGCTCTAAGTAAATTAGATAAGGATACAGCATCTAGTATTGTGACGTTTTGTTGTGGAGGTCAAACCTCTCTCATCAACTAAAGGCTTTGCCAGAACTGCTATTATATTTAATGAACCAGAAAATAATATACGGTCAGGTTAATATTCTTCTAAAAACTTCTATTATAGGCCACTGCTAGGGGAAAGGACACTGTATTAGTGACATGTGGCAGGGGGTCAATTACTGTGCAAAATCATTACACCAGGTAATATTTAGTGCTCAAAACTTCATCTGGCTTGCGCTGATTGGAAGGCATCCTGCATGTGAAGTGCCTCAGAAAATGCAGCATTGTTTGCAGTGGGTTACTGCATCACAAATGTTATCTTTTGCATTTTTGCCATTTCCAAGCTAACAAACAGCGATGGCTTTGCCCTTTTATTTATAATACCGTGTTGCTGGAGTTAAATCCAGTTGGCGGCCAGTCATGAGTGGTGTCCCACAGGGCTCGGTACTGGGGCCGGTTCTCTTTAACATCTTTATCAATGATCTGGACGAGGGGATTGAGTGCACCCCCAGTAAGTTCATAGACGACACCAAGTTGGGTGGGAGTGTCGACCTGCTGGAGGGTAGAA
>KZ505640.1:3098197-3122192 GCA_002844005.1 Limosa lapponica baueri | reverse complement strand
GTTATCAGGCATTGGAATGGGCTGCCCAGGGAAGTGGTTGAGGCACCATCCCTGGAGATATTCAAAAGACGAGTTGACACGGTGCTCAGGGATATGGTTTAGTGTTGGTTGGTGGTGTGTGGGTTTGTTTGTGGGTTTTTTTTTTTGTTTGGTTGGTTTTTTTATGATTGGACTAGCTGATCTTAAAGGTCCCTTCCAACCTGGGTGATTCTGTAATTCTGTGATTCTGTCCAAACCTCAGCAACCACCTCCCTAGAGACTAAGTTATTTTAATGGAGAAATTTAATTAAGATTTTTCCCCATCCTCATTTTATCAAGCTGGTGCACTTCTAGAACTTAGTGCTGAAATTTGATGGAAAAATACAGTTTCCCCAGGAATGGATACTTGACTAGACATGTGAAATATTAAATGTTTTAGGACATTTTGTTCTAATGAGATTAGAAAATAATTCTGCTGATACAAATTATTAAAGTATGGAATGATAAACCTACAGTTTAGACAAGCACAAAGACTCTAAAATCATTATCTAATCTGACCTTCTCTGTTTCTTTTGTTCACCTGGCACTGCAGAGCACTGATCGCATCGAGGGGCCCAGTCATGGGATCCTTTCTTTAATTTAGAGTGTCCTTACAAGCTTTGGCTAGTGCAGAACCACTCACTCCAACAGAGCCCCAGCATTAAGACACTACATTCCTAACCCTCCATGTAAACACACAACCCATCAAGGGATTTTGGTAGAGTTGCTGTTTCATCAGCCCTTCTGCTGACCTATACCAAGATGATCTTTCAGCTAAAGAAATTTTTTTTCGCCTGAATGGCATTAAGCAATAGCCTCAAATAAAAGAGTTCCTCTAGCCTTTCAGGCTCAATAGTCTTTTCACAAACTTAAGTGCTGCTGCTCACTTCTTTAAATCTTGATCAATTTTCCAACACTTACTGGGCCAAAAATTGGTCACGGTATTATGGTGGCAGTCACATCCATACCAAATGTGCAAGTGAGATGGTCTCCTTACTCCTCTTCCACATGGCTTTGTTTAAATACTGAAGATTATTTCTTTTGGCCCCTTCAGCCACACTTATGCACTGGGAACTGGTGCCTGGCTGATCATCAGGACAGTAAGTCATCATCAGAGTGATTGCTCATAAGTACAGAGCTCCTGATCTTTAAGTGTGAGCCAATAAACTGAACAGAAATGCAGATTGTTTATTCCTGCTCAAAAACACAATCCAAATTCTATCAGTGACCTGTCAGCCTCATTGTTTACTGCTGCTTCAATCCCTGTAAACTTTCTCAATTGTTTTTTTTTTTTCTCCCAAGTCACTGATAAAAAAATGAAACCATCTGAGGCCAAGAACAAATCCTTGAAGGTTGCAGTAAAAATTTCTCTATTTGATGACTATTCAGAGTCTTCAGTTTCATGCTGTCAGTTACTTAGATTTCAATACCTTCAATCAGTTATTTTTGCATCCTGTTTCTTAAGCAGAAAGTTGTACAAGTATGTTACATCTCCAATATTGCTTTTAACAATTACATTTGTAATTTAGTCAGAAGCATTGAGGTATGGGTCAATTAAAACTTTTCTTCATTGGGATTAATAATTCATTAATCCTATCATGAATACCATCATTGGGACTAATTATTGTCTAGGTTTTTCTAGCTGTTTTTTTATCTATCCTAATATTGATAACAGACTAATCAGTCTGTAACTTGAGTACACCCTTAGAAGTATTCACACAGCATAAACTCTTTTTGCAGACAGTGGTCCAAGATTATCAGCAATGATTTTGGAATTTATCAGGTAGGTCTGATGTGACCTGGGACCTCTCAGCAAAGAGCTATAATCACTAGGCTAAAATGCCAAATTCATCCATGCTTGCTTCCCTCTCCGTTTCATCAGTCTCACAGTGCTGTTTAAACAGTGACTCCACTTAAACAGATTATTCCATAGCCTCATGTTGGGGCATAGGATGAAGGAATTGAAGGCCTGAATTTGCTCAAACTGAGGAGGGATTGAATTATCAGATCTCTAATCATCCCCAGAGCCCTGTTTTAAAAGAATCAGTGTTCCCCAGGAAAGGATTTTGTGCTCTGGATCCTGACAGGACAGGAGAGCTTCCCAGGACAGGAGGTCAGAAGAGTGTTTCTGTTCCCGTTGTCACTTACCAGTGAGCTCTTACTTACTTTCCTCAGTTTGTAGGCCTTCTTGGTTACCTTCTGGGTAGCTACCTTCTTCCTGTTAATTTGAAATACTCTCTAAGGATATTTTGCTGGTCCTCTGAATCAACAAGTATGAAATAGTTGCCTTATCTTTAGGCATTCCATTGCCTAAATTACAGTCATCTCAACAGTCATTTTGGTTCTCTACTTGATATTATTGAAGTCAAGGGTAAAGAGTCATTCACTTTGCTGGCAGTGTGCCTAGATGATAGCCCATGTCCTCCACTGTATATTGATTTCACTAATATCAGAGGACCTATGACAAATAAGGACTTACTCTTAGCCTATATTGGGTAAATATTCAAATAATTGTTCTTTATTTTCTAAATAATGCCATTCTATTTCTAAAGAAAAGTTGTAAATTGTTCTAAATTGAGTTAAGATATTATTAATCTTTCATCCGATGTGTCACTAAAGTGTTTCATGCCCATATTTCCTAGTAAAATAAAAGTATAATTTAATAACTATACTTAAAATTGTACTTAATTTTGGTGTGTTGGGGATCTCAAGATCAAATTCAGTGGGGCCAATTCAATTAGACATACTGTAGACCTCGGTGAAGATGCCAGCTTCTGGAGAACATAGTTATTAATCACTATGAGCCACATCATGTCCTCTGAGTTAGCTAAATACATACACAGAGCTGGACTTAAACTGATATCCTTGAGGATGAGACCTTCTGCTCCTTTAATGATTAGACAATGCTATCAGTGAGAAAGCTTGACTTAATACAAATTTGACTATCCAAACCTAAGAAGGAACACTTTAAAGATTTTGTATCTGAAGGTATTTAAACTAGAAAAAATCCTAAAGATCTCAAGTAAAAAAGCTGGCATACACCAAAATGTGCCTTGTTGATAGAGATAATTGTATAAACAATGGGAAGACGCAGTTAAGAAGTTCAGTCCTGCAGTGATTTCTGATCACTGGTTTCTACTTTGGCAATCTTATCTGGAAGAACACACAGAAATAAAAAGTTAAAACTTTTTTCAGTATATCTGTACGCTGAATATACAATGCTGTGCATACCCAGCATGAGAGGTGAAGAGCTCTTCACCTTGGAAGAAGAGCTCCTATCTAGAGTTTTAAGATTAATTATTAATGAAAGAGTGAAATAAGTAAACTTCTGAATGCTGTATAGGAAAATTAGATTTTCTAATAAAACATTGAAGCAAAAACAAACACCTTGGATCTCTCTGATATATTTCTATTTTAGGATAGGAACAAAGGGACCAATCTGCTTCATAAATTATCTTCCAAAAGCAGCCCTAATCCATGGTACGAAATTCAGATCCT
Source organism: Limosa lapponica baueri (assembly GCA_002844005.1). Lineage (NCBI taxonomy): Eukaryota > Metazoa > Chordata > Aves > Charadriiformes > Scolopacidae > Limosa > Limosa lapponica. The sequence goes on along the minus strand of KZ505640.1, from coordinate 3,118,676 downwards.
ATCTCCTACCTAACCAGGACACGTGCTCCACAAACTTTGTATTCCAACTTTATTCCAACTTGTATTCTGTGAAGAGCAAAAGGTATTTGAATTCCAACTTCTGTGTCATAAATTTTACAAAACAAAGTATTGCAGAAATTCACACTTTGTTAAGAGAAAAGCAGCTTTTAAGAGTCTTTTTGACACATGCATATGCAGATCAGCCAAGTTGACCCATGCTATCCATTTGGATCTGTAGTGAAATTAAAACATGTTATTAAACTTGTTCATCTGCACTGAGGATGAAACCTGCTAATTATTATTAGCTCTATTATACACTGCAATGTTGGCATCAGTATTTCGTAACTAGCCTCATAGGGTAAAATGTATAATCATTTATCTTCCCTCAACTACTTGCACAGCAGTCAACTGCCTAGGACACTTACATGAACTTAAATCGAGTAGTGCCAAGCTAGTTTTAATTCCGCAAGCAATGGAGAGAGGACAGTGGAATTTCTGTGTTATTATTTACCTTGGGTATCCTTGACCATGTATGTATCAGTCCTGCAAACATCTATATACATAATTGTTTGCAGCTAAACAATTGTTTATCTCACTGAGGCTAAGACTACTAATGCTCTTACTTGACATTTTTACGTTTTTAGTACTCTAAATTCAGTTTATAAAATGTCTTCAGAATTTCACATTATTTCTAGAAGCTTACTTCCCCGTGTGCTTATTCTTAGCAGGATTTAGCAGGGGAGTTGGACTAGGTGATCTGTAGAGGTCCCTTCCAACTCTGACAATTCCGTGATTCCATGATAAGAAAAAAAAAAATTGTTATGCAACTTTTCTTCCTTTCTTTTGGCTTCATTCAGTGCCCCCCAAAACCATGGGGAAACTCTCACTGGCTTAAATAAGTACTAGATCAAGCCCTGAGTGAATCATTCAGGAGTTCTGTTTCTATGATCAGACACTCATCTACCAGGGGACCACCGCTTCCCTTTTCTTGCCATTTCTGTTTGTTGCAATCCATTCCCCTTAGTCTACTGGTATTCACATAACCTTTCTTTCAACTACAGTAACACAAGTCATTTATTCCCAAGTCATTATTTCAGTTCTTTTCAAACACTGGCAAGTTACTATCCTGATAATATTGAATTGCACTATGAATTCCTCTCAGAAGGAAGAGCCCCAGGCATCGGTACAGGCTTGGGGGCTGACTGGATGGAGAGTCACCCAGTCAGCTTTGCAGAAAACGCCCTTGGGATTCTGGTGGACCCCTAATTGAACACGGGCCAGCAATAAGCCCCGGAGGCAAAGAAGGCCAACAGCGTCCAGGGCTGCTCTAGGAGGAGCATTGCCAGCAGGTTGAGGGAAGTGATCCTTCCGTTCTATTCAGGACTGGTGAGATACATCTGGAGTGCTGGGTCCGTTGCTGGACTCCCCAGTACAAAAGAGACATTGACATAAAGGAGAGAGTTTAATGAAGGGTCACAAAGATAATTAAGGGCTTGGATCACCTGGCATGTGGGGAGAGGCTGAGAGAGCTGGGACTGCTTAGCAAGACTGCTTAAGCAGGGATCCCATCAGCGCGTATAAATGCCTGATTAGGGCAGTAAAGAAGACAGTCAGGCTCTTCTCAGTGACAGGATGAGAGGCAATGAGCACAAACTGAAAAACAGGAAATGCCACTTACAAATAAGAGAAAACTTCTTTATCGTGAAGGTGGCCAAACACTGGAACAGATTGTTCAAACAGGTTGTGTATTCTCCATCCTTGGAAGCACTCAAAACTGTGTGGGGGATGTGGCCCTGAACAACCTCCTCTAGCTGACCCTCCTTTGAGTAGGTGTTTGGACTAGATGATCTCCAGACGCCCCTTCTAAGCTCAACTTTTCCGTCATTTACTTTAATAGAAAAATACTGGGTGGTGAAGGTATTGGAACATGGTTCTTACATCCTTGAATCTAATTCTGTGCACACGTGTTACTGAGAATAATAACCTGCTATCAGAAATATCAGCAATGATATGTTGTTACTGGCTATAAGTTCTATTTGCAAGATTAGACCCTTTGCAAATTGAAGAAACTCACTTCTAACAAGCCCATGCTTTCAATTAAGGGTTGTGGGTTGTTCTTTAACAGAGCTTAGTACAGGACTGCATTCTATATACACTTCACTGGTTAGACAGGTTTGATGGAAGGAGGGAATCAATAATTTAAGTTCTTTTAAAAATATGCATAAGTACATCACAGAGAATATAAAAACTTCAGGGGAAAGGTGATATTATTATTTAATGCCTTGTTGATGAGGTTTATTTTGGTAAGCTCTTGACAGCACAAGGTAACATATCATCTTTGCGTTGACACAAACACTATCAAAATGTGAAAGGATGCATAGCAGAAAAAGACCTGCATCTAAAATAGATTTTTGAGAGAGCAAATTATTTTTTTCCTTCCCAATAGCTTGTTGATTTTTCTTTGTTAGAATGCTGCCAACACCTTTAAGAAAAATTAAAAAGCATTTTTGTTATTGTATGTCATTCTTTTCAGGTCTGTTTAAAATTCTCAATTTCTTTCTGCCTTCCGTTCAATGCTGAAAAATATTTGTTAGTATTTTTGATGGGGATAAATGTCTTTATATTTCCATTGCTTTTACAGTATAGCTGCTTTCATTACTCATTGCACTGTGTGCATTGTGCTATTCATTTTCACATTGGAGACCAGGGCTTTTTTCTATTTTTCTCCTTTATGTCCTTTGTTTGGTTTGTGATGAGTGATTCAGAAAGCTCCAGAGGGCAGTGTTGTGCTGAAAGCTTCGGTTCTCTGGGCTCTGCCTGGATACTTTTTGGGCACCAGGAGGCTGGATGTTATTTACTCACATGCAGACTTGCTTAAATGGCCTAAGTCTTAATTCCACAATGGCTTTGTGGAATACAACATACACATTTTATGTCTGGGGTCCTTGCAACAAACAAATTAACTGTGTTTGTGCACATAATATGATCTTCAAGGTTCTTCAAATGCTGAGTTAGATGGAATCAATTAAAAAAAAATTCTAAATCTCAGTCATCTTAAGAAATGCTGTGCCGGATTCACCAAGCAGGCTCAATAGGTTGGAATAATAATTTTCCTGCTTGTGTCACATGGGGGAAACAGAGGAAAAAAATAATCCCCACGAGGGCGCAAGGCAATGCTGTTCCCCTTCTCCCTCAGGAGTTCTGCAGTTTCAGTTCCAATCAAGGCCTCACAGGAGCACACTGAGAGGCGCTGAAGGGGAAGAATCAAATCACACACCTCCTTCAAGTATGGCCTCCCATACCTTCCTCTGCCCTGTCCTGCTCTCGTTGGGGTGTCCAGCAGAATTGCTAGCTCACCTGGAAAAAAAAGAATCACCAGGCCCAATTGCCACTGAACTCCCTACTCCTTAAGAACTTTCTGGCTGCATTTATCTCATTTTTTAAGCATGTTTCACATTTTCCCCTAAACCAGAGACACCTTGGCTATGTCTAAACTGATCTCCCAATGCACAGAATGGCTACTAATGAATGGCTACATTCCAGCAGCCTTTCAAACCACCATACTCCCACACGCAGAACCACATGCCTACCTGCCCATGCATTTCTTCTGCTCCTTGCCGCAAGACCCCTATGTCTCTTGTAGTCTGTCCACATCATCTCTGTTCCACAAGCATCCACACTGCTCCCAGGCACCCTGCCTCTGACACTATAATTTCTGTCATCTGTACATCCTCCTCTTTCACACTGAAATCCAATGTCCATCTCCTTCCTCCCACTGCAGTTCCTCTCTTTGCCCACCCTGCAGTGGCCACGGTTTATTCTTTCCTTGGTGTTCAGAAACAACTCTTGCTGCTCAGTGTGCTGCTTGGGTTAGAAGCATGAGCAATGACAACAAAGGTATGAGTATCCTGACTAGTCAACCAGTTGGCTAAGGACATGTCCATGCCACCACAGTTCCTGAGTGTAGAAGCACTTGCTCACTCCCTCAGACTGCAGAAATCACCTTGTGAGCTGTGTGTGGCTTACAGCCATAGCTTGAACTGTTTGGATGCAAGCCTGCATTCAGGAGGAGGCTTCCAAGAGCTGGCATGCCACCTCTTTTAAACATGCCCTTCAAGCAGTAGCAATGGGACAAGCATAACCATAGCATGGCTTGAACCCACCGGAGGTATCCCAGAATACCAGTCTGTTTGAATTCTTTCCTAATGATATGTGTAGGAAGGTACTATGATGGACCTATGATGGACAGAACAAGGGCCATGGAGCATTTTGCACTTTAGGTTGCTCTTGAGCCTCCATACCACTGAACAATCAAGATAGACTAAAGACCAGATGCTGCAAACGCCTATAGATTTAAGCAGTCCTGACAGGAGAAACCTAAATTTTCACCTGGGAATGAACTCTGCCCTCCTACAATGACACACTTGGAAACAAGCATGGGGGCATCAAACGGAGCTAGCTCAGGACATGAATTTGTATTTGCTGAATTTTTGTTGAATAGGGACAAATATAGTTGAGTTCCGCAGTTGTCGCTCTCCAAGAACACAATGTCTCAAGGCTGTAGCAACTGGAAAAGGAGAAAAGAAAAAAATCGTCAAAGAGTTGGGCAGCACTTGTGTAGAGGAAGTGGTGACAGGACAATTGCCATAGAAATACCTAACACCTACACCTCCACTAGCAAAACACTACAACTGCATTTATATTCTTCATATGAGTACTGGCAGATGTCTCTGCCCTATGGAACTACTAAATGTCATGTGGATTTTGAGGATCTACCAGAAGGCAGGGTCATTTGCATCCACACTGGTGACACGGGTATCCCACGGGTATCCACAAGAGCCTCACTTGCAGGAACAGCTATTGACAGGCTGTTCAGAAATGCCCACAAGTGAAGCAGGTTTTCAACATGCTCATGAATCTGTGAGAAATACATCACTCTTTAAACTGCTCATACAGCAGAGGGAAGCTTTGCTATTAGCTCTCTTGATAAACATATCCCCAGATTCGTGACTTGAAGACAGTGATGTACTCCATGCCGAGAAAAGGGAGTGGTAAAGAAAATGTTGCCATCTGCTTGTGTAGAAGTTTAAATTCATGCACCACCTCTCCTGCAAAGATAAAGAAGAATGAATCTTCCCTTTTCATTACATTCAGTCTTGAAGTGAGGCAGTGTTCTCACAGGGAGACTTGAGGAAAGACCAAAAGGGTGTTCACCACCAAGCCCCAGGCTCTGATTTAGGTGCCTACATTGCAAGCCTCCAGAATTCTGAGAACTGCTCTCCAAACCTATCAATCAAACTATCAATCTGTTTGCTGAAGTTCCGTTAACAGTCAAGGGAACCTAGGCTGCTCATTCAGATCCCCAAGGGACACACACAGCCTCCAAGGTGCTACTATTCCCATAGGGTCACTCCGTATCACCCGGGTTCTGTAGAACCCATTTGGGTTCTAACGCTGTATTGGTATGATCGGGTTTCAAACGTTAAGGGGTTAAAATAATATTGCTAAAATTCACCCAACTGATGATAGCATTGGTGCCTGACAGAAGTAAAGATTTTAAAAAAAAATCAGGTATCAATACTTGTTTTTATTTATAATATTTTGTGGTAACCCAGATACGGAATTGCCCAGACAACTGTGACTTAATCATGTGTAACTGCCAGCTTGCATTTTTGCAGGCACCATCTACCCTGACAAAGGCTTTTAATATTTAAAATCATGCAGATTATCTATTCAGCCCTCAGAAAACTCATTGTGATGAATTCAGTATCTCAGTTTCAGGCACTTCAACTGCTGACACCTTTCTTCGGGCTACAGAGAGACTTTATTAATTGCACTAAAAATCCTGTGCAAACATTTTAAAAATATTATTTAGTACTCAGTAAAATATTTTTTTATTTGAGTATGTTACCATCTATCAATGTTGTCACAAGTCTCTAGATCTCAGAAGTGTTTTTTTATACTCCTTTTAAAATGCATTCTTATTCTAAGAGCCTCTGTTTATGCAAATTTATCAGTCATGTCTACTCAGAAATGCTTATATCATAGCTGAGGTCAGGAATTCAGCTGTATTTAAATTATATGCCAGATGGATGGGCAATGCATACATTTCAGTTCTTTGACAACTTAATGAACATATCTCTTGGCAAGATGAGGTTATCTGAACATCCCAAATCGTCTGTCACAGTCGTCTCCAAACTTTTGGGCTGCAGCCTACTGTCAGAAATGAAAGCTGACCACCACACTGTCTCATCAACCTTTAACTGAAAAACTCTAACAATTATTTGCTTGCCTAGGGCAGCTGTGGGCATTTTACCATGGCTTTGTCAATTACAGGGGGTAAATCCTGTTTTATAATGAGTTTCAGAAACCTAGAAACATTACATAATTAAGTCTCTCATCCTTCAAGTAAGTTATATTATTAGCCATTTTATTCAACTGGCAAATTATGCAGAAAAAAGTTTTCAACCCACATTTTCAAGCTGACCACTAATCTGGTTACCTTATTTTTGGAAGACTATCTGGAAACACTGTTGGCCCTAATAATGAAGAATGGTCAGGAAACAGAACTTTTCTTCACAGAGTATTTTCAGTTTCTCAGAAAGGAAAAAGTCTGAGAAGTGGAAGTTGAAATTTCCAGCAGAAGACTTTGCCAAGACTTGGCAAAACAAGTTAAATAGAATGTTTTTGATCAGTTTTACCACCTATACACCTACCACATTAACATAATCTATACTTATGGGTGCTGCATTCCCTTGGAAATTGATTCACTAGAGCTGTAAACTGGGAACCCAAAATATCCTTGAATTGCTTAAAATGAGTGGATAGCTGAAAAGTTGGCCTATACAAATCACCCAAGGTCACCCATGCAATGATGTTAGTGGCAAAGCTGCAGTGAGAACCTGGAAGTTACTGGCTTTCATCCTAATGGTCACTTCACCAGACCAAGATACCACCATTATGGGAGAGAATGATATAAACCACTGCAGTGCTCTCAAATTGCACAGAATCTGCTCTTTCACTGTTCTGAAAAAGCTGTAATTCAGTCTGAAAGTTATCAAAATTGCTGGGCCAACTTACTCTAAATACATAGTGGCACTTATGAAGAACACGTAGCTTTTCTTAGTAGAGTAACATTACAAAAAGAGCAAGAAAAAGAATATGGAAGCAGAACAGAAAATCCTGTTAAAATGTTAAAAAGGACAGAATGGTAAAAAATGGATACTATTCAGTCTTTCTTCAAGCTCCTCCTGAACTCGTATGCAATACTGGCTGCAAGACACCGAGAGCATTGAGACCACAGTTGCCCAGACCTCACTAATGTTGGAATCCCTTGGCATCGCTCTCTTTTGCCATGGCTTAGCACAATGTGACCGAGAAGCAGAACCTTGACTAGACCACAGCAACCTATTCCTGTCTCGGCAACCCTCACTGTTGGCTCTTGCCATCCTCCTGTGACACAGCTGCTCTTTGCTTCTTTGTCCCTCTCCTTCCCTGACTGATGTCATTCCCCTTTCTTGTTATTTCATCCTTTCCATCTTTCCTGGAACATTCCATCTCCTGGAATCTCAAATCCACACCTCCCCACTTTGGTCCAAGGACATTTATCCAAATGGCTTTCTGCCAGCCTTTGCTTCAGCTATCCTCACCTCCCACCACCCTTTCCAATTTCCAGTCCTACCCCTCAACCACTCCTTTGCTGGCTTCGTCACCTTCTTCTGTCCTCTGTCTCCCCCCATAACAATTCAGGCATTATGTAGTCTCTTCCTTAATTTGGAGAAAAAAAAAAAAGGCTGGTGGGAGGGGGGGGGATTCCTGTATCCCACTTATTTTGGCAACTATTCTGCCATCTTATTCTACCCCTCCTTTTTAAGCTCACTGACTGCAATCACTACCTGAAGTCAATCTCCTTGGCTTTCACCAATTGTTTTCATTGAACCATACTTTCAACATGACCCCTAAAGACTTCTTTCTACCTAATGCTGTGAATGAGTAGTCATTTTCTGTTCCTCCTTCAGCTTTGATGTGACTTAATTCTGCTCTTCTTGGCCTATCATCTTTCCTTCTTTATCAAGAGGTTCCAATCTGTTCATGTTGACAGGCTATCACTGACAATTATCACTGACAATTAGATTTTCAGGAAACAGCCTTTGTACTTTCTCCCAAGCTGCTCTTCTCTTCTGAGAATCCATCCCCTTGTTATTTTTCAATTCTTTTAAAACTTTTCAATCATCTCTCTCCCTCTCAAAAAAAAAAGAAAAAGAAAAAGAAAAAGAAAAAGCCTGAATATGCTGGGATCTCCTTGCCCATTGTGCTTACCAACACTGTCTCATAACTTCCTTGGAATCCCACTTGTCTGTACCCATCCTATGTTATCTTTTAATTGCTTTTAGATAGAGGCTGTTTTTTCACTGAACCTAATACAAAGGGGTACTTGTCTATAAAGAGGCTATTAAGCAACATGGTTATATAAATACAAACTACAACAGAAGTTCAGATTTCATTGCTGTAAGCATAATATGAAGACCTTGACATAAAGTAAACAGAACTAAAAAGCTTAAGAATGTGAATTCAGCCTTAAAAACCCATTTCTTAGACATGCTGAGCGTACAGGAGTGTAATGTATACATCCACTGCATGGCATATATCCACTGTCTTTAGAAATTAAGGTTGATAAATAGAATCCTGCCTTCACTGAAAGCAATAGGCATTTTATTACTAATTTCAGTATGGTCAAGGCCTTCCATCTGAGTTTTATCATACGTACTTTTTCAATATTTGCAAAGAAGCAGTCAAGTAGAATATATATAAGAATAACATTTCATAGTTATATTCAGTGACTAGAAATTATTTTGACAGCTTGGTTTCTAATTCTGTATTGGTTTGAATGCTAAGTCTGACAGTACCCAGGTACCAAAGCCAATGTTTAATGGATCACATACATGACTTAAGAAAACGTTGCTTGTTTTTTTGTGGTAGCTAGTTTTACACAGTCTCTTCTGAACTTTAAACGAATAAATTATTTAGCAGTGAGCACTTGTCCTTAGATGGCATAACTTAGATGTCAATACCACCCTAAGCATCCACATTTGCCAAACCTGTCTTGCATGAAATGGAATGAGGATATTTGCATAAGGAAAATGTCAAAGCAGGAAATTAACCCCTTCAGGGGTTTAATATAATCAACTATTGCAATAGTTGTTATTCTATCAGCATTTACTTAACTGATGCCAAAGGATTATAATGTTTCCACCGATACTGTGTTTACCAGTTAGACCTCCTGGTTGGGAGGGGGCAATGTGCCTTTAAATTAGTATGCTAAGAGGCATATTTAATATGAAATTTCAATACAAAAGATATAAAACTGAATTGTTTTCTCCAATAGAAAAGAATACAACGAATCTCAGATTTTGTGAAAATGTGCTTCTTAGAGGAAGGTCACCTATACAGAACAGTCTCCACAAACAATGGTGTCTGTCTTCTGGACATTTACATTGGAAAGAGAGACCAAATGCTGACTGGGGCAGCACATTTGAGCCTGGTGTGTGTGTGTAGATGCTAACTCTGCTGAAACACAAGAGTGTCTGAGAGATGTGGTAAGACTGTGAGGGACTTCCACATCTATCTCCATCCTTATGAAATTCCTCATAACAACTTCGGGCTGAAGAGGGTTTGCTCAATCCATTCGTTCCCTTTACATGCACTTCTTTCCACCTATTAAGAAGAGAAACTACAGCCGGAAAACACTGAATGAAAAACAAGTTTCAAAAATTTGACTGTGACCCAATAATCCATCTGGAGTAAATCCTTAGGCTGACAAGTTTAGTGAATATTGCTATCGTGCAAGGTGCTTGGGCCAGGAACCAGCCTATAATGTGTGCTGCTGCCAGTCTGCCCCTATGTAAAGAAGTGGGGATAAGGACTCAGCTGCAGCACTACACCGCACCTTACTGCAGGTGCCATTACCACCACTTAGGAACTTACAAGGAGGTTTACAAATGAGTCCAAAAGCATTATTTAGAACTATTAGGATAGGAAGCTATTAACAAATGCCCCTCATCTTCCTTGCATCTGATTTTATACTCGCTTTTCATACTGTTAGTGTGATAGTCTCTGCCCTCCACCAGGCCTTAAGCTGTGCCTATTTGGTATTAACTAGATTACATTATTTTGGAGAGTTTGAGAAAAGTATATGTACATAAATGTGTGTATATAGTCCCTCCTGAAACCAATCAAAAGATTGGTTTTGCATATAGACTATAACAGAGATTAAAGTTCTGCTACACCATGCTCTTACTGAGAACTGGTCAGGTAAGAAACATAAACACATAAATTATAAAGATCTTATAGTCTTTATTGAGACAAGTTTCCACAAAAGAGAGGGAAAATTTTCCTTAAGTAGGAATTGCAGGAATCGAGCCAAAGTTACAAGGACTACATATCCAATGCTGTGCTACTTTCTCTTTTTCTGCTTTATGCCCATCTTGCTATAGCTATGACTAAATATGCTAATCAAAATCCTATAGAACTGTACTCATTTGTGTGTGTGTTTACTTTCCATTTACATAATCATCTTACAAAAGGAGCATTTCTCCTTTGTGCTGAATGCCTTACGATGTAATTTAAAGTCGCAGTTACTGAAATATCCTACTCTAGCAGTTCCACCACTATCAATTCTATTGCCCAGTCATTACCATAAATTATTATACAGGAGCTAAATATACATTTCCAGTCCTCACGATGTCCAAACAGTCCTGCAGTCAGAGAAATCGAATGTTCCCTGCAGTGTGCCCTAATAATCTGCATTGAGTGTTTTGGACCAAATAAGAGAAATTTCCAAAGCTTAAGGGCCTTCACAGAGAGTTCAGGAAACACATAATTGTAGAGTGCCTTAATTTCAGAAATAGGATTTGTGTGTCTGTAACACAGGAAATGCTTATGGAAATGAGCAAGCACGGACACTGATATATATTTCCATAATCAGTGCAAAAATACAAATATGTTTTACTATTAAATATGTATTTTAAAGAATATACAAACTTTGTTAAGCATAAAATCAAATGCTCAACTGGTAATGGGTGGGATGGGATGAAACGGAGTAGCTGAGAAGGCATGCATTTTCCAAAAAAAACAAAATCAAGAATAAAACTGATCTTCTCAGTCACTTCTGAGGGGCCAACAGGGCACGAAATACCATCCAGCTCCCAAAAAACATTTACCTCTGGGCCTCTGCTTCTTCTGTTGCTTCTTCTGTTTTGAGAAGACAAGCACGTATCACCTGTCTGTAGCCTATGAATGTTGTCTAGGCATTTCTTATCTCTGCTCACTGCTGAATTTCACTTGTTAGTACTCAAGGCACAAACAACCAAAGTCCTACTTAAACTCAAGATGTAGTGTGGGTCACAAGCCCATGGTGGCCCAGTTCCACAGGAGGTGGTTTCACTCTACAGTAGGATTTTAACTGGCTCAAAAACAGGTGTGAAAACTTTGTTGTATCTTCTGACCTGCGGCCCAGAATAGTCATCAAGTATCCGTGCCACCCTCTTAAACCATCTCAAGGACCTGATGTGACAAGATTATTATAGTGCAAAACTTTTTATTTTTAGCAATTTCTTCAATTTGTATTAAGGATGTTAGTGTGCCTGAGCTCGATGGTTATAGAATGAAAATAAAAGGGCTCAGGCCATGCTGTCATTAATGGTGGTATGAGAATTGTATCTATACCACATATATACGCTGGCAAAAAGTAGGCAAGCTGATAGATTATAACCATGCACAAAATGCAATGCATGTATGACAACCTTCCTCATGTCAAAGATAACCTTAACAGATGTATTTCTGACTATTCTTTCTCTCCCCTTCAATATAGTTATTTTTCAGAGTTTGTCTTTGCATTCCTAAAATTGAAACTTTAACATTCCACGGAAATAAGAGAAAGAATGAACTGGAAACATGTGATTGGGTTTTGGTTCTTTTTTTTTTTCATCCTAAGTGATTATTTGCATTCTTCAACCATATACTTTGTGGTCTATTTAAAATGTGTTTACAACCATGTCACACATAGGTAGCATAGTAATTGAAATTCATACTTGGCATTTTTAACTCCCCATTACAACAGAACTTGTCTTAGCCAACCAATAAAAGGATGAAAAAAAATATACATCTTTAACTAGGATGGCTCCTTAAGAAAGGTGAAATAGACTTTTCATGAATTAGCAAAGGGATAATTTTTGAATAACCTCTGGAGAAAGTAATTTGCCTAATACTTGGAGTAGTTTTGTTGTAGCTAATGCAGAGTTCATTGAAGATTGTATCAATGAATACTGGTTTTATAGCTCTTGTGTTTATTAAATACAAAGCATAGTACAAAAACTGTGATGTGAAGAAGAAGTCTCTCACTGGGCTGCATCAGCCAATTTATGGTCTAAAGACATTGTTCTTTAAATGCATCAAGTACATAAAACCACTAAGTACTGAAATTGTCAATAATTCTTATCTATATTTTATGAAACATGTGGACAACTGCAATTATTTTATTTCAAATGGCTGAAGGTTGTTGTTACTTATTTCATTTTTAGACTATTAGAAAATCTAACTTATTTACTGTGGCACTCCTTTGATCATCATATACTTACGTAATTACACAGTTCAGCCGAACAAAAAACCACAAAAACTTGTCACTATTTATAGCGAGCAATCTTTAAAATTCACCCTTCTTTTTCCATGTTGGCTAGTTAAAAGACTTTATCCATTTAAATGGACAACTTCATCGTATTTTTTTCTAAGTATAAAGCATGAGCTATTTTCAGGCCACTCAAGGAAAGTCATGGTGTGTAATATCAACCTCTTTGATTTGTTGCTGGCATATGCATTGCAAAATGTCATCTTGTCCTGTTGTTAATGGTCATGGCCCGAGAATGCTTATGATCATTACTGATTTAGATCGCTGATTTATTCACACTCAAAATGACTTCAGTAAACAAAAGCAGAGAACATGCATTGAATTCTAGTTCTGAAGAACAGTGTCTCAGACTGAGCCTTCTCTTTTCTCTGAAAAGTCAATCAGATTAGTAGTGTGCACCTATACAGCTCTCAATGAATATAAACGAGAAGGAAGTTGTCTATGTGATATGCAGAATTGTACAGTCAACTCTCGCTTGTCTGTGGGTGTGTAACCCAGGTTGCAGATTAGCAGTGCTATGTTAAATCAAAGCAGGAAAAAAAAGGAAAAACACCCAACCTTTTTCTTTGAATTTCTGATCTCACTTTTTACTTCAGCTCAACTTCATTCCTCAATAAATGTAATAAACACAGGAAGTTCTTATCTAATGTGCATACGCTTTGTATTACCTATGGTTTAGCTTTATGCGGGTTAGTCTACTCCATTTCTATTTTCAATAATTGAGAACCGACTGTGTAAATATGAAAGAGCTCAGCAGCCCACAGTTTTATTCCACATTTGCTAAAAACCAATTGTTTGCCAAAATACCTCTTTAATTCACCTCAAAAATCATCAGAGTTCCCTTTTATATTATTTTTCAAACCTATGGGTAATAACAGCTTTCTGCAATACTGGACTCCTATTAATATAAGAAAAATGTTCACGTGCTTGAAAGGCAAAGCAAAGACAATATAAGTGAACAAACTCAATGCACCTAAAAGGAGATAGATACTCTGGACTCCTCTGCCCCTAAGGCCTACAGACTGACAGAAAGCCATTTCATAACATTTTGTAGCTGTACCAAAAACCTTGCATTAATTGGCTAACTGTATATTTTATTCATTTAGAGGGTAATTAGCACGGAATACGCTTTTAAAAAAATCACATGCTATTGGGCAATGCAGCAATAACAGTGGTTTCTTTCTGAAGGAGTTGGGAGAGGGGAAGTTGTTTCCTGCTGCCCCCTCCCCATTCTCATTTTTCTCTGCATAACCTAGACAGCACCTACTTCATGGCCAAAGCTAAAAGACAGAGATACCCAGTGCACCAGCCACTGGAGGGATGGCTGAGACATTTCTTAAGGAGCCGGAAAAATGTAAGACTTGGTATAGGAAACATTTAATCTTGAAGACGGACCGACGGAGAGGCCGCCAAAGGCCCAGTGGGACAACAGAGGGCAGGAAAGCAATAGGGGCTGACAGCCTTCTCTCTGGGGAATCTGTTCTTTTTTCTTTCGCCACCAGGAAAATTAAAACTACTAACTTCACATTATCCATAAGCATTAAAGACCAATTCAGATATAAAATAGTGTGATATTCTTTGCTATTCTGAAAGAGTAACCTACCAGCTCTGTATTCTAGCTTTGGCAACAGCTTAACTCCTGTACGAAAATGAAAGCAAAAGGCTTTTCATATCATGACACAACAGTGTACTAACTGGAATACACCTTCTTGCTCCTACATTAGGTTTGATATGCTGACTAGGATCAAAATGACATCGATGACAAAAACTGCAAGCTCTGCTTTAATTCATGTATACATATGATTCTTGTAGGAATCTCTCTAAAATACTTGACATCCTGTGCCAGTGAGTTCCACTGAGTAATAACTTTGCATAAAACATTACTTCGTATGTTGCCTTTTAATTTCACTGAACATCTCCTTGTTCTTTTAACACTGGAGAAAATAAAAGGAAATACTTCTGTCACAAGACTTCTTACTGGAACAATTATAAAAAAATCACTTAAAAAAAAAGTACGTCTCCTCTGTCAGGTAGTAATACAATTGCATATTTTTCAGTTAGACAAAGGAATTATATTCATATCAAAAGAAAAACATTTAGCAAAATATTTGCTTTCAGACTTGTTTACTGTTTATTATTTTAATTTACATCAGTTACTGCTTGCAAAACTTCCAGGGAAATAATTTTAAATTGTTCTTTTTTTTTTTTTTTCTTTTCCCACTGCATAGTAAATACAGCCTTCTTAGTATTTCAGAAGCATAGTACTATAGAAATGTTAGGGCCTGCTTCTGCTCCAAATGAAGTTAATGGGAAAACACCAACTGACTTTATTAGGAGTTAGGTCAGGCCCCAAATTCGCAGCTTTTGAAACTTCATAGTTGAAAATTTTCTGGCTAATCTTCAGAACCGACTACTTCTACAACTATAACACTATTTACAACTTTATTTATATGTACTTCTTTATTACAATATGTAATATCAATGTTCCTTGTAAAGGTTACTATTTTATAGAAATTAGACTGAAGTTATTGCCAATCAACCTTTTAATAAACTTAAGTGGGATAACTTTCAGAATTTTTCTCAACATACGATTCAGTTTTTATTCACTCTTGCTATCTTTGACAATTGCTTAACTGCCTTAATTTCAAAGCCTTTTTCGCTGTAATAAAAAAGTCCTTTTGGTAGAAGTTTATTGGTCCCGTTTCAAATTACGTTCTGAAACATTCTTGTACTCATGAGGACTCATTATTTTAGCAATTTTTCTGTTTCAACACAGTATATAAAGCCATGCCTCTCAACCAATCAACCTCAGTATAAAAGTGTAAGTGAGGTCAAACAGATTGCTCACTAAATCTTTGATCAAGTTGTCTGATCACATATAGACACAACTCTCTGAATTGTTGCATATGTTGTATAATGTTATCATACAAATTTAAGCGTTTCCATTATTGACTGCTGCTTGTGTACGTATACATTAACTTGCTGGTCATAAAACTACAACAAAGGACAAGATATACCAATACTGAATTAAGACCTCCAGTCTTGTCTCTCCAAAAATTAAGAAAAATCCGTGTTCTTTATGATTGACCAACTCATGATGTTGTGCTTCAAATATACACATTTTCCAAAATTAAACTGTGAAGTTAATGTCAAATACTGTGTTGTAACTTTAAATATAACTGACATATTAGAACAGATAGATGGGTAATTATGATAAACTACACAATAGTGCTACTGTAGATAATATCATTTATCAATCCTGTGGTCCCCATCATTCATGCATTTACAGTTTGGGAATACAGTGACTGCAAAGGATAATAATTCATAATGGCTACATTCTCAGTACTTCATGCTAGCTCACTAGACAAAATAAAAAAGGTTAATTGTATAACTGGAAAAATGTAAAATTTTATTCCAAGAAAATTAACAAGCTACACAGGTAAATTTTGGCAAATGCAACTTTATATTGAAATCCACACATCTGTATCTTAAAGAAGGAAAGACTCACAGACTCTAATGTATTTCTAAAATACTAAGAAATCATATTATATGCTTTCACAAGTTAAAACTTAAATAATTTAAAACAACCAATACACCAAAATGTGCAGAAAATATAAACAAGACTGTGCCTTCAGTAGAATAAATGCTTCACAAATTGTGCAAGATATCATACTAAGGCTGCGGTCTCCCCATGACAGCTGTCTTAAAATATAAACATACATCAACTGCCTGTGTTTCTCAGAACAAACTAGAAAGGGCGGCACACCTAGAAAAAAATCATATCATCCCAGTGATGTGCATACTGATTTTGGGAACCACTGGAGTAAAAAGGAAAAAAGAGGACTAAGTGATCTTTCATGCACTCCCAAATGACTGACCAGAGTTATTGATTCAATTTTCCTTGCTTATTTGCTTCAATGCTAAACAAAATGGAAGATACTAGATAACCCTTTAAGGCAACATGTGTTTATTCTGTATAATTATAACTGTTCAATTATGACTGGATATTATCATTAACGTTGCCTAACAGACTGATATCTAGCTTTTTAAAAAATATAAATAAGAGTCTATTAAACTTTATACCAAATCAGCAAAACCCACAGAATACAGTTAAATGTTAGTAATTTCACTGTTAAGGAAAATGGTATTTAGAAAGAGTAATATATTTGGGGAAAAAAAAAAAAGTAAAGTCTAAATCTGAACAAAAATACTGCTTTGGAATGCTCCCCAAAACTTACTCACAAGGCAAACAGATTTGTAAGTGTGATAATCCAATAATGCATGGCACATCTTTAATCAGTTACAGTACTTGAGTCCCCAGTTTTCAGTCTTTGCAAAACAATAATTGTATGAAATGTTTTAAAGGTCTTCAGATGTCTAAAATTAGTTTTATCAACACATTAACCTCATATCAACTTAATTTATTAAGATGTCCAATGCTAATCTTTTTGATGGTCTTATTTTATGTAGTGATATACACAGCATTTAGCACTGATACTTAGCACCTGCTACTTTCATAATCTAGATTTCAACCACATAAAGGAATTCAGGGCAGTAGTTCAGTCCTTTGTTCTTAATTACAAACCTTCAGCAGTGGTCAGCAGGAACATGTTTAGGTTTAAAATAGGATTAGAGGTGAGCTATTGCAAAGACTGCAGAATGTTGCCCAAATCCTTACAACTGCTGACATCCCATTCTTGATTTTCTTCTCAAGACATGGCTACAGGCCACAATTGCTTAGCAGAGAATGGTAGTGTTTCACAAGGCTAAAGATTTACAGATGCTCCCTCATATAACACAGTAAGGTTCCCTTGGTAACCTGGATTTTCTGCAGTAAAGAAGGGTTGTGCTGAAACAGCGCCTCAGCTCCCTGTTGGAGAAAATGCAGACAAAAGGATTGATTCCAGCTTGGGCAAAACTCATCCAGACAGCGGCCGTTAGAAATCCCCCTGGTACTACCGGCCCTCTTGCAAAAACTCTCCAGTAACAGGCTACCAAATAGGGACCCCACAAGGTCAGAAAGAGGAATGTCATGATGTAGAACATTCTGCTGATTCTCTTCTCCATTTTGAACTCATCTAAAACCAGTAGCCTTCTCCTGCCTGTGGTGTTCGCGTTTTGCCTGATTCCCAACAAGGTTGGAGGTGTGGGACCCCTTCCAAATCCAGCCAGCCAATTAGCAGCTGCTTGACCACTCGCTCCAGGACCATGAAAAGTCCAGTTCTGGCTCACTGCTGCAACAAACTGGACTGGCTTCATTTTCCTGCGATCGTGAACAAAAAATATCAGCTTGAGGTAGACAAGCTGTGTGGCTAGGAGGATAAGGGCAAGAAGAAGCATAAATCCCAAGGAATCGTTAGCCCTGAAGGAACGATGCTGGAAAGTGCATTGGTCTTCCTCCCTAATGAACGAGTAGGTGCCCACATCTAAAACTGGGGGGAAAGCCATGGCTACAGAGAGAGTCCACACCATACAGATAACAGCCAAACAAGTCCAGAAGGTCAGCCTTTTCGTATAAAAACGGTGGTGGGCAATAGCTAAGTATCTGGTGACGCTTATGCAGAATAACATGAAAGCAGTGTGAAAGCAGGACAAAACCCCCAAAAAGGCAATCACTTTGCAAGTAAGAGTCCCATATGTCCAAGTAGAGCCATTTTTTACAGAGGTGAAAACAAATGGGAAACAAATTGCAGATCTGAGGATATCTGAGCAGCAAAGATCCAACAGGAAGTAGTAAGGAGCTCTATGCAAGGTCTTATCTTTGACTAGCAAAATGGAGATCAGAAGGTTACCCACCACACTGACTCCTATTATGAAACCCAGTGAAGTCAGTTTCAGAAAAGCTGTTAAAGGAGAGAGATTTTGTAAAATGTTGTCAGCTGCATGGCTGTAGTTCGCCATAGATGGATGGATGATATGTATATTGCCTCAGTCAAGTCTCATGATCTATATATAAGAACAAGGAAAAAATAGATCCATACATCTTACTGAAAATGTAATCCACAAACAGAACTGATCTTGTGTCTAGTCATACAGTACATCCTCTTCTTTCTGATTTGTCATGCCATCAAAATATCTGAAAAAAAATCGAGCTATCAGTTCTTAAGTTAACAAGAAATGATGTCAGAAAGTGCTAACAAAGATGTTAATTTATGGAGAACCAAATGAAGTTGTAAATTTGAGTACTATTGTTTGTTTTTAAAAATCACGAGGCTCTTTTTTTATATACTTACTGTTTAGCATGATCGATTATTGGCATTTCACAGATTTGGCTTCTTACAGTTTCAGAACTGACCAGTGCCCCTTATATTCGGTAGCATACATAATTTTACAGTTAAAGCCTCAGAGATTTTATGAATCAAAAGATTCCTAGTTTGCAAGCCCAAGAGTTAATCACTGACATCTTTTAACAAAATCCCCAAAGACTGCTGATATTTTGACATTACCTACATTTATTTTATGGCTACAGTATTTGTCAATGTTTTAGAGGCAGCTGCTGTGTTGATACGGATCACACCCAAAGAAACCCTGCAGAATTTATGTTTTTTAACCCAAGTCACCAAAGCACATTAATCACAGTGTGTTAGTTCATGCACATTGTAAGAGAAACAGTATTCATTATCCCCCTCCCTTCCTCCTATAAACCATAATTTTATCATTTAGGCTTTCAAATAAACAGGTATGCCAGACAGTCAATCGCACTATGCTTTAGGGTCTCCCCCCTCCCCTCCTTGCTTTAATGCAAATCTTTAAAGCCTCAACATAATTCATAATAAGCAACGGTCAGTGTAAATACTAAGCAAAAACAGGCAACACACCCAAGATATAATGCCCATCCTTTCGGGAGGGCTGGTTTTGGTTATGCTTAAATAAACATATAATAAATTGATTTTTTTTTTTAAGCTAATTAGGGCTCCGCGATTCCCACTAATCCTCCCAATGAATCGCCCCGGAACACATTTCATGCAATAAAAATAAAATAAATTAAAGAACTGTCTGCTGCTGCTGGGGGTTTTTTTGTTGTTTTTTTTTCTTCCCTCCAGAGCCAGGGACAGGAGCCACAGCAGGCATGATCAGGCTCCTTCGTTATTTGCACGAAGTGTTTCCTATGCCACCCTCGGGTGTACAAAGGATATTCCCACTGAATCCCAGCAAAATCCTTCCATTCTTACCGTCCACAAAAGAGCCTGATTGCTGCTGTGTAAACAGAGGCTGATCAGATCATGGCATCGTTTTAAAACCATGAAATCAGGCTCCCCCTCCTCCCCCCCCCCCCAGCCCCGCCGCGTCCCCTCCTCTGTGGAGCTGTCCCCGCCGCGCGGCCGGCCCTACCTCCGCACACACGCACTGACACACACACACTCACACACTCACACCGACACACACACACTCTCTCAAGAAGACACCCGGTCCCCCCCACGCACGGCCATGCAGGGCTGGACTGCGCCTGCAAGGCAGCCCGGCTGCCGCTGCCTGGCAGCCGCATCTGCCGGAGCCATGCGAGAGCCTCCCGCGGCGGGGAGCTCGGGAGAGCGGAAGAGGCATTGTCTGCCAACGCTTCCATCATGCCGCTTCTTTAGAAATCACCCCCTCCTTAGACCCACTCCCTGAGGGGGGGGTGAGCCCTCCCCACACGCACCTGCAGCTGCGGCAGCCCCCGGCACCCCCGGCTCCCCAGCCCCTTTCCTCCTACCTGTTGGTGCCGGAGATCCCCACATGCCAGCGCTGCTCCTTCCCGCCGACCCTGCTTTATCCTGGAGGCCTCTGTGAGAACCTTTTTTTTTATTATTTTCCTCT
>KZ505640.1:2921253-3097619 GCA_002844005.1 Limosa lapponica baueri | reverse complement strand
CCCCTGTCGCTTAAAATGGGGGGGGGCGAGGAAGCGGCCGCCGCGCTGGCACGTCGCAGCCCGTTAGGAGAGGGACCGGGCGGTTTCTTCAGCTGCCGCTGCTGGCATCCTCCTGCTCGAGCGGCTCGTTTTTTCCGTCCTCCCGATTCCCACACGCCGAATTCCTTCTTCCCCGAGCCAGGGGAGGGCTCCTCAAAAAGCACGGCGGTTCGGGGCGGGCGCCTTTGCCGTTCGGACACCGCACCTTCCCTCCCTCGGCTCCGCCGCCCAGTAAAGCGCCTTCTCGACGTTCAGCCCAGAGCCGGCGCCGAACCGTCAGTGCGCTGCATGGCGGCAGTGCCGGATTTTAATGCCAGCCCGTTCCCTCCGTCGCAGGGCCGCCGTTTCCCCCCTCGGGGCGAGAGCGGCAGCGGCGGCGCGCGCCGAGCCGTTAAACGGTGGGGCGCGAGGCCGAGCCGTCCCGATGATGTCATGGAGGCCGGTGGGCCGAGGCGGCGGCGGCGGCGCCGTGAGGCGGCCTGGGGCCTGGGCCTTGCAGGGGGCCGCCGCCGTAAATCCAGGGGAGAAAGGGGAAAGGTTGGGATAAAGCTCCAAAGGGCATGTCCCTCCGCCCTCCCGCCTCCTCGTCCTTTATGGAAGTTTATCCGGGAGGAGTGGGAGCGTGTAGAAAGGCTCACCCCAAAAGTGGTTGGTTTTGGTGGGAAAGGGGGTTGAGGAACAGCGTGTTTTGGGTGGAGAGATTTGGGATTCTAAGGAGCTTCACTGAGAGCTTCCGCTCGAGTCAGAATAAATCCTCCCGGGGGACAGATTTATGGGGTTGGTTCATAACGTGTGTCGCATCTTTGAGGCCGTTCGTAGGCTACAGACTCTTTTTAAGGCTGTTGTCAAACTTTGGGTTCTTTTTTTGGCGCTTTCTAAAAGTCATTGGAGTTGGTGGCCAAGCCACAGAATTAGCTTCTGTAGCAGCCTGATCGAGTCCAAAGGTTTACAACCACTGGAAGTGCAGTTATTTAAAACCAAAATCGCAGCGTTTCAAGCATGTGACTTGCTTCAGATAAAATTTGGTCTTGAGCAGAAGACTCACACAGAGCTCAGGTACCACACACGTTTTTGTGGTTTTTTTTTTCTGTGAATGTAATTATGATGACTTCGTGTTGGTGCTCATCTTTGGGGTTAGTCTCACTTTTAAAAATCAGCATTTTGGGTGGTTATGAAAGTTACTACTTTAAGCTGCACTTTTCATGTCACAATCAGCTAAGCTAAGCAGACCTCTCTAGCTACTCCTTTTCTGTTGCTAAATATATGTACCCACAGTGGCATATACAATGACTTTTAAAGTCATTCTTAATGTTAAAATGGAAGGACAAGGAACTGGTTACTAAACCAGCAAGAGCAGGCACCTTAATGGTCTGTCTAATATAGCAAAGTATTCTCCAAATGCTGTGAAAGTTAAATAACTAGAATACCAGATTAGGAAACAAATTTGTAATATGTGGTACAGGATGGGTAGGTATAGTTTATTCATGGTCAGGGCCTATTCTTAGAGTCTGATTTATGATTTGCATTTAAGAGTAAACAATACGACATCATCATTGTAAAAAAGATCCAGTGCAGTAGTTTTTAACTTTTTCTGTCTGTGGTTCCTCTTAGAGATGTTACAGAAATATATTGCTATATAACATTTAAGAACTTGCTTTTCTTTTATACCTGTCACAGACTGTTTAGAAGTAATCCGTGGACTTCAGAATTCATTGAGCCACTGGTTCAGCATAAATCCATTTGTCATCATATGTGTAATCTGAGGACCAGTGCTCTAATTTTGTTCATTGAAATGTAGACATCTGTACTGAAGCGAATGTAACTAAGCTGGTTTCCCATTGTAGTCAATGGGGAGAAAAAGATGCTTTAGGGACCAGATATCTCATTCTGAATCACAGGTCTGAAATACGTCGGATGGATTGCGCTCTGTTCTCTTTATTGTAAAGGTAGAGTTTAGGCAAGAGAAGCCCTTGTTACGAAGGGAGAGATTTCTGGTGAAGCATGACATAATGCTGTGTTTAGCTGTTGTCCTGGGAGCAGGTCACATCCCCCATGGAGGGAAAGCAAATCCAGGAGTCATGGGATTGGGAATCTGGGAGCTGAAGGCAGATGTCAGTTAAAGATGGCTCCAGCAAGCATGAAGCAGGAAGTGAATTTGCAATTGGAAGGGGAGGAGGAGAAGAGCTGTAGAAGGACAGGTGAAGAGATCTGTGCTGACTAGTTCTTCAGAACAGCTGGGCTGGAGATATGAAAGGTTCAGAAAAGAAACGTGTGAAGCAGCCTTTGTTGGAAGGTGAGTGGATTAGGGGTAGCCAAGCGAAATTTCTTGGGGCTTTGCCAGAAGGAGGCATCCTGAACCATTTAAGAACGACCAAGGGACTGAGTCCAGTACACTCCCTGATCAGGATCACCTTATTGGAGAATCCTGCTCTGATATTCTTAGTCTTTGGCATCATCTGCAGATCTGGGCAGCTTATTCCCTTGAGGTGGTGGTGATGCTTGGGTGCACATGGCCAGGGTACCAGAAACTCGGGCACTGGGGTGGTGGACAGTAGAATGCTGTTGTTGGTGTCTAGTAGTGTTTTGGGTACTTGGCACCTAATTTCTGTTGGGGATATGTGCCCTGGAATCCCGTACCACAGTTGTGAAGATGCTGGGTAGGTGATTCTCATTGTTTTTAGCTTTTCCCTCAGAATTGGAGAGGTTTTTGAGCAAAATCTGACACTAAGAAATCTCACTAATGGAGTCTGAGGTAGAGATTGGGCTAGAAGACAGGCTAGTGATGACAAGTAACTGTCAGTTGAAAAGATGGGGTGAGGTATTTGCCTCACCAAGATCAGTAACAAATCTCAACAATTTCAGTGGAATGAGGATTTTCAGCGTTTCAGAAGTTGTGAATAGCTAAAATGTAAGATACTCATGTCCCTATGCTCTTGATCATTTCAGTAATTAAGGTGGTTATTGGCTGTCTTGAAATTTGTATATGTGCAATGTCTACCCAGTCTGCATAATGCAAACTCTGAAGCACTGTAGGATTTTGTGACATTTCTACAAAACAGGAGAGATACTCTGCAAGGTGTACCCACCTCTGTGCAGAGGCCAGCACAAGATTTATGTATTGCTTAAGAGACTGTGATAGATGCTATCAAAGTACATCCTTTTCAAAGGGCTCAAGGAATTCTTCCAAGGGAAATTTCTTGCCTGTGCAGTAGATTTGTGCAACTTTAAAATAGTATTTAAGTAGGACTTATGTAATACAGAGACCTGTGGAAGACCCCTGCACAGTGGAAGATTTCACCTGCAATATATTTCGTTCCTGTGCTTTGTAAAGTATTTGCAGAGTTAAGACATTTGTTGGTGGTGTCTGAGTCCCGGGTTGGCTGTCAGCACAGACATAAATTTCACCCCACACTGAAAATCTCTCTAGTGGTCTCTGCCTCAGTGATGCATGTTTTCACCTACAAGAAAGTTGCATTCATGTGACTATAGCAATTCCTATGGATAATAATTGCAGGTTTTTTTGTATTAATCTTTAGCCAAATCCTCAAAAGGTTTATAAATATTTCTCAAAAACATTTAATTAGGTATTTTAAGAAATGTTTCATAACTGCCCTTTGAAACTTAATTTTTGTTCTTAAAAGTTGATCTATGTTGCACGTTTACACAGGGATAAATGAAGGTTTAAGGGCAAATACACATAAGCTTATCTACTAAGCATATGAAAAAGGCTTTGTCCTGCAGAGGAAAACCTCTGCTCTGTGTGACTCTAATGGGAGTGAAGCACCAATACGCTTTTGAAAATCCTGTTGGATACTTACCTGTATCCTCAGACTTCTAAACACCTTTTACCAGTTAATTCATTAGGACTACATTTGAAAGACTGAACACATCTTTTGCATCTAGGTTTCGTAGATACACTGTTAAATCAGTGTTGCAGTATTAAGTTCAGTTATTTTTTGTGCAGTTTAAGTGGTGTGGACATGTAATTACTTGACTTCATTTGCATATCAGGTAGTTAGAAATGCAAATGAACTTAACTGTGGCCATGAATAATTACCAGTGTTAAATTGCACTGCTAATTACTTGTGCCTGCAAAACGA
Organism: Limosa lapponica baueri; assembly: GCA_002844005.1. Classification (NCBI taxonomy): domain Eukaryota; kingdom Metazoa; phylum Chordata; class Aves; order Charadriiformes; family Scolopacidae; genus Limosa; species Limosa lapponica. The sequence continues at coordinate 3,093,480 of KZ505640.1, read as the reverse complement.
TAAGCTACATTTTTAAATTGCTGGACTTCACAAATGGCCTTTTTATATATATGATTTAGAGAGAGAGAGAGGGAGTTAGAGAGGCAAAGAAAGGTTCATTGCGGTCTTTGTTGTTTGTGTGCCATATGTATATTGTCCTGGACTGAAGAATTACCAAAGTGATTGTGAATGTGCTTGTCTTCACAGCCAAGGTAGAGTGATAACACCTAACTTAATAAAGATAGATCCAGTCACATCCACAGCTGAAGAAGTAGTTCCAAGTAGATACCGTTGTTGAGATAAGATTTTTCGTGGTTGAGAATATTTCTCTAATACTGCCATATTGGGTCCCTCATAAATATATAAATAACGTAATATTCAAAATTTAATCTTTTAGCAATTTGTTTAGCTCAAGTTTTGTTTTTTTTGTGGTTTGGTGGTTGTTTCTTTTTATGCAACTAAGGCTAAGCACTATCTTGTATGTCTGTAAAACAAATCTTTTAATGTGAATAATTCTGAACTTGCAGTCTTCTTAGTGGGAAGTATTGTCATTCCATCAACGGTTTTTGGTTAATATGGGCAGCAGTGTAGAAATGCCTCACTAACAGGGTCCCCAGTGAAGTCCTGAGCTGCTGGCTTCAGAAGGACACTGGCTGTTATTCCCTGCACTCCTGGGGTGGAGAAAACTTTTTGTCAGAACATAAAGAGAATGTGGAGCAAGCTTACTGAAGTTCCTGCTATATCCAGTCTCTCTGCTTTCTTTCTGTGTCAGAAAATCTGTTGGTGTTTTGGTAACTGGATGTGGAATAGGAGAAAAAGGGCTTTCTTCTTTCTCCATTACAGACAATAAAATACCATTCCTTACAAATCTCGTCGATGGGATTTGTTGAAGCATGTGCACAGACCCTGGGAATAGTCTTACAGAAGTAGTGATTCATTTATTTAATGTATTTTCATCTGTAGTTTAATTAATCCAATTAATTGTACATATTTTAGTATAAGCTACATTACAGTATGTCTTTCAACTACTGTAAATACATTCCATTCACTGGTTTGTTTTTCTGTGCATGACATACGGTAATGTGAATACCTCATAGTGGCACAACTCAGCAACCAACATAGTTGAGAAAAGCGATACTGAACACAGTTAGGAATTCATGACTAAATCACCGTCGGTGAAAGGCAGGATTTTTGCATGAGGTTTATCTAACCAATAATGTGAAAACAGTCTGGTGAGAAACAGGCAGAGAGGCTTTCAGAATTTAGAAGCTGGACTGGAAGCACTGACCCCAGGCCATGCTAATGATTTTCTGACTCTGACGCATGGCTAAGCAGTCTTGGTCTCTTTGCCAAGATCTCTTTGAGTCTCTTCTCTTCGACTGTTGTTCTCATATCTAACCTTCTGACACTCCACTAACCATGTTTGGGTAAAAGTGGAGCATCCCCACACAAGAGATTTCCAGCCAATGCAAGTCAGCACCTCGGGACCACTAACAGAAGGCTGTTCATTTACTGCAGAGGGGGAATCTGTTATTGTGATTTTAGAAGTGTTGTCTATTAGCTTTAAAAACTGATGATGGACAAAAGCTTGTAGATTTCTTTTTTCCACAAAAGAAGTGTTTGGTTTATGTTTCTTGTGCATCTCACCCCTTCTCAGATACTATGTTTGACAGTCCTTTTTGTCTGTGCTTTTTTAACACTTGAGTTTTCAATAAAACGCTTTCTCACAGGCTATGTAATCCTTCTGGTTTACTTTACTAAATGGAAATTCAGGACTTGAAATCAGCTAACCACTGCTGAAGCACACAGCAGCTCTGCAGTGTCATGGTCATTAACAGTGCCAATCACAGCATTCAAGAACGCTTTTTTCCTATCACCATTACAGATGCCAGTGGAACACTGTGGAGCAAAATGAATGGGGTTAGTGACATTACAGAATAGAACGCTTGCCTTGAGAGAGGAACCTGAAATTGCCTGAGAGACAAGGGAAGGATGACTTCTTCCAGCTGAGCTGCATCCAGTGTTTTTATGCACCGGATATTAAGTGTAGACTCATGTCTGAGATGCACATAACTATACCAGTTATGTAAACCTGCTCTACCCCAAGCTCTTCCGTAGTTTTCCAGCATGTAGGGATGTGTGCAGAATGCTGCTTTGGCTGACTTGGGGCGCTGCCAGGCTGTCAGGTATTGCTCCCATCACTTTTTGTTCTGTTGGCTTGCTGGAGATTATTAGGACATGGTTGTGGCCTAATGGAAGGAGTGATTATGGTTCATTATTTTTCATATACTTTCTGTCATGAAGCTATATAATGACTAAGTGAATTTATGCATGTTTCCTCCCCTTCACTGTCTTTTAAACCTGAAGGCTGATTTTAGTCAAGTCAGATACATGACCAGAGAGGTTTCAGAGGCAGGCAAGGTTCCTATAAATTTTGTGTTGGTCTGCTTGTCCTAGGGTTTACCTTTTTCCCATGCTGTTCTTTCAGGCTGGCCACCACTCCCCAGGGACCCCGGTCCATACCTGAGGCTTCAGCATACAGCGATTCTGGAGTCCTAATCCCTCTCCAATTCAAACTCTTTGTGACCAGGCTTGGCTGTGCTCAGCTGTGCATGGATGACACTGGATATGTCACCGTGATTTCTGTGTCCAGTGGCAGAATGTCAAGTAGCAAGCACAGTGCTGCATTAGACCCACAGACCACACTGGTTCTGTGACAGACCACACACATCCTGTTCATTACTCCGTATCAAAAGGATCAACAGCCCCACTGCTGAGCTCCTCCTCGCTTCTGTTGCAGTTACTGCTCTGTTTCTTCCAGTGCTCACGGAACTATTTGTATGACTATTATTAGTGTGTGGGGATATATGTCAAATCAATCACTTGTTTACAGCTGAGATATATAAATACTTCCTTTTTCTTCCATCTTTAAGGTTAGGTTAGAGGTGAGCCGTGAATGGACAGTATGTTGTAGGATTAGAGAGACAATTTGGCAATAGCATTTTCTATTTCTAGCAATATACTGAGAGGGGGATTTAAAAATAATAGGATAAAATAGGATAACTGTCACTGGCAGCTTTCAGAGAACTTTTAGGCTGTGCTCTATGATAAAAATTAATAGTTTCAATGGTTGAAATATTTTTGCTGATATGACTGGTTCACATCTAGGCATTAGACTGCCTCCTAATTTATTGTTTAAATTTTAATTTAAAATCATACAGACATATACAGTATAATGACTCTGGATTGATTTAAAGCTCTGCAAAGAAAATATAATTTGGTTAAAAAAAAGTATACTCCTGAACGATAATTGCTTTGAATGCTTAAGATTGAGACAATGGAGAGTCAAGTCTGTAACGTCTGAGCTGGAGAGCGAACACTGGCTTTGCAAGCAGCTAACATGAGCGTATGTTCTACCAGTGAGCTTCAGGTCGTATGATCTAGAAAGTGGAAATACTCTTGGATATTCCTGTGTCAACTCAGCTGTTACCTGTTCACTGCAACTGATTTCATATCTAGAACCTAATGCCATGGTCCCGTTTTGTCAGTTTGTTGGATATTAAGTATGAAGTGTTCTCATTTATATGTAGAACAAGGAGAAGCAATTTTAAGTTTTATACTTGCAAGGATGCAGGGAACAGTCTATCTCTGGATAAAGGTAGGTCATCTGCTGAGAAACACGACAGTTTGAATTCTGCAGATACTATCAGCAGCAGTGCGATGGCACAGTAGGAGGAACTGCATGAATGCAACTCTGTGATGCAACTGTAAATATAGATTTATTACTGCATTGCCTATTTCATGGAGATATGCAAGAGTGAATATTTTATTGAAATGTCACCTACAAAACTAGTGAAGCCTGATGATACCAAATGGCAATATCTTTTACTTAATTGGAGTAGTATTTGCATATAGTTAGGCAATGTTTGAGTATGGTATTTAAAGAAAAGGGTGAAAAACTAAGCAGGGACAGGTTGTTGCATTGTACTAGATAAGACACTCAGCTGCGAGGAGAAATACATGGGGTCTGGTCCCTGCTACCTAGGTTGTTTAGCGCTGGTTTTGCTTTGTTTTCTGAATGGCTACATGATGTCAGGCCATGGAGCTGGGATCACGACCTAAATCTTGCCATAAGTGGCAGGTATCCTAAATAGTGGGTATGGGAGTCAGTCTCTCTCTTGTCCATGTCCCACCCCACCCCCTGTACCATTGCTCTTGCATTTTCACACATAAAGGATCCAGGATAAACAGGAGATCCTGCTTTCCAGAATTGTACCTCCTCGTACTCCAGGAAATTTTTTTTGCAGTTGAGAGACTAGGCTTGAATTCCAGATCATCTGTTTTGTGTGATGCAAACTACTCGGTGGTTATGGAAAAGGTGAGCGTCCTGCAGCATTCGTGCATTCAGTGGCCTCAGCACTGCTGCTGATGTACCTTACTGGAACGCACGGCTCAGATCAGACTCTTCTAGGGACATTGCTGGGAATGAGACATTTAGGTTATGCTCCGTCTCACATCTGGATCACAGAGATTCTGCACTGCACACTCTTGGGCAGTTCTGGAAAGCTTGCAACCTCAGGTCCAAAGTGTAAATGCCAACTGAAAAGCGAGGACTGATAGGTCTCGCTGTCTCTGCAGTGAGGATTTCTGGGTCCCTTTTTGGAGGGTTTATGTCCTAAATTCTGTTCAAATCATGTTTTAGATATTTAAATCACCTCTTAAGCTCTTGCAGTTCCTCACTACATAATTTTATTAAGCCTCAGTGAATTTATTCACTCTCCATTATTAAAATAAAATGTGGCAGTAAGAGATCTAAATACTAGTAATCTGTTTTTCCTAATCTGGGATATGTATCTGGACATAAAACCGCTCTTTTGATGAGTGAAGATACCAGTTCCTCACAGTATAGGACCAGCAGTAGCCAAGTTAAGCGTACCTGTTGTGTAATTCTGTGCTGCATCGTGAATTTGGTATTAATGTAATGCTTCAAAATGTAACAGAACATTTAGTTGATATACTGTATCTTTCTATTATGTATAATATCTCCTCATAAATATGCATGCATAACAAAACTGTGGCAATTTGAGGAATTTATGTAAAACTTAGGAATTCTCTTTGATATCATGGGTCCTCAAGATATATCTGTTTCAACCTGCACACTCTGTATTGAAAAGAGAGCAGTTTTTTTCTTTCTTTTTTTCCTAACCTTTTTAGTATATTGAATTTTCAAAGGACATTGCCACAAGGCCAACCATGGGACATAATGAAATGCTGACAACCTGAAATCAAGTGGAAGACCTTCAGACAAAAAGAGCTGCCAGTTGCTCAGAATGATGTATTTGCCCAAGCGGGTTAGTTACCAAAACATGGGTCACATCTTGGGAAAACTTGGTGAAGCTGAAAGAGAAAAAAAAATTAAAAAAGGGAGGGTAACTTAATGGCCATTCTGGAGTAAGACAGAAGAAACCAGAAGAAAAAACTTGTTGCAGGAATATAAGAAGTTATTTTCTGCTGTCACAGGCAGCCAGAGGCAATTGAGAACATAGAATTAGTGGAACTGCAAGGCTATATTTAAATGCACTTTTGACCAATTTAGGCAAACCTAGTTAGATAATGGAGCTCGAGTAGCCTTTGGTAGATACAGGAGGAGTTGGAGAGAGCTAAAGTTATAGCCTTAATTATGAAACTTTCAGACTTCTGCTTCACTTGGCAGTCTTGGAATACAATTATGAACCTGCTTTAACGAAAACTATTTTAAGGTGAGGTAGGTTTTCAACCCTTAAACCCTTTAACTTTTACTTAAAAATCTGCTAAATTGGGGATATGGATATTCAAATACGGCTTGTAATGAACAGATACAGTAAGGTGCCTTTTAAAACAAAATAATGCTAAATGCTTCTTTTTAATGTAAAAAAACCCTACATGTTGGATCATGCCTGGACATTTCTGAAATTGAAAAATACAAGAAACAGTAAGAAGATGAGTTATTACTAGTACTAAGAATATACTGAGATCTCAACATCGGGCTTCCAAGTGCTAAAATGAAGAAAGAGATGGAGTTCTAATAGACTTTGACTCAGCATTATGGTTTAAGGCTTAGGTGTGCTATAATGTGAATAAAACTGCATTATATAGCAGTTTTAAGAAAGGATTTCTGAAGTGTCTCTACCAGGGGATGGTGAAAGATTTCTTCTGGTGTGTTCAGTGTGAGCATTCTAGAAGGAATTTTTTGAACCAGGTAGTTTATGGGCTTTTATTATTTCTGTGGTAAGTGTAGAGAAACATATGTACTTACAAAACTCTTTACAGATGTCCTGGTTCCATATAAGCTGCACGGAAATAGTTACTGTAAGCTGTTTTTCATTTTCAAAAATGAAAAAACCTGATCTTTCACTCATGAAGTTTACTTCCTTAGCATTTGTTTCTTGAGAAACCAGAATGCAGCTGGTGCAAAGACAGGACAAAAGGAAAGTGGGTTTTCAACACCAGATACCGGAAAGCCAAAAGCCCAGTCCTGTAAAAGGAGGTGGAATTCTTGCTGAGCAAATGGCTTGGCTACTACCGCATGAAAGAGGCTGTATTTAAGTATGTCTGTCAGTCCCTCTCCACCCTGTTTCTATGACATTTGCTTCCTAAGGTCTGTATTTTGCAGTAAATCAGGCAATTTTCACTGTCCTGAGTTAAGACAGTTGGCATTATGGTATATTAAAGCAGCAGTCTGACAACTATTATGTACAGCCAATTTCAGATTATTTTGGTAGTGTGCATAAAGTGATCACATGCTCTGCATTCACTGTTGGAAGGTCAGTATTCCTTTGAAAGTAGAAGGGATTTTAATACTTAATTCCTATTAAGTCTATTGGGAGTTAAGCAGAGAAACCTCTGGCAGAACTCATGAAAGTTCAGATTTTGAGTGCTTTACATGTCTATCTACAGCTATAAATTTCCTTCCTAGCCCTGCTGAAACTGAGAGCGCATAATCCTTTTTACTGGGATTTCACTGTTACTTCTGGATAGGAAAAGAAAATTTACAAAGTGCTTCTCATTTAATACAGAGAACCTCACATAGCCTAGGTGAAGGGAGCTGTTGAGGAACACTTTGACAAAGACACAAAACAGATTGCTCTTATTAATGAAACGATAAGAATAACAAGGTAAACTGATATACATGAGACATGTACAGCTCACATACATTAAAAGTGTGTGGTGAGCTGCTTTATATTAGTCTTGTGTCCTTGAGAGTGGGCTGTCTTGTGAATTTCCCTGTGCCCTGTTGATAATCATGGGGTTGGGGGAGAAACAATGGAGTCTAAGTTGAATATAAAAAAGTTCTGAAGTGTATTTGTGGAATAAGAGTGGGGAGAATATTTTTTCCTAATATTTATTAAGATGTAGGTCAAATAATTTACTGGTAGCAGGCTGAGAGAAAAAAAAAAAGACAGCATCTATTTTAAGAACCAATTTAGATTTTCACATAAATGGAAATCAAGAATAATTCTACTGCATTACACAGAAGTGTAAGGGCTGGTGCAAGGTCAGAATGAAGCCTCTTGTGATTTCTGTTCCAAATGAATTTAAATCAGGATGACTGCACTGATTTCAGCAACTTCAGGCTGGTTTTTTAACCAGATGAAAATTTGGCATTCAGTTAACACAGTAAATAATTCAGCTAATGTTTTCCTAGGGAAAGAGATAGGAATGGAGCCTAATGTGGCTGCAGTTCCCCATGAGCACCATCTGGTGCGAGGTGCACTAGTGGTCAAATGACGGGGACCCCTCCATCCTATCAACGTAGCTACTGCATCCAAACCTGTGTTTTGTCTTTGACCTTGTCCTAAACTCCCACTGATGCCAATGGGAACTCCACATGCAACACAGTCTTTTATTCGGCCTGTCAAATCTTAGTATTTTCAAAAGGTTGACTTGGTCAGGAGTTGAGATAATTTGCATTTGGGGCTTTGCACTGAAGCACTTGAATTCCATTTGGAGTATAGTACTAGCCCCATAAGCCCATCTTTAAAAATCCCACTCTGAAAAGAGGATTACTGTACATATGCTGTATTTGCTCCCTTTTTTCCATAACCTTTTAATGCCTCAGGGATTGAGTTTCACTAGACGCAGTGGGAGAATCCTGGTACATCTGGTTTCCCTGTGGTCTTACATGATGACTGAACAGCTTCACAGCTTTTATGGTCAGGTTCCCTATGGGCTCACACTGTGATTAGATTTGTTCACCACAAATATATCCTTGTTTGCCATGAGCTGCTGTTTATGCATCCCATTTACGACTAGGATTTCATAGAATCATACAGTAAATTAGGTTGGAAAGGACCTCTGGAGGTCACCTTGTACATTTCCTGGCTCGGTCTCTTCCCAAAGATGATTTCTTTTTTCCCCTTTTGTGGATGGACAATTTAGAAATACCCTTTCAGCTGACAGAGCGACCTCTGCTTTCCTACTCCTCTCAATGCAAGCACACACCTCAGCCCACGCACATTCCGTATTTTAAAAGGTTATATACAGGGTTTTTAAAAATAAATTGTAACATACAAGACTAAATTTTGAAATGTGAAATCTGGCATGGAAGAAGGTTGAAGATGTGTAAGTCACACAGCTATTCCTGAATGCCTAAACAAATACCTGATCACCTTTCTGGCTTTTGTCACAGCTGGAGATGGCTCCATGGAGTGAGAGGGTAGCAGTGACCTGGGCATGCATTTGGCACCCGGGGAGACCCAGCTGTCTGTCACTTCCCAGGCAGGATTTAAGGTTGTCCAGCATCCCTTGTACCAGGACAGCCTACTGCCATAACCCTGGCATGGGAGATGGTCGTGGCAAAGTTGCATGGTCTTCAAAAGACACAGTTTGGTCACTCCTTTTTAGGAGAGCTTGATTTAATTTTAGGACAATAAAATTTTTTGAGCTGACTTCACTGAGATTTTCACCAAGGCCATAATTATTACTCGATAACACCAACTTCTCCTTGGAAAAGCACTTTTTGCCTTTTTTAATGTATAATTGTTTCTGGGATTTATGTTTTCTTTCTGCAAATACAATAGAGTGAAAAATATGACTGTATGACATTTATTGCTGAATACTGGTTTCTTACTGGCAACTGCTCCAGATATATGATCAACATCTTTAATTTTTATGATGAGACGAAAAGTGACTTAGGTAAGACCCATTGCAATACTACTTTTTATGAAAAAGGCCTTTTTTTTTTTTTTAAGTAGATATAGACTATAGTCTATAGACTCTATAGATGATATGCTGTCTCCAAATCAATCATAGAATCATAGAATAGTTTGGGTTGGAAGGGACCTTTAAAGGTCATCTAGTCCAACCTCCCCTGCAATGAACAGCGACATCTTCAACTAGATCCGGTTGCTCAGAGCCCCATCCAACCTGACCTTGAATGTTTCCAGGGATGGGGCATCTACCACCTCTCTGAGTAATATGTTCCAGTGTTTCACCACCCTCATTGTAAAAAATCTTTTCGTTATATCTAGTCTAAATCTTCCCTCTTTTCATTTAAAGCCATTAGCCCTTGTCCTATCAAAACAGGCCCTGCTAAAAAGTCTGTCCCCATCTTTCCTGTAGCCCTCCTTTAGGTACCGGAAGGCTGCTATAGGGTCTCTCCAGAGCCTTCTCTTCTCCAGGCTGAACAACCCCAACTCTCTCAGCCTGTCCTCATAGGAGAGGTGCTCCAGCCCTCTGATCATCTTCATGCCCCTCCTCTGGACCCGCTCCAACAGGTCCATGTCCTTCCTGTGCTGAGGGCTCCAGAGCTGGATGCAGTACTCCAGGTGGGGTCTCAATCTCAGATAGACTTTTGGAAGTTGACCACAAATGGCATTTCTGAAAAGATCAAACTTTTTAAAGGTATAATTGTTCCTTGCTATTCATGCAGGCACTGAAATAAATATGTGCTTTCAAGGAAAAATGAGTCAACATGACTTCTGCTAATCCTCCAGATCATTTGAATATATTTAAATGAAGTTTAAAACTGCTACCATGTGACTTAAGAAGTTAGGTTACAGTCTGAGAGACAAGTGCAGGTATTGACCATGTAATTTCCATAGCCATCTGGGTTCAGAAAAAGGTTGGCACAAAATGTCCTTGAACAGTTCTAGAATTAATTAAAGGCACAGTTCTTTCTTCCCTGCTTCTAGTGGTTGCAACTCCAGGTATGCTGGAGGCCACTCCACTTTCAGGCCCTCACTTACACTGAGTGCTTATGTGGGTCGCTTTGCTTATCACTTAAAAGGGGTGTTTTGTTTTTCTCATTAAAATCTCTGTTCTGATCAGATGAATGAACCGGAAACAACGGGCTGTGCTGCTGACTGCCTAGTGTGTCTGCACCTCAGTGTGACAGAGCCTTCCATGTATTCATTATGGCCAAATTGAGCTGAGGAGACTAGTACAACATCTAGAAATGGTTTTATTATCTATATATTTTTTTTCTCTTTTATTTTTAGTTCAATATAGACGTGCTTTTATGGTATTTACCATACAGTAGCTTGGTATGTAAATTCCAGCTTGTTTGCCGGAAAGCTTGCTTTCTGAATATTGGAAATGTAGTATTTAGGTGCTACTGTCTATTCACATGAACTGAAAACCTTCATAACTTCAAACCTGGTTACCTTCTTTAACAATTTAACACTTGTCAGTATGGTTTTGTCAGTCAGTATCTAGTATATTAAAAACTTGTCCCTTGAAAGTTTTGAAGACTGATTTCAGCAGGAATTAAATGTTTTGGGTCCTGTGCAACATTACTGACATCAAATCTCACCCAATATGTTTTTCTGCATTTCGTTCTGAATTAGTTCTTATTTTTCTAATCTGGTGAACAACCCGCACTTTCTCTTGACTTCAGATCATTTACTAACAATTTGTTCAAGTGTAGACCGGGAGGACAAGCAGATCCAAGCCCTCCTTTCCACTACTCCTAACAATCTCTTGTCATTGCATCAGTTTAGATCTGCCAAACGTTTCATCTGATGTAAAAAATGAACAGAAAGGTTACTTTTGTAGTATAATAATTAGAGCACTTACCATGGTAACAGACCTGTTATGGTGCATCCATTTAGTCATGTTTTACCTTATCAATGCTGAACTCAACTCCCTGCTCCCTTCTTACAGAGCTTACGTGAACAGCTTTGTGCAAAGAGGAACCAGAGCTTCAGACTACATCTAGTCAGTACACAGAGTGTCTGGGTAGTCCGAGGACAGCTCTTGTGGCAGGGGCATGGTGGCTGAGAACCACGAGCACAACGTGCTCCAGAAAATCTCAGTGACCTTCCTGGAGATACCACCTGCTTCCTGTAACACCACCGCAAGTCACAGACTCTCCTTCCACTTGTCCCACTCAAAGGGTACGATAGGGATGCAAACATTAATACCTGTGAGCAGATAAAGGATCTCGGATGGAAGACGCCATAGAATCACCAAGTCTCAAGATAGTATTAAAGCAGCATCACCACCAGCAGCAGGACTTCTATGGATGGGAGAATGGTTCACAGCAATGGTTTATCAGTTTAAATGCACCCAGAGAGGCAAGTGTATGAGTAAATGCATGAAATGTTTGTATTCCAGTCCCAGGTACTGCTGTACCCAGCAGAATGGTAACACCTTGCTGGTGTGCAGCACTTGGAAGGTACGTCAGGAGGAGCAAAGGACGTTTGTCCAGTCACAGAAGGACTGTACACTGACCGATATGTGTTGGTAGGATGGCTGGTTTTGAGCTACGCCATCATTACAGCAGATGGAAATCACAGCAGTCAAAAGCTGCTCGTTCCTGACTTACAGCTTTCTTGCACTAATTAGAGGGTAGGTTGTGTTTGTTAAGAGGTGGGCATTGCCAGGCTGTTTTTGCCTTCTGCTCTGAAGACAGTCACTAATGGCATTAGCTTAGTGCACAAAGTGTACTGCTTTATGCACTAAGCTGAAGTCCCAAAAGAGCTAGAACCCTGTTTTCTTAAAATGCTGGGATAAAACAAACTCTTTTGAAGTCTTAAAAAAAAACAAAAAAAAGGTATCATTCAAATAACCATAAAGCACTGGAACATAATTTTTCTTTAGAAAAGAAAGAAAATGGTCCTTTATATCTTTGGGTTTCCAGCTAGAAAAGTGCCATAAATGGCTTTTCTGGTATAAAGGCAACTACGTAATAGTACGTTGAAAATTCAGTCAAAAGAAATGCTTCAAGTTTCCCTTGTACCAGAGAAACGGGCTTCTTTGCAACTGCAAGCAGCCAGTTTCAAAGCCAGGGGACCAACCCCTTCGAAGTGTTCTGAAATACCTGATATTGAAACAAGCAAAAGTTTACATATACAAGTAATAGGACCAAGAGAAATACACTTACTGTACAAATGTTCAACTGAAAACATATCTTATGCCAAATTAGTTTCTAGTCACCTACCATAAGCAAAGTATATAAGAAAATAGTATTTAATATAAGGATTTTCAGCAGTTTCAGTAATTTCTGTCATCTCCATTTTCCTTTTCATAAGAACTACTTCATCAACCTGATGACAAATTATATGTGAGTTTATTAAGACAGAAGAAAAACAGGGGTATCCGATTTTACACTCAAGTCATCGACAAATCCAAGTCTTCTAACAATAAAGCTTCCATCAGGATCCAGGGAACAACACCATTACGCTGTGCAAACACCTTTCAATGAAGTATATACAGCTTCAGGCAAAAATCACACTTCCTCATATCCCTATGCCTGATGCTAATTACTCTGCTAAAATTTTATTCTGCTGCAGTGAAACTGTTGCACAATTATATGAAACTATTGCCAGGGATCTTATCCAACGTGAAGATAAAGGAGTCTGCGAAAAACTGCTTGTGATAACATTTATTCTACTGAAAGAGCAATATTTAATATTCTGCTAATAAATTGACAAACCACTTGCATTTTGGGAAATACAAAGTCAACTGAGGAGGGTTTTTTTTGTTTATTTTTTTAAAATAAAATGGTTTAACCAAACTGGAACATGGAAGATCACACTTGATATGTGCTTCCATTCACCCAGCTGAGTAATCACACACAGGATCACCTGCTGCTGGGCAGCCTTCTAAGCTGACACTACTGTCTGAAGCTCCTCTTAAGCCTGTAAATTTCATTTGTAGGTAGTAATTGTGCACCATGGCCCTTTCTGCCTTTTGGAAGCCACAAAAAGGGTGCAAGAAGAGCTAACTGGCAAGACTTGGATCTCACCAGAGTAACTTTGTGACTCGTTATTATTCCTGTAACTTGAGAGCAGAAACCTACATTCTTGTGGCTTGCTGGGTTGAGTCCTACAGTTTCAACCCCACGCAATTTTGGAAGCTTTCATTTTACCTTCCTCTCTCTATCAACCATGACAGAGGGACATAAATTGCAAGACTGAAATAACAAAGGCTTCTGTCTCCTTAGAGCTTGGAGAGGGAAGGGAAACCAGCCACAAATGGCATATAAATACAGAAATCCTAGAATTTGGAGAACGTGATCTGCCCACCCATTTACTTATATAAGACCTGCCTGAGGACTGTGCTAGCCATTGCTTTGTGCTCTGCTGAACAGAGACACTTACAGAGGAAGGGGAGGAATAGTATCCAAAGACATAGCTCTGTATCACATTTAACCTTTTTCCCCAGCTCTGAAAGATAAAAGCCAAGATTTTTAGCAGAAGTGGCAGCGTCCACAGCACAAGACCAGAAAGAAATTCTATGAAGAGCTCACCTTCCTATGCTCCTTATTCTGCTGCTGTTACAGACTGTGCTCCTCGTCTCTCCTGGGACAGCTAGAACACTCTAACAAGCCAGAGGGACCTGTGGCAGACATTCTTGGCTGTGCCTATTCACCTTTGGTACTTAAAAGGACGAAACAGGTCCTGGATATGCTACTGAGTAGAGTCTTTCAACCATACACCATACAATCTGACTGAGCATGAACAGAATAAGACAATTTACATCTCCCATTTGCATTGGGATTTTTTACTTTGGTTGTGGTCCTAATCTTCTATGGAACTCATATGCATTGATTAGGTAAGAAGCCTAAATGTTTAGCTAGCAACATAAGTTTGTCATGAGGAAGACGCTTGAGAACAACAGACCTGTTGACTAAACCCATGATTTTTACAAAACATGTTCGTTCCATATTGCAAAAGAAACATGTGCACAACTGTCTTGTTATAATTCTAATAACCCCCTAATGCAGAAATACTACATGTAATTCCTCACAATAAGACATAAGGTTTTGGGGGAAAAAAATACAAACACCAAATGAAATAAGCCTTCAACCTGGTGTGCCTAAAGGAAAGTAGAGTACAAAAAATAAACGAGACAAAAACCATATCCTTAATCTGATTGGTGTAGCCTTACATGTACTTTTCTGTGAAATACCTGTTAAAGAAAAATAGTGGTCCCATTCTTACGTGTATCTACTTGGTAACAAGAATACAGGCTACAGGAGAGAGACATTCTAAAATAAAAATACATAAGAAAATAAAATTTTCCATGTTTTCTTAGTTCTCTGAAGTCTCATCCCTGCGACAGCAGTAGTGAGCTGTTAGGTGTTAACTGTCATTACAAAGAATGTAAGCACACGCACACAAGTCAAAGCAGTCTGCTCACTAGTTATCTAGTTAGAAGTGCTTCCAAAGCTCTGTCATCCTGACTGGAAGATTAATAGCTGCTTCCTCCTGATTAACCCTTGAAACCAAAACTGCGGAACTTGTTGGTGGTCTCCCACACATGTTCCATTTATAAACTGTGAACCACTCTATGGTTTTCCTTCCCCATTCCCAAAAAGGTCTTACCCTTCTCTAAGGCAATATTTAAGCACAGTAAGAGGGGTTTGCAGAAATATCTACTACACGGTTTTTGAAAGTTATCCAGAACCGAAGCTCAGTTTTACACACCAGATCTCAACCCCAGACTGTGTTCGGAAATTCACTTCATCTGAGCATTTTCTCAAAATCACTGCAGTCCGTTCCTTTTCCTTGCGTACAAGCCAAGGCAGGCGCAGAATCCGACGACACTGACAGCAAGGCCTACTAGGAAGGCGATGGCATCTCCCGCGTCCAGGGCTTCAACTCCTGGCAGCACCAGCAGCAATGAAACAAGGACCAGCAAAAGTTTTGAGGTGTTCTCGGGAGAAGGCATGCTGCCGGCCAGCTCACCCCAAGGGGACGTTACAGGAGGAAAGCAGTGGAAAGCAGGTACTTCAGCGGTTATCTACAAGGAAACCAAAAGGAACATGACAGCATTTCCCTCCCTTCTCCCCTGGAACTGTCTTTCCTCCAACTTGGGGCGCGTCCCTCTGAGGCGCCCGCCGGGTCCGACCCGGGCTGGCCGCTCTGCAATAGTTTTTCCCTCCGGAAAACTCCCTCCCGGGCAGCACACGCCGGAACACCGCCTCGAGACACCCCGCGGTGGCCGAGGCCGCCCGGTACAAGCGGCTCTCCCGCCATTTCTCCCGGCGGGGGCCACCGACGGAGCTCTGGCCCCGTCCCCCGCGTCACGTCCCGTCCCAGCACCGGTGGGCCGGCCGGCCGCTCCCCGGCGCAGCCCCCAGGCAGGCCCTGCCCGCACGACGCCCCTCGGTCACCTCCTACCGCCGGCTCCGGGCTGGGGGAACGTCCCCGCTCCGCGCCGCCCGGCGGGTCCCTCAGCTCCTGGGGGCGCCGGCCCGCACCGCCTCGCCGCGCTCCTACAGCCCGGCAGCGGCCATGACAGGAAGAGGCGGTGGCGCGGCCGGGGGCGGGCGTGACCCGGCCGGGCCGCCTCCCGCTCCCGGCACGCACCGCCGCCCAGCGGCTTTCCACCCCCCCCGCCGCCACCGGCAGCCGGCGCCCGGTGTGGGTTCCCCTGGGCGGCTCGGGGAAACAGGCGCTGGCAGCGGCCGGGGCGGCACCGGGGCCCTGCGGAGGCCGCCGGGCGGGGTAGAGCCCGTCAGGGGCCGTGGGGCAGGGCCCCAGCGGGGAGCCCCGGCACCCTCGGCCGGCCCCGGTTGGAGGGCGGCCTTTTGGTGAACCTCGGCCTAATGAGCGCCTGGGCAGAGGGCGGGGGCCCTGCCTCCCGCCGCGGCTTTATTGAAGTGAAGTTATAAAAATGTGCCGGCTTGGGCTGGTTGTCTGCGCTTTTCCCTGAAAAGAGCACAAGTTACCGCTTTCAGTTCGAGTACAGGCAGTGCCTACTTCTCTCCAGATCTAGGTTGTCGTGCAACAGTGATAACGAGTACTAGTGAGTGCCATGATAACCACATCCCGCTCTGAGGAAAGCATTAAAGTGGGTGGAGAGCAGCACGGTGCCTTGTAAAACAAACATCGAAGACACAGAGAAGTGTTACCAGGTAATTACCTGGGATCACCCCCAAACCCTAAGTCAAGCTTGTCCCTATTTACTCTTTGGACAAAGCTGCTTGTAGAAATACCATGTTACACAGAGCAGAGTTAAATTGTCTATCTTTAAGTGCCACAGGGACATACTAGCTAGTTCCTAGTCAGAGCTCAGTTATTATTTCTCAGTGGAAAATGTGTGTGCTTAAGTTTGGATAAAAGACCTGTAAGCAATCATTATAGATTCAAAGTATGTGTGGCTTCAGAGCACTCACAGAAATAAGCAGAAGAAACTCTGCTGATCTAATGGCAAAACTAACCTAGAATTTCTAATCCATGACTTGAAGCATTAATGCACGGTAATGTGTTCTCACAATGTTTCTCTAGACTTGTGCAAGAAAACAGCTTTTGTAAACATTTTTCTTTACAGAAATAATTTCCGCTTAAACAAAGTGGAAATCCAAATGGATTGTTCACCAAAGCTACATAGCTTTGCCTCTGCCTTATATAATTTCACTGTAATTGCCCTTGAGCAACCATTCTTTATGCTTATAGGAACTTTGTAAGTCTGAGGTGGGATATTACCGTTGTGTTGATCATCATTCTTTTATTAATGCCCTTCGTTTCCCTGTCTGTCTGGATCCAGCAGCTGTTGATCGTCTTAGACTATAAAATTCCAGGGACAGGAACAGTCTTTTTACTCCCTTTTTATACCGAGGAGCATGAAAGCTTCTTCTTTATAAGCAGCAGTGCCTAGGCTCTGTGATAATGCAAATAATAATAAACATCAGTATAACTGATAAACATCCCTTTTGTTCGTGCAACACCTATTTCACAGTTTTGCTGGTCTGAAATACTGAATGCTTCATGTTCAGTTCTGAAGGCATTTTCTCAAGCAGGTGATGACAGATAAGCCCACTGAAGAAAAATCGAGAAACTTCTGAGAAAGGTGTCATGGCATGGAGGAGAGTGATACTACCTTGTATGGCCCGTTCCTGAATGACTCATGGATAAATCTTAACCCCTACAGAACCTGAAGAGTGGCAATTTGAAGTGCAGGAGGTAGATGTCATCTTTATCACCGCTGTCATCTCAGAGACTGAGCCTTGGAGTCCTGGCCCTCTTAGTTCCCTGCTTGGCCTATTTACTGCATCCTGCACTCTTGACAGGTAAATGTTACACTGTTCTGCAACGTCAAAAATATTTAAGTCACCCCTGTAAATTTCAGTGCTGCATTTGCTGTTGCCAGCACTTACAAACTAAAATTTTCAACGCTTGTCATTTAGTCCCACAAAACAGGTGTGAGGGAGTTGAGCAATGACTTTCAAGGCTATCTTTTATATCTAGAAATGTCGGTACCAAAGAGCTATGGCATCTTTGGACTTGCATATTTTGAAGGTGAGGCATGTAAAATCCAAGGGGAAGACTGGGCTTAACATGCTCACCTTACTGTCTCTTCCTCTTCTCAACAACTGTAGACAGGCAGTTGAAATGACACTGATAAGTACAGTAAGGATCTGGAAAATACTGATTGTAAGATATATACTTTATTAATAATATCATGGAAGTGCAATAGAGAGCTAGAAAGCAGTGCCATTTGGGGATATTTGGCTTATTAGCTCTTTCAATGCCATTGCATTTCTTAGCTTTGGCTTCAGAAACAGTGCTGTTTTGAAAAAAAGCCAACAAAATCTAAACAGGGAAGGAGGCTCTAGTGGGTTTTGTGCTGTCTGAATAGCAGAGAAATGTGTATTCAGCTTCAAGCTCTGCCATCAGCTTCCTGCATCACCTCAGGCAAATCTTCCTTTTGACCTATCACCGCTTTGATTGCTTAGCTCAAGCTATTATGTAACTAATATTCAGAGGAAAGATGGAGAATTCCCAGAGCTGACAAGCTAAAGCTTTGTAAATTTTGAGCACAAGGCTAAAGAGGTATACATGGGACTGGGAATTGAACATAAAGTGCACTTTCTGGAGAGGAAAAAGCTATGAGATAATCAGCAGAGCAAGGCTACACCCTGAAGGGGGTATTTGAGGTTTTTTTTCCTTCCTACTTGGTTCTTCTTCTTTTGAGAGCCATTTGTTCATTGCATGACCACACTGATCTGAGAAGCTTGCTGATCAATTTTTGGACTTCAGTTGTACTGCTGTAATGAGAAATGCTAACTCTGATTACCGATAAGACATTGACTACGGGGCAATGATTATCACTTCTACATCAACATGTTCACCCTTGAGCTACTTTTCCCTGATGATACTTAATCTGACATTTTCACTGTCTATCACTATGTCCTCATCTCTTCACTCACAGATAAGCATTCAGTTTTTCTCCTACAAAACCCATGACTTGCTATATTTGTACTTCTCTGGGTGTTTTTGTTTGAGCTTTGCATCAAAAAGTATTCTACCACAACCACCCCATTTGCCTCTGCAGAAAAAAAGGAAGTTAAAATGCATCATGAATTTCTTTTGTCATTAACCTTTTCCACAGTTGCTTCTCAGTCTGCTGTCACAGAAAAGTTGACTTCATCTTTTCTCTTCCTTTCTCTCTCATTATCCCCTTCTCTACCACTATGTGTGTCTACTTCATCCTGCCTTCTTTTCCCCATCTATTTCTCAAGGTCCTTAAGTTTTCTCTCAAATAAATGTGGGTAGTCACTGACCTTCCTCGTCCTGAAGACACCAGTTTGATTCCCTTCCTGTACTATCGTACCTGTCATCTCTAACCTCTCCAAAAACCTGTCCAAAACTGCTCTAATTATGTCCTTCACCTCTTTTAGTATGACTTATTGCTTCCGCTGTCAGCTGGAGCTGCTCACGTGTGTCTCTAGTTGGCACTTCAAACATGAAGGCCTGTGTTTCATCATTGTCTCTTGACTGATGGGCTGCTTTTGAAACTCTCATTCCTCTTCTCAAATCCAGTGAACACTTAAAAAAAACCCAAAGAAACCTTTCCTTTCTCAGTTCTTCACTTCTGCTTCTTGACTCTTCAGTGCTGAATCCTCCTTTTCTGCTGCTGAGTGTGTTCTAAGTTTCCATCTGTGTTTTTTCCTCTTGATTCTATATATTTTCCCTGGCTGCCCTTATCAACAAATACGGCTTTGGATACCATATTTCATATTTTCAACACATGTTTTCTTTGTCTTCCTTTTCTTTCTATTCCCACTTGATGGTGTTGAAGTCTTACTGCATGTAGCACAGCAGCTCCTAGGCCTAACAGTTTTCTTCTGACTGTATGACCTAAAGTCATGTCCTGACAATTATCCTTGTCTCTCGCTGTGACCCTTGCAGCTTTGTTTATTCAAAATGCTACTGCGAAGGGGCCTCTCTCTGGTTTGACATTTTTACTGTGTTGCCTCACTTCTTAATCCTCCACTGTTACATTTCCTCTTTTGCTGAACCAAAGACAATTTTCTTCCCAGTCCTACAAGGTCTTTGCAGTATAATCTTCCTTCACACTGGCTTATCCTATTGCCAGGTCAGGAGGTTAACTTCTACCTTTCTTTTGTCACCCCTGGCAGACTCCTTTTGATCCCTCTGAGAAGCAAAAGTTACTTCTTTCTGAAAGCATGGAAAGGCTTACAGAAAGAATCGTGCCACTTTTTGATGGAAAATTTTTTCCTTTGGTACCACATGCTTCCTGCTGTCCTTTATGCAGACATGAAAATAAAGGATTAAATAGCCCAGTGATTCCTTTTCCCTCAGTCCTTTGCTCCTTTAGCCTGGTGGGGGATCTCCTCTGCCTGCTGGAATCTCTTTTGAGTTCTCTTGCCAGCACTTCAGAGACGTCTCTGTGCAGGGCTGGCTGGAGCAGAGAGGCACGGAGGAAGCTGCCAGCCCTGCAGAAAAAAAGCTCCAGAGCTGGCGCTGGCAGGAGGCGGGAGCAGTGGAACGGCAGGAGTGAGTGCAGAGGATGCCAGCCAGAGTTAAACACCCATTGATTGACTTCCCGGCTGAACTCTGCAGGGGAATGCGAGAGCTACCCATCAATAGTGGCAAATCTGGGGATTCCCTGCGACTATTGTTAGCGCTGCCATGCTTTTTCTGGATTATGAGGAGCAGGCTCCTGCGGTTTTTGTAGAAGCATAATAAAGTAGAGGTAGATATCAACTGGAATGATGTGTCCAAGCTCCCTCAAGCTTTGAGGAAATAAAGTCTGAATCCAGTCTTCTTGATTTCAGTCTTTGTACTAATGTAAGCTATTGAGATGTTCTCACATTGTTTGTCAGTGTTTCCACAGGTCGGTTGAGTATTGTGTATTGTTTTTCTGGTTCTTTTTGAGAAAAATAAATTATTGTACAATATTAGCAAGGAAAATATATGCAGCACAAGCAATTCAGCTTCAGAGGGCCTGGCAATGCCACCTTCATCAGTACTGAATGGTAAGCAAAAGAAGATACTATTCAACACAGGAATGACAGAATGAGATTTAAAGGGGGAGTAGCAGCTGTCATCCACACATTGTTTTGTGTAGTACATCTTTTTTCTCCAAGCTATGCTGTCAGATGTTTTCTTGACTTCTGTGCATATGGTTGTAATAAGTAGGAGAAGTTTCATGAAAATAAAAATGGGTTTAAACATAATCAACTTGTATAATCATATGTTTCAAATCTAGATCTAATCCATATTTGGGTACCTGTTTATCTACAGGAACATATCAATAGCCTTTTCTATTTTTTTCCAGCTTTAGGCATTATTAGGAATAAAGCTTGTCTACTTATGGAGGGAGTTCTAGCCATCTAAATCTGAATGTGTTAGTCACAAATGAGAGAATCTGTATTATAAAAATTGTCCCGTATATTTCCATGCCTAAAAATGCACTTTTTTCAAGATTGGTGCCCAAACAGGGAGGTTCCTGAGACTAGAAGATTATTTGGGAAAATAGGAGGTTAGTGTCAGGCTCAAGGTGGTGCGTCTTTGGCAAGAGAAGGGGCAGAATTCAGAAGGAGGAGCTGTGCTATGCACCAAAACTCACTGCATAGGGGCTGAGAATCACAGAATCGCTGAGGCTGGAAGACACCTCTGGAGATCACCTTGTCCATCCACCTGCTCAAGGCAGGGTCAGCTACAGCAGGTTCCTCTGAGCTGTGTCCAGTCAGGTTTTGAATAGCTCCAGGGACAGAGACTCCACATCCTCTCTGGGCATCCTGTGTCAGTGTTCGATCACCCTCACAGAAAAAAGAATTTTCATATGCTTAAATGGAGTTTATTTTAATTTGAACTCATTGCCTCTTCGCCTGTCACTGAATGTCACTGGATGTCACTGTAAAGAGCCTGGCTCAGTCTTCTTTAACCCCATACATTAGATATGTATATGTATTGCTGACAACCTGCCTGAGCCTTCTCTTCTCCAAACTAACCCATCCAGTTCTTTCAATCTCTTCTTTCATCCTAGATGCTCCAGAGCCTTAACCACCTTTGTGGCCCTTTGCTGGACTCGTTCCAATATATCCATGTCATTCTTGTACTGGGGAGCAAAGGACTGGACCCAGCACTCCAGATGTGTCACACCAGTGCTGAGCAGAGGGGAAGGATCATCTCCCTCATGCTGTCAGTGCTTTTCCTATTGCAGCCCGGGATGCTGTTGGCAAATGGCATGGCCCTACAGTGTCCCTATGCTCTCCAAATTTTACACTGAACTGGGGAGTAGAGGGGTTTTGGAGTAATTTATACACCCCTCGACAGCTGCTCAAGTTATCACACTCATTAAGTGCTCTGTGGTTCTGGGGCACTAATTAGAACATGCTTTCTCATAGTCCATTTAACGGGGCCTTAAAAAGGCAGCTCAGTATTTCTGTTCGTCTGCTCAGCACTTGCTCTAGAGGAACTTTTTTGGGCTGACTCAGATCTTTCAAAACTCTTTTGTCAGGGTCCAGTGTCAAAGGGACTGGGCTGCTCAGCTGTTACGCATGAAGAGTGAGCAGTCCTGCCACAAGATGAGCAAGAGGTTGAGATGATTATGGGTTTTTATGGAAGTATATCCAAAGCAAGAAGCAATTAAATTTATACAAATGATTCAAAATGAGCAACACCTGGAGAAGGAAAACAAGAAAAAGGAGAAATATCTGAGCCACACAGACTGAAACTCAGGGTGAGAGTTGCTGAAGACAGAGAAGTGAATAAAGCTAAATGCTTTGAAGGAAAAGAAAGTGTCATAGTTGCAGCTGACTCTATTGAGATCTAATTAAAATGTTTTAATTTATCTTGGACATCTTTATTTAGTGTTTCTGAGCTTGAATTCCTTATCTACAGTATTGTCTCCTCGACGTGTATTGGAATTTTCCTGTTACCTTCAGTGAGGCCATGATTCCACCTGTATCTGAAAAATAGGGAAAATCATTCTTCCCAATATCCCCACAATTTCATAAATTTTCTGGTGCATCTGTAGCAGTTCAATGGAAGTGGCAAGCCCACAGGAAATCCTATAAATAATTACATTGAAAGTCACTTATCCTAAAAGCTACATGCATTTGTTTGGTAAATGCTG
This sequence comes from Limosa lapponica baueri, assembly GCA_002844005.1. NCBI lineage: Eukaryota > Metazoa > Chordata > Aves > Charadriiformes > Scolopacidae > Limosa > Limosa lapponica. Next base: position 3,070,683 of record KZ505640.1, on the reverse strand, counting down.
AAGTTTTGCAATTGCAGGCTAACAAATTGTATTTTATTTGTGGAATGTGTTTCCTGTATCTTATCTTATCTTCATCATAGAAGGCCCTAAAAATACTTTGTAGAATACAAAGTAAATCTGGATTATTTCAGTGCCAGTCTAAAAGGGAAGGGGCATCATTCATGAGGGGTACATTTAATGAGCCAACTGTCCGCTTTCAATAGCCTGCAATTCATTCCAGCACTTGGTTATTTGGCTCCCTTTTCATTAGCAAAACAGTTTGAGTTTCACTGTTGAACTAAATACACAGCTGTCATTACAAAAGACACCGTGATTCAGAAAAATATCACCGCCTAATGCCTTTGTGTTTCACAGATTACACAAACTTTTAAAGGAAAATGCATTTAGCTTCTGTTACCAGTCTGAAAATTCATGCAGTGAGAAGTATCACTCGTGATGTGTAAACTGAGAAATATGGTTGTAAATACGTGTAATTCAAGCTGACATATCTCACCTTAATGGCTCCACTGACCATGGGGATAAAAATCTAAGACACATGAAATATGGAAGCTATATATATTTTATGTGTATGTTTAGTAATAATATAGATATAAATAATAAAATAATAACCCGATTAGTATTAGAGCACTCAATCCAAACTCACACATGAAAGTTATTAATTTTTATTCCCCTTGATTTGGTGGATTTTGGGTGATGTTTAAATATTAGTTTTCATGTGTGGATTTCATGGCATTTTATGAAGGAGAACAGTCATGGTCATCCCCATTTTACAGCTGGAATAATTAAGACATGGAAAAATGAAATGAATTCCTGTAATTCTTGCAGAAGTTCAACAGCAAAGTGAGGAAAGGATCCTGTTCCTTCTCTTACTCTTGCCGCTTCTGTTGCCATTGTAGCTGGTAGTAGCTTCCACAGATTTCTGTGGAAACGGAAAAGGAAAATCCTTTTGTGAAAATATGCTGTCTCTGTCAAGATGTATTGAATTTCCTGCCAAAACCACACAGCCCGTGGATGTCTTAAAAGGTGTCTTTTGCAATGAAAAGTTCAACCTTTTCCACACTGACTGGCCTTATGTTCCAGCAGAGATACAAAGATGACTCTGACAGAAGCTGTAAAGAAATGTACAACATAGATAAATACTTATGTCACTATTTTCAAAATTTATTGGTAACATCTTAGATCACAAAACATTTTATTTTACCAATGCTCAAATTCAAATGGGATAGAGGCTGCTTCACTTAGAGGACTATTTGCTGTTTTGTGTAATCACAGTCCTTTCTCCAGAGCAGTAAAGTAAATTACACATTTATGCATTAAGGAAGTGTTACTTCTCTTCAGAAGTGCCTATAAATACGGTCTGCAATCGTTTCATCTATGTCTGTGAACTCATTAGTATCAGACTAGAGCAAAGCTCAAACTTTGTTACTTCTTAGATAAAATACCCAATACCCATGATAATACAAATGTATAAAACACACACACACTCAAACATATATTTATATGTATGTAAAAAAAACTTTGTAATTAGATGCAAACATGTAGAAAAGGCAACTATGTTAAAGACCATTTGAAAATGGAGTCTAATATGTAATGCTTCTGAGGATGTGGAGAATAAACTCCTAAAAAAGGGATGACAGCAGATTACTAAGTTTGAAACCAATTTTGTCTGAGTATCTGCATTCTAATGCTTTTGACTAAATTATAAACACATTGTCTATCTGTTCTCATTGCAGAATATCTTGAAAATATTTAATAGGTGGTGCTAATTGCTCATGTTCATAGTCTCTGGGGACTCCTTTTGACAGTATCTGTCATCTTCTGGAATTGTCAAGCACTGAGGGATTCAAAATTTATTCTGACTCTTTTATGACTTGCAGTCCAAATAGTAAGTCACACCTGCTCTTTACCAGCCTGTAGTAATGTAACCTCTTATTTATCCGTGATTGCAGGCAATTAGAAAGCATATATCCATTAGGCTGCAGACTTTGGAACACAATAGCTGTATGCAGATTGGTTTAGACATCACTTTCTTTACAAACATTGTCTTTCTGTTTCATGCCTTTTTATTATTTTCGATGCAACAGAAAAGATTTATGGCGGTCATGGGGAGGCCATAAAAGAGAAGGTTATATGGGTCAAAGAGGGAGATGACAGGAGCATGGGCTGGTATTTTAACAGTAGGTATAGAGTGAAAAGGTTGGATTTTGATTTAAAGAGAAAGCTATGTCAAGGTCTATTGGCATTTGGGTGCCTGGCGGAAAGTATAGGTAGAAGATTACATTGCAAGCTGCAGAGCGCGGTTGTATTCTTCATACTATGGAAAAGAAAACAGAAGATTGGTTTTGATGAGTTTTAAGATGTGAAGCCAGATGGAGGCCGTCTAAATTTATTGCTGTAAAGCAATAATTTCTGATCAGTTCTGTAATTTTCATTGCCGCTGGACCAGGTTCCTCGTGCTATCATGCTGAGGCTGTCTTTGGAAGTACCACTGGGATTATATTGGATAATGCAAAAAAAAAAGGCTAAAAGTTAACATTTTTTTCCACACTCAAGCTGATGACAATCATTTCACTTTAGCACGGTAATTGTCAGCTGAGTATGGCTGCAAGAAGAATGCTGGTCCAGGCAGGATTTGAATTAGTACGCAGATGAAAGGCTGCATAACCCCATAGCAGACACTGAGAAATCCTCATTCCTAGTTTCACTGCTCTAACAGATTTCTGCAGGGAAAGGTCAGCAACTATTACTGAAAGTTCTTCATACTGTAGTCCTTCGTTTTGCACAGGATCACTTTTTTCATTGTGCTTGGACTAAAAATCTCAACAGCAAGTCATTGTGACAGTAATGTATTTGTAGAACATTATAGTGTGCAAAAACTACTCTTAGGAAGATGAGGAAAGTTACTTGGGATATTTAACAATCCTATGGTGTTTGGCTTTATTCATAATGTCTCTGTGGAGTGTCAATTGTCCTGCTGTCTACGTGAAGGACAAATGATAAGCCCTTGATGTCAGTTTGAGGTAAGAAAAGTGTTACTACCTGCTACCATTACAAACCCTAGTGAATGACTGATAGAGAGATCAGTGCTTTGGGCTGCATCTGGAGTTAATGTGTTGAAGTTTCATACAAAGTCTTTTCCCCCACTTAGCTGATTCTAAAACCATAACTTATTCCTGGAAGTGGAACACATTTATTATTACTTTTCTTTCTAACAGTTTTCTAAGTATCTGCTTTAAGTTTGGGATAATTCTGAAAGTAGAATAAACCTTATTGACTTGTTTGGTTCACTTCCTCCAGTTGGCATTTCCAAGCTGATAAGATGCAGCGCTCATACTTCCCTGAAGATCTCAGTATTACAGGAAGGTATATTACTTAGCCTTTAGATGCAGTTGACCTTATGATGAGATGAGTGATGATAGAATTAATGTTCTTCAATCCTCCCCGTGATCATCTAGAGGAAATTTGGCATAGCACCTTTTTTTTTTTTTCTTTATGCTTACTCTTTCTATGAATTACTGAGCTGAACTCTGAGTGGTGGTTTCAGTGTCTCAGTTGTGACATCTGATTATAAGTAACTGAATCTGAATTAAAGTATTGATGGCTTTATCAATAACAATAGCAATTTATTGATGGAAAAGCACTAGACAATTCAAAATATCAAACCTTGAATGCACCGCAGCCATAACTTTGGCAAATATAGGTCAAATTCATCAAGCAGACTTAGATCCTATACGTATCTCCCTGTAATACCACTCTCATCAGTACTACCTGGCTGTCTCTTAATCCCTAAGTGTCTATAATCTTGCCACCAGGCATGTACAGAACCACCTGAGAGTTGACACTGCTCTGTGTTAACGAGCTGTCCAGTATTCATTCAAGAGAGATGTTACCTGACAGCTCCAGAAATGGGATCCTCAATGCAGCTGAGGGGGTCTCCACCATGTCAATGTAGCCCCAGACTTTGGCTGTGCTTGAGGTGTGCTTCAGCTGGATGTAGCTTTCACCACAGCCCAGGGACCAGGTGTGTAAATGCCAGTGTGTGTACAGAATAGTGTACTGCATGGAGCAACACCTTGTGCCTAAAAAATTAATCTTCAAATCTTTACTTGGGCCTGATTTCAAGTAGGGACTTGAACTTGCATTTTCCACATAATACAGGGGCGTCCTGGCTGCCAAGCTGCTCTGTCTGTTAGGAAGGCAAAGTGTCCTTAGATACAGAAAAATGTGCAGTTTTGTGTTCCAGGCAGAAATGAGTGGGTGTCCTGGGGGAGTTCAGCTGCTTTGCTTGAGCCCAGACCTTTTTCCTGTGCAATCAAGTCTTACATGGCTTCTGAGGATCTCGTAGAGTGGGTCTCTGGCCTCCCCTCACCCCACACAGTGCTAGGGCAAGGAGAGGCCCAGGACTGTGCTATATGTCAGGGTGTAATTATGTTCCAACATGACCCGGCACTAGTGGAAGAGGGCTTAGATGTCTGGTAATCAACTTCTAGGCATGACCAAGAAAGTCCTAGAGTTAGGCACTGTCTAAGAAACATGTAGTATCCTCCACCTGTGGCTGTGCAGTTCTGGGGACCCTAGCAGGGGTCAGGCTTAGTCTGTGTTTGGCTCCAGTTGACAGGATGGATCTTCAAGGGCTCTGCTGTGCTGCAGGCAGACTTTCTGCCTGGGAAGCTCAGTCTTTGAAAGCACTATCGGTCAGTGTCAGCTTTTGCTTTTCCTGATGACAATTAATAATAACAACATTAAAAATAGCAGTAATATGTTGTGCCATTATAAGTACATTAAGAAACAGCCAAATAAATAGTATACTAATGGTGCTCATGTAATCTTTGAGTTGCTCTTGGATGAATGAGTTGCTGGTCCCTTAGCATGGCTGCTTTTGGGGGTGGCAGGTCCAGGTACCTTTTTGTGCCATGGCCAATTTGCTGTGCCTAGTCTCTGTCAGTGGCCTTCTCAGGCACATTTCCCAGTCCTTCCTCCTCCCCAGTCTCCTAAAAACCTTTGTCCATCTCTCATATTTGTCTGCTGAGAACAACTCTTGCCTAAGTCATAGAATCATAGAATACCAGGTTGGAAGGGGCCTCAAGGATCATCTGGTCCAACCTTTCTTGGCAAAAGCATGGTTTAGACAATATGGCCCAGCATCCTGTCCAGCTGAATCCTAAAAGTGTCCAACGGTGGGGAATCCATGGGGCAACCTCCTGAGAAACAGTCACTGATGACTGTAGTTTCTCGTTACAGAGATGAATAGTGTTGTTTTCAGGAAGTGGTGGCAGCTACTAGAATACTGATAGGCCTTTTTTAAACCAAATTTGTCTCTTTATCATCTCTTTATCATCAATGAAGAACTGCAGTTCTTCAGTGACTCTGACATTGTTTTCTAACTGTGCAGGTGTTTTGTTTTTGTTTAGCAAAGTGTCAGGAGCTGTCAGCACATGATTCATTGATATAATTTTGTGATTATATTATCTGTGTGAGGAATTATAACAAACCATGAAGGCTGGTATGAGTGGAGAGTGAATGGAAATGCAGAAGCACCAGAAGAAACAACAGAAAGACGGCATGTGTTGGTGATACCTATATTAGCAAGTCTCCAGGATCTCAGTGCATCCATGTACAGATTCTTAGGACACCTACATCAGAAGTCAATGGACAATGAGTAGGTCTTAATAACTAACAGAGGAGGAACAGGAATTATGCTTCCTTCGTAAAGAATACAAAAAAGCACATCCAAAACCAGCGTGTCATAAGCAGGCTGAAAATAACCCAGGAGACATGATGAGGACTCAGTAGCTGGCATCACTCACCTTCTCTGTCACCCAAGACAGACAGACTGACCACTTGGGTACTGGTTCATTGTTCTAACATTTTTTTTGTTCTGGATTTGGAGTTAATATGGACTCACTGTCATGTATATAGACACATCTATAATTTTAAATTAATGTCCTCCAAACTGTAAGCCCATTGTCAGACATTGCTGTCAGATATAGCATGTCTGGCAAAAGCAGATTTGACAGGAAAAAATTCTTATTTAACTGTAGCTGTAACTATCTTGGGGAAATTTAGTAAGAATACCTCATTTTTGCTGATCAGTGTAAAAATTATAAAAATCTGAACTAGTTAGATGTCATGGCATTAACATTGATCTTTCATTTTGATCATTTTGTGGTAACAGGTCTTCTTCGATACTCCATCTGGATATATTCTGGAGTATTTAATTCTATATGTATTGTCTTTGTACTTCAGGACTGATGACTCTTTTAGGTAAATTTTTGTGTAACTTCTTAAACTTTTTTATAATACCACTATGTCGTATCCATCATGTATCTTCCCTTAGTTGTGATTTCAGCTTACCAGTACAGATGGCTAGAAAAGGAACATTGGTGGCTCTTACAAGAAATCTTTGCGATTTTCCTTGTCTGTTGAAACAAGCACAGTGGTAAAATCTCAGATCACTATGAAATACCCTTGCATTCTGTATTATTCACTTCTTTTCCTTCCAAAACATGGAATGAAAATTATGTGTTGCTTTTGTTTAGCAGTTTAAATTGTTTTTACATTTTTCATCAGATGAAAATGTCCTTTATGCAGGCCTTATAATAAAAAATACATTATATTTTCTGGTGAAAAGCCTTGGGTGCCAAACTCCAACCCAACATCTTCCCAAGATGTTTAACACTTGTGCAACAAGATTCAATATTTCTCAGGGCATTTGCCGGATTCTTGCAGATGTAAATGCCTTAGAGAAAATATGTGATAAATATATTTGATAAATTTGATAAAGTATCAGCCCTTTTCCCTGGTGTTATAACCTGTAGGCAATGGTGATGTTAAATCCCGTGGCCTGATTTTATCGCAGCTAGTAGTCAAAAGGCTCATGCTGACTATGTGCTTCTTGAGCAAAAAGTAACCAGAATGATCAGTGATTGCTTGCTCACTCCCTTGCTAGTTATAATAGGAGTGAGATGCTCAGGTGCTTCCTTTGTTTCAAACCACTTTTCCAGTACAATATCCAAGCCTGGCAAATGCAGCTTTACTACAAACATTATAACTCTCCATCATGTGTACCTGAAATAAAGTTTAAGTCAGTGATTAATGTGTAGCCTCCCCTTTCCCGGTCAGGCATGAAAAAATGAAGCTCCCATGACCACTGAATAGAGTGCATAAATAGTCACGCGTGCCAAGATCCCTCAACTCTATAAATCTCTGGTAGGACAGAGAGAAAACTGACCACCAAGGTCCCACCTGTCCTGCAGAAGAAGGCAGCATCTGGCGGGTGACATGTTCTGCCACAGCTGATGGAACAAGTGGCTATATTAAACGCCAGCTGTGAAGTATCAAACTGCTAAAAGCTTGCCATGTTTCCTACATCGTGTTATTTCTATGGCTGCGCTTTGGTCCCTCAGTACAATGGGCTGTGAGAAAAAAAAAAGAAAAAGCTTTGAATATCACATCAGAGCTCCCTGGCTAAGAATCCAGACCTTAAAAGACACGGTCCCAGCCCCAGAACTAGCAATAGATCTCACTTTGTTCTTGGAAAGAAACAACTTCCCCTTTTCTAAAAATCCCCAGTTTGTTGGGACTCTGACATCTCAGATGATTGACCCTGAGCTGGACCTGGTAATGGACAGGGATCTGCACTCTGTTCCAGTCTGCCTGAGGTTATTATGTTGGCTCTGGGAGGGATGGAGAGAGTCTTTTCCTAGGAATATGTGTTAAGCAAATGGGTATCCAGAGGCTGGCAGAGAATAGCAAGGAGTATATAACCTGTGCACGCAGATGAACCCAGGGATCCTGCATCTGTGTCCAGGGCTTTGAGTCCCAGCTCTCATAGAGCCCTGCTGCATAATCTTGGCTCATACTGCTGAGAGTGAGCTGTAAGAAATTCTGCAGAAAGGTCAGAAAGGTAAAATTTTGGACAGAAGTAGGATTGTGAAGACAGGATTATTAGCTGTTGAAGCATTCAAGAGGAAAACACAGCATGGAAAGGTGTAAAACCTTAAAGGAAAAGCCCAAGGAGGTTCGTCAAGGGTTAGTCAGGTATCATAGGGTCATTGAATTGAGTCATCTTTGTTATTGGTGTCGATGGAGCTGGTGGTGGGGGATGGCAGCTCATCAACACTGAGGATCCCTTCCAGGCAGCTGCAGAGGATGAGTCCACCCAGTCTGCAAAGACTTTTTAGGACTGATAAGCATACTAATGCCTAATAGCCAAGCATTATAATGGAACTATATTTTGCTTTCAAGCATGTATATCCTGCTTGAAAAGACTGTGCCAACTGAAGATGTCCAGATAAACTGACCCTCAGAACGGAACAGCCAAGAGCACAAAAATTGGAGGTCAAGTAAGGCTATGGAGAAGTAGGAAGCCATAGTGAACAGTTTAGCTTTGAGGAGAACTGAAGAGGAGGAAGCACTAGCAGTTTTTCATCATAGTCAGGAACGGAGGTAGTGAGGAGTTCTGCCAGAATTCCCTGTGTATTAGAACAGTGTGTTTACCACGGCAGACTCCTGGCATGCTCAAACTGTGCACTTGAAAAATCCCTCTCTTCTCTCACAGTTTCACTGTATCTCTTTCTGCGAAGAGCATATTTCTCCTAAATTCTAATAATCCATAGTAAGATCCTTTTTCTTGATTGCACAGCAGAAAAACCTGAGGAAGGTGCTTCCAAGAGACCTGACCCATGTTGTCTCAGGCTACACGGTGGTAGCTGCCAAGGATTTCTAAAGGGAGCAGAAAAGATAGGTATTTAGACAGTTTGCAAAGTCCTAACAGATGGAGAAATTCATATTCATAGAGTGTCTTAACTCAGCGTACTGCTCACCAATCACAGAATTTCACTGTATTTGCTGCTGAGGCTTTCTTATTAAATCTTTTTCTTAATTTTACTTTCTTACTGAGCCCCAAAATTCATTCCAATGCTTATTTGGCTATTTCTTGTAAAGAAGTACTTACATCTTACATCTGGAGGGTCTCCTGTAGGAGATTAGTGTAACCGTCTTAAAATTGGTTCTCTTCATGGCTGTTAGAATTAAACACTCCCTGAGAGGACAAAAATGAAATTCTCATGTCTTAATATTCCTCCTCATCCAATACTACTAATAATTAATGTTGCTAGGTATTTAAGATGCTTACATTGATATTCCTGGTTATTGACTATTAGATAACCTTCATCAAATAATTCTTGTGAGTTTACAAGCACAAATTTGGTTTTACATTTGTTGATCTTAAGTCTCATTATTCTTGCCACTTCCTTCAAGTCTTTTGTAATTTTCTAAGAGTTATGAAAGAGTTAACTCATTTTTTTACTTTTTGTGGTGAATGCAAAGCTGTTTCTTTACATAGGTCTTGGTTTATTCTTTAAGGTCTTCCATTTTTTAAAATCTAAAGTTCATAGGTTTGCTGGTTTTGATTCAGATACTGAATTTCATTCATTTATGTTGTACCTCATTTTCAGATTTCCAAGAACTGCTGTTCTCATGTATTACCGCCATGTCTGGGGGTAATTTTCTTGAAATTTCATGAGAAGTTATCGTGGCAGAAATTGCTCAGCCATGGTTTAGACCAAAGCTGGAAAAGGATTCCTTCTGAAATAAATCCTTTACCATTTGCTCATGACAAATTCAAAGAAGAGAACTGGAAACTTAGAACTGCGATTTCTTGCTCTATGGTTTCAGGCCATGTGCCCCATGTTTCCATAATTTATGATCTTTGAGGATAAGTATGCTTTCCGTGTCCACATGATCTAACATCTTTTGCAACTGCCACGGACTGTGACCATACTATTCCATTTTATTTCTGAGTACTGATAGATTTATGGTTCCTTTATTTTCATTATTGAGTGCATAATTAGAAAAAGACCTTGACTATGGTACTATAATAATATCACTGTATTATTAATATGAAAATCGGTTACTTGCTTTCTGGGGATAATGGAGATCTTATTTGATTTTTAAATTATTAAGGCTTACCTACAATGCAGATACATGACTAACAGACTTCATTATTAGTTTTCCAGATAATGTGAATTTTTAACTACTACAAGACTCTGCTAAGACTTGTAGTTAATTGCTTCTTGTCAACAAGAAGATATTTGGTGTATATCCACAAAAGTACATTTCAGAACAATAATGAATGAATTTATTATGACCTTCCTAAATTCAAGTTCTGGATTAGATGATAAAATTTAGTGCCAGGAAGGGACTTCTCTTTTAAAACTAAATTCAATAAGAGAAACTTATTTTTAAGCAAAAACAATGCATTAGAAGTGGGGAGGATGCCAGATATGGTATGTGATAAATCCTTATGCTTGCTAAGTTTCAAACCAAAGGTTCATTTTGAGTCTTCCATGAGAATCGTGGTTTATCTGACCAAAGTGAAATGATAAGCTAGCACATTCATGCTGCATTGTGTTACCTAAAATCAGGGAATGCATTTATTTTAGTGTGAATGCAACAATACGAGTATTAACACAATAACTAGAACTAGTTTACTAGTTATTCTCTCATTTATGAGAACATGCTTTCATGTTCTTAGAATCCAGTGGAAGATACTGCTGGCAAGAGAATGGATATACTTTATTAGTAACTAACAGTCCTTGAAAACAAGGTGTGATATTACCAGCAGAGTACAGAGGCACAACAGATGTATAGATTTACCAGGGCAGGAAAATAGCCTGTAGCATCCCTCCCAGCATCACCCAAGGGATCTGACTTTCTCTGTCCCACGATTTGATTTACAGCCCCTCAATTCACACTGCTAATCTGAATTTCAATTTATAGATAGTTCAGTGCAGCTACTTGTAGTTTGTAAAATGTTTAGGCTTCTTTAGATGAACTTTGTGAAGTACAAAGTATTTTCTAAAGGTGGTTAAAATATCAGGTGCATTTGGATGCACTCCACCAATATCACAGAAATAATTTTCACATGAGCTCCAGTCATTAAATTATCTTGTTTTTCAGGTTGGTGAATAGCTGTTCAGAGGAGGGGCACTAAAATAATAGGGGGGATGGAACACCTCACCTGTGAGGAAAGGCTGAAACAGTTGGGGGTTCTTCAGCCTGGAGAAGAGAAGGCTCTGGGGAGACCTTATTGCGAACTTTCAGTACTTAAGGGGGCTTATAAGAAAGATGGGGACAAGATTTTTAGCAGAACCTGTTGTGATAGGACAAGGGGGAATGGTTTTAAACTGAAAAAGGGTAGACTTAGACTAGATAACAGGAAGAAATTGTATACAATGGGGATGTTGAAAAACTGGAACAGGTTACCCAGAGCGCCGGCAGATGCCCCATCCCTAGAAACATTCAAGGTCAGGTTGGATGGGATTCTGAGCAACCTGATGTACTTGAAGATGTCCCTGCTCATTCCAGGGGGGTTAGAGTAGATGACCTTTAAAAGTTCTTTCCAACTGAAACCATTCTATGATTCTATGATTTTATGATTCTATGTTATACCTACTAGAAAGAGAAAGGATACTGGCATGACAGTCAGGAAATCTGGATCATATTCTTTATCGCTGAGTTTTTTTCCTTGGCAAGTCATTTTGCCTCTTTGTGCCTCAGTTTCCTCTCCAATTTCTTAGTCATACAGTTTATAATCTCTTTGGGACAGGAATTGCTATTCACTACATGATGCCTTACAATGCCTTACAGCACAGACCTGACACTCAGAGTATTAGGTGAGCTAGAAATGTCAGAAAAAGATGCAATTTGAACTTGACTGCTATTGAGTATACTCATACTCTGCAGGCACGCAGGATAATTTTCTTTACATTTGTCCCTGGGTAAAGGCATGCAAACAGACGGTTATGACAGCATACTTAGCTGCAAGCTCACCTGCAAAAGGTTTTTGAGCTATTGTTACTCAGAATACCATTCAGCATATATATGTGTGTATATAGACATAATAATGGATATGTATGTATGTAAATATATATACATATATATATTTGAAGAGAGAAAGATTATGATAATATTTATAAAATATTACTGTCATTTTGTCAAAATGTTACTGGTGGTTTTTTAATTCCTTGGTATGAAAATGTTATGTACTGAGGAAATGTGAATTTATACACCTGTATCTCATTTTGTCTTAAAAGAAGACATGACCAAAAAGCATGAAATATAACATATTCTGCATATTTAGTGGAAATGTCTCCCTCATGCAACAAGGAGTTGCAGAGTTCACATTTCCTGACATCTATGCTTTTATAAAACATTTCAGCAGTCTAGTGCTCTGTCTTTCTTTTCTCTGTGCCTCACTGTACCAAAATGGGATATCGTGTCCAACTGCAGTCTTACTTCACAGCGGTCCACATCACAGTAGCAGATGTCAATGTTCAATACCATCTATAGCTTTAATTGATGACAATGCTCAATGTAGAAGTACATTTTAGGTCACTGAAGATGGACCAAGGATTCATATTCTTCAGGGAACTGATTAATTTTAAACTTATTTCTTTCCTTGTGTCTATATTTAGTGTAAGAACAAATCATTTTCATATAATTTTCTGTTCTGGTTACAATCTTAAGGGTGTCAAGGGAATGGATAAATGGATAAATGTTCTGCTATTTTCCCTTTATTATTATAATTTTTCTCACAAGATTGAGAAAAAAGGGAGAATATAATGAGAATAAAAATGCACAGCATTGAAGCATTAAAATTTGGTGATAATTCATTCCTATGACAGACTACAGCAAGTACGGAATGCAGTGTAAGATATATTCATTCTCCCAACAAAACCTGTAGAAGGAGTAGGAAATGGTATAAAAGTAATTTACTCTTATGACAGTTGTCCTAAGGCAGCAATCTCACGTCCTCTTAGAAATGTCCCTTGTGACAACATAGCTGTGGATATTTTATTTAAAGGTGGTCATCAGATCAGATTTATTTCTCATGTATGGAAATAATACTGGGGTTTGTGCATAGGTCATTAATTCTACTTTAAGGATATGATTATTTTTTTGTCAGACTATTTAAAAGATGTCTTCACTCTGAATTTCTAGATATTGACATCCATGTAGGAGTTTTTTATGATGTGATCTAGCAAAACTAAAAACAATCAGGTTTTGACTTTTTCCTGCTTGGGTTTAGTTCTGAAGTACTGTATTATTTACATCAGTGAGAATAGTAATGGTTTAATTTAGAACTCTGCTCCTCAATTTAATCCCACTGCAGCTACTGAGATGTGGAATAATAGAGGACATTTTTTCTTAGCGATGTTGGCATGAGATTTGTGGGCTTGAAATATGTCACTTGAAATTACATGTCCACACAAAATTTAGCAATAGTAAACACTCAAATAAAAAACTATTAGAGTACAGAGCATTATCTCTTTCCCTAAATTGTTTCAATTGAGTTTAATATAGTTTGACTGAGAAATTGTCCCAATAACTTTACTGTTTGGTGATTAACCAATAAATAGCATGCAATAGATTTTAGTATTAGACCATATTTTCACTGTGTTAAAAATCTAAAAGAGCTCTGCCAAAAAAGGGAATGCTGTAATTGTCCAGGTGGATGATGTAGTTCTTATGTTCTCAGCAATAGTTTGCACAATGTTGGTGATTAGAAGGGGTTTTTTTTGTTGACAGAGGCCTGCACAGAACCTGGACTAAGAATGAAAGGGTAACTGAGCTTTCCTTTGGCGGGGTATCGAGGAGCTGGAAGAAAGTGTCCTTAGTGTGTGTTGAACAACCAAAGCCTACCTCAGAGTTGCAGGAAAATAGAGATTGTATTATCTCACAAATGGTTGTCATGAGACTAACTCGAAAGAAATCTAAATCTAGTCATCTGTCACCCTGAAGGATCCATGTAGTAAGGTATTTAAAGTAGCTAAGATTAGAGTAGCTTCATTTGCAATTTAAATTTGCTACAGACTATTTTTTGAAACACATACGAGAGTCCTAGGGTGTGCAGTGTAGTTCAGTGGGGGGTAATATGTGAATTGCATTAAGGTAGTATTTTTCCAACTGTCTTTCACCTATATCTGGCTTTCTCCCTCATCTAGTTTTTAAGGCAAGGCTGAAACGTCTGTATACAACCACCACCCGGCACCACACTCGTGTTCCTGCCTACGTAGTCCTGGCTCAGCTCTGGTCTGGGGTGGCCAGGCTGCCTTCACTGCCCTCCACCAGCTTCTGCAGGCAGCGCTCAGTCTGGAGCCAGCACCCCCACAGGAACGTGTTTATGTATTACACCTGGGTTAAACAGATTAAACACAGGCCATGTGAAAAGGTGCAGGACTGCAGGTCTCTCCATGGTGTGGGGAAGCACTTTCCTTCAGCACACAAGTGCCTAATTCCTGGGGAGGAACAGGGGTTGAAGCGTGCCTGTTTGCAGATTTTTCTGGAGGGCTGGCACTAGGGTAGTCTTTCCTCAACTGGCTTCCTATGAAAAGCCCTGTCCTTAGGCGTAGGTCTCCCTACTCACTGCAGAGGAAGCCTAGGGGATTGATTCAGGAGTTTGGATTCCAAGCCATTAAAAAATGCTGTGGTGCTCTGGGCTGTCCAACTTAAAGATTTTTTGGGTTTTTTTGGATCTGACTCCAAACTTCCTTTGGTTCCCATGAACATGCCAGGCAGCGTTTACAAGTTAAGAAACTGTATTTTAGAATCACAAATAGTTAATTTCCCTTCTCTTCACTGCTTTGTCAGGATGACTTGAAGCTTTATGATAGTGCAGGGCCTAAGCAGGCAGTAATAAAAGTTTTCTTCCCTGGTTAGCAAACCAACATACTCTCATCTCTGTCCCACCACAAGCTTTTCAGCTGTCATTCTGGGGCATCGCAAAACCATTCTGGGCTCTTTAACTGGTGTGAAGTATACCAAGGCCTAGCTTCTCTAGCTGGCAGTATAATGTAGATGTGATATTTCTCCTTGGTATGGGTGATTCTAAAAATTAGGATTATCTTTGTACATAATCTTGCAAAAGTACCACAGATTCAGTTCTATCCTACTGGAATTATGAGCCTGTTCGGTAGGAACAGTATCAAGTAGAAGAAAATATTGATGGGAAAGATTCATCCACCATTATTTGAACAAGTGGGGATTTTTAATATAAGAAAAAAGCTATCTGGGTGCTACCAGCTTAACTGGGTTATTTCTGGAAGTCCCATCTCACCCCACTATGTTGAGGTCCAATACTCCTCAGTCACTGCGATTATACACCTCATTCTTGCCTTGCAGGCTGCTTCTGGGGAAATTCTGGTCCTGGCAGCACCACCGAGTTTTCAGATATGCTGGGGCAGATCCCTGTACCCCCATGCTGTTCTTACTTCTCCACCGCAAAGTGATGATAATTATGCCTAGCTACTATTCAAAATATTTATCTGTAAGCACTTCCAATTGCTTTGGATAATTAATTAGTAATGTTTGTTCACCTTTTTTAATGTGGCCCATGTATTATTGTTGTTCTTTATAACCAATATGTTCTTTCATCTCCAGCCCCCAAGAGTCAGACTTGTTCAGTAACCAGAAGCAGAGCACAGGCAGCACAGTAAAGCATGGAGCAAATTCTGTTAGAGATCACACCAAGGATAACTCAGGACAAACAATTGGCTCAGGACCCAGAGAAAAACACCATGAAAAACAACAAAGTGAGAAAAGGGCACACAGCGGGGCAGAATATTTATCCCCCAATTACAGCAACATGCTGTTTAGTTTGGTGACTATAAAACCCGTGCTGAAATAGGATGCGTTTCTTTTCCAAGAGAGAATAAATTTGTGTTAACAATAAATGTTCATTGCTTTTTAACAGTGCAGCAATTCTAATCAGATACTGGAATGAAGACAAAGGAGGTTGAATTTATTTAGCTTCTCTCAGGTAAACAAGGGGTCATATAAAGCAACATGCTAGACTTCAGATTTCAATGTCTTCTACAGAGTTAGCAACAACATCAGAACTTCTTTGAGTCAGCTGCTGCCACACAGGAAGGAACTAATGATTGTGAGAAAATGTTAGTCTTGCACTTGGAATTGATGGCCTTAATTTCTTGGTAGAGATTAGATACTAATAAAACAATATTTTTAATCTCAAAGCTTCTCTAAAAACCTACTAACAAGAAAATGCTATAATGAAAATCCATATAATGCTGATTATATTGTCAATAATAATGAAAATGTTGCTTCTGGTCTTCATGAAAGGGGGTTAGATATTGCAGTGTCTCTGCACAGAAGTTGCCAGCTAAGTGCATTTTTTTTTTTTTTCTGAAGACCTGTCAAAGCCCAACACGGCAGTATGTTCCTTCTGCGTGAGATGAAACAGCTACACTGCCAGTAAGAATATGTCAACATGGTAAATTTTCGCCTCTCTGGAAGTGGGCAGCTTGATGATTGCAGCCTGATTGTGACACCGAGGAGCATTACTGTCGACTCTGCTACCTCAGATCAGAGAGGAAACACAAAGGTATGTCAGCCTGAATAATCTTTTAAACAATTTCAAAATGCGGACGGTGGTTTCCCCCTTTTGAAAGACAAATTGCATGTCACCACGCACTGAGTAGCCATGTGGTTGTGGGATGCCTTTTCCTCCATTCTAATTCAGTTCCGGTAAAACAAATGCACACACTGAATAATTTGGATTTGCATTTCCTGTATATTTCCTTTTTAAAGGTTTGCAGGTAGGTCTTTTGCTTCAGCAACTGCAGAGGCATCTCCTGAAGCTAATCTGTTGTGGCTATCTCCCTGCAAAGGCAACATCCCTTCTTTTGTAGCTCCATTAGCAGGTCTGTCACAGGGGGGATGCTCTGAGCGTGTTTTCATTGCTGCTATTCTTATTTTTAAGCTACCTTAAATTAAATATTTTTCTGAGAAGTAAGACCTCTTGGAGAATATTAGAAGTGACATTTTTCATGTTACTTTTCAAAGAATACGGTAATAATGATATAATAACATTTTGTACTTCTGTAGAAGTTTGCATTTGCTGTTCTCAAAGTGCCATAAACCCATTTTCTAATGTATGTCTTTAGACAAGTGGAGAAGCACAAAGATAGGCCTGATTCTCTTCCCTCTTGTGTCGGCTTTGACCTTGCAAATTTGGCTTTATTTTTCTGCCTGGTGGAGGGACTGACTTCCTCAGACCCTGCCTGTGTCCATCCCGTCATGCCAGGGAGGGCCGGAGAGGGCAGTATGGGCAGTGTGGGCTGGGGACATCGGTGACAGAAAGTGTCAGGGCATAAGCCCCTGTGTGAGGGAAGGGGAGGTGTAAAGCTTTCCCTGGCAGTTCTTGTCTTCACGTCAGTGCCTTGCTACGCATGAATGAAGACATATTGCAGAAAGCAAAGCTGTGCAGGCACTTTTTACTTCATTCACAGTAAATACTGCATGGTGGAGGTTTGGCCAAGTAAGGCAATCTGAAGACAGTCTTCATGATCCACAACGTGAAGACGGTTGCGTGTAAGCAGCCCTCATAAAACTCAGTGCTCCTGTTTTCCAGATACCACCTCAGGGAACATTTACTATGGTTGTGGCTATACCTGACTGTGGGGACAGGGATGGAGCGCAGAAGTATTGCAGATGTATTAGCAAAGTTTCTTCCTCTAAAAAAAATTCAAAGACAAGATTGTCTCCCTCCTGATCTGACATGGCTTAAGATACCATGCTCTCCTTTAATTTCCTGAGTGATGCAGCAAGGGCATATAACACACTGTTGCAGTAAGATGGATAAATATTTTATTTCCTTCTGTCTTTCCTTCCGTCTTTTATGAGAGAGAAAAATTTTCCTCTTAGTTCACAGGGGACAGCGAATCTTTGAGAAATTCTGGCATAGTTGTTCACACCTACACACAACACTGGCTTTGCTAAGGAGTTTTGTGCACAATGGTTCATATTGTATGTGACATAAGGACCACTGCATGTCAGAGAGGCAGCACCTTGACTTGAATATGATGCTAGAAGAAGCAGGTACAGCAGCAAGGCACACCAAGAGCATCACACTGTCAGCTGTGGACATGCCTCTAGGCCTCCACATGCCCACACCCCACCAAAAAAGTCACAACCTGCACAGGTTTTAGGAAAAGCCAATACATCTTCACTTGTCACTCAGGACCTTACACACACACTTTAGCGGCAGATTGTAAGAGTGACAATCTGCTTCTAGAAATATGTTTTGGCAGCAGAAGTTCAGGCTCATCATGGCCAGGAGCCACCTCACCCTGTAATAGGAGTCATTGTACTCATTGAAGGGATCCCAGATCTTCAGTACCAATTTTCTCAATGGAACAGCTTGATTTCCTCCCACTGTGCTTGTAATAGCTCAAGACCAACTATAAGAAATAGATTTTATTTCAACAATCACAACATTACAGAGATCTTTCAGTCTTGTTCATTGTTGCTGTTAAATTCAGAACTTATGAAGAGGCAATAATAAGGCTATTTTTTTCAGAGTAATTTACAGCTGCTGAAGGTGTGGGCCTCAGATGTGCAATTCTGACATAGATACCACTATTGGTGTACTCTGTTAGAAACTGAAAATGTTTTAAAGTTTGTTTATTTTTTCCTACTGCCTTGAGTCTTTTGGGGAACTGTGTCCATTTCAAACTGACTTGGGATAACTTTTAAACTTGCTGGGACTTTCTGCATTTCCTTTCCTGTTCTTCTTCATTCTCTGAAATTTGTATACATACGCTTTTGAATATTCATATTTACCCTATATTTTAGGATCTGTTTGAGAACTTCTCCATTGTACTCCTCACATTGCATGTTACCAAGTAAATTGAATAGAAACAACCTTGTTCTTGCTTAATTTAAGTTTTGCTTATTAAGCTCAGCCAGTTCTGAATACTAGCAAGCTGTCACTTCTCTGCATAACCTAGAAATAATCAACACATGCAAATAAGCTCCTATAGCAGTTATGTCAGCCTTTCTGAATTTCCTAGCTATGCTTCATTAGATGGCAATAAGACCGCAAAAAGTCCATCCCAGACTATATATTTATGTCTTATATTTATTTCTTATATTTATTTTTTTTTCCCCAGGATCATAATTGTTGATATACAAACTTTTAATTGGTGAGGTTTATATATTTATGTATCATCAGGAAGAAACTCCCAGTATTCTTAACCTAATCTCAAATTCTTAACCCATCTTCATAATTCTCAAAAAACAACATGAACTGGCATTTTTTATCAAGGCCATAAATGTCTTAGTCAAGGCTCCTGGCTGTAGGATCTTTATTTGAAACTACACTCCTCAATGTTCAGCTCAGTGCTCTTTTGTCCAATAATTAATTTGGAAGTTGGCAACCTCCTTTTTTTGTAGCTTCTTCCTCAGCATTTTCTGTCTAAGCCAGATCTTTTACTTTTGGTAAGTCCAAATCTCTGTAGCCCTAAAGAGGTCATTGTTCAGCTGGCAGCATTTCTTTTGTTGCCTGGAAAGCCTTCGCTGATTTTCACCCTTGTTTTTGCCTCCTCAATGTGAGGGAATTGATTTCAAAGGCTTAATTACCTGCTTACCTACTATTACACTTTACAATATCCTTTTTTTGCTAAATGCAGAATTCAAAGCAGTATTTTTACCATTATCATATTTACTGAGGTCATAACAGGAGAAGAATCATGCAGTTAGCTACAAAAACAGTGTCTGCAGCATTTTCTTCACAAGTAATTCTATATTTTGTGGCATATTTTGAATGTTTCTGTGGAACTTAAAGTACTGTTAAGCAAGTGTTGATTGATTACTACAAGAACAGGGCTTTTGGCAAGAATTGAGCTTAACATTGGCAAGTTGCTTGGTAATTATTAGAGTGTGAAAACCAACATAAATACATGAGTTATCCAGGGAGTTCAGTCTCAAACCACATTTACAGTTATGTGTTCCTCTTGGAAGTGATTCTGGAAGCCAGAGTTACGCTATTTAACATGAAAAATAAAATCAGAATTGGTAATATTTACTGCTGAAATATCTAAAAAGTGTTAAAATTAATTTCAAAATAAGGTAAGCAGTATGTGTAGGAGGTCTTCCTCAGCTACATTTGTTGCTAAATTGCTTCCTATTCTTTTTCTTTCTCTTAAGCAATTCTGCTATGAAATTTGTTGGAAGAATTTCCCTTTGCTTTTGTCTTCAGTGATTTAATTTTAATTCTGTCCAGAAATTTCAGTGAAACCAGCCATTTATAATTTGGTAAGGTTTTTTTATCAAGAAAGAAGAAATGCGTTTACAAAGCAAAAGTGGAAGCATTTTCATCTTGAAATAGAAGAAAAATTTTCTTGGTAAAATCTCAAGGAAAATGCCATGAAAATGAAATGAAATTATTTAAGTATAAAACAGTATCTACTGTTGTGCTGGTATCTGCAAAAGCCAGGATGTAACACTGGTGTCCAAGAGAAGTTCTGATCTTGGAGCGCTGTTCTACAGAGAATGGTATCTGGACAAGGAAATTCACTGGTTGATGTTGCTTCTTTAAGGCAAGAGCCTCCAGATTTATTGTAGCTGCATCTCATTTGACAGCACTTCAGTTTTGCCCAGCTGGGCATAACTTCTTACACAAGGGCTGCTCCCACTTCTGCTTTCCTCCACCTTCCTCTGTCCTGTGTCTTCCTCTTCCTCCTGCCCCCACCAGTGCCACAGTCATGCATCAGCTTGACTCTGTCATCAATTACTCACAAGCGAGGAAGCAAGCATCTCTACAAGTTACTTATCGTCTTTCAGACACCTTTATTGGGATACTAGAAAACACCTTTTTTAGATGTCTTTTTCTCTGCATTGGTCATTGTGTGAGTAACTTAAACTTTGATGTCCAAATTTTTAAATGTCTTAAGTTAGGGCAAACGAATCTTACCCATCCTCTCTTAAATCAGAAGTTTTGCTCTTGGGAGAAATTCACTGCTGTAAAGTACAGATGGAGAATAACATGCTCCTAGTGAACAGGCTTTTGGGGATTCAGACTCACAGAATCACAGAATGGTACGGGGTTGGAAGCGACCTCTGGAGATCATCTAGTCCAACCCCCCTGCCAAAGCAGGTCTACCTAGAGCAGGTCGCACAGGAACGTGTCCAGGCAGTTTTGAATGTCTCCAGAGAAGGAGACTCCAGTGCTCTGTCACCTTCAAAGTAAAGAAGTTCCTCCTCATGTTTAGGTGGAACTTGTATATTCAAGTCTGTGCCCCTTTCCTCTTGTCCTATCGCTGGGCACCACTGAAAAAAGACCGGCCCTGTCCTCTTGACACCCACCCTTTAAGTATTTATAAGCATTGATCAGATACCCCCTCAGCCTTCTCTTCTCTAGACTAAAAAGACCCAAGTCCCTTAGCCTTTCCTTGTAAGGGAGATGCTCCAGGCCCCTAATCATCTTTGTAGCCCTCTGCTGTACCCTCTCCAGCAGTTCCCTGTCCTTCTTGAAGTTAGGATCCTAGAATTGGACATAGTACTCCAGATGGGGCCTCACCAGGGCAGAGTAGAGGGGCAGGATAACATCTCTTGACTCATAGGATATGACAGGTATTCTGTGATTAATGCACATGAACAGGAGTCACACTGCTATAGCATCACCAGGCTACCTTTAAAACAGACCTTTGCTCACAGAAAACTCTTATTTATCAGCTTCACCTGGAGTTTGCAGATATTCAGACTTTCACCACGAAAAAAAATGTGAGGACTGTTTTCCCCCTAAAAAGCTTAACATACTTGTTTGAGACATATTAAAGCCCTAGTTTCTCGGGGTATGGAGGAAAAAAAAGATGAATGTAGTTTGATTAGTTTGTTGGTTTTTTTAGCCTGGTATTTGTCTATATTGTGCCTCGCTCAGACATTCTTTTCTGAACATCTTAAGGTCTGGAGATTTTCAAGGCAATCTAGGTCAGCATATGGATTTTAGAACACTTAGAAAATTTGACGATAAACAATAAGGTCATCTTGACATTGAATGTGAACATGCTATGAACCAGTGAAAGCTTCTTTGTTCATTCATGGAATGTATAGGTAGGTGTTATATTTTGAAAATTCAATGTGTACTTCTGCACCTGGACATGAGGATTTTGATTTGTATTTCCACCTTCATTTAGATTACTCAGAAGGTAGTGTTCTCCTCAGAAATCCCTGTGTTCTCTTCAGAAAATGATGGCTCTGGTTTGACCTTCTTTAAAAAGAGATGGGGTAATTGTAGAAAAGTGTATCAAAGTTGCTATAAAAAAAAGAAAAGATTAGGTAAGAGTGGCTGGTTTAGGCTTATTCAGTTTTCTAAATAAATGGAATAAATAAATAAACTGAAGTATTTCCTTTAGGATCTGAGCATCAAAGATCATTGAAAATATGGAACCCTGGTTTATGTGGAGAGAGGTGATTTTGTTGGTCATGGATTCCCATCTAACTCAGTTGAGAGATTTGAACAGTCAAATATTGAATGACATGGAGAATAACATAGAGACTTATGTAACCACATCACACCTTCAGATACTACTATGCCACATATATAGCTCAAAATCTTAAATGTTTTGAGGTAGAAAAGTGGCTCCTGTGGATAAATTGAGGCACAAGACAACAGGGCCAAGACCTAAAAAAAAAAAAAAGTATGTATAGTTACATAGTGTCTTGTGTTTTTCCATTGGATTTCCATGTTCCACCATGAGGTACTGCCTTCAGAACCTAGGTCTCTACATGCAATGAGATTATGCATTCCATGCACTTGCTACCTGTTCACCAAGTGCACAGCTATGACATAACATAATCTATATCAATGGATGATAGAATTATTATAGTAAGACCATATATTAAGACTTGCACAGGTCCCAAAATTTATTTTTTTAATTTTCAGATTTTGCATAAGTTAATTTACGTAAGTTGACCGTGTACTTCTGAAGAGTTGGTGATCTGACCTGCATGCAATGTAAAGGCATTGTGATAGGAGAAAAAATTGTGTAAACATAGCTTATGAAAGCAATGGTTAAATCCAGACTGGTAACATAAACCAGGCTTCCAGACTTGTGTTTATAATTAAATCTGGGGAGCCACTTCATAGTCAGATGACAAAGTGCTGAAATGTGGAGAGCTGCAAAAAAATAATAATTCTTATATAAGTGGAAATTGCAAAAGGGTTAAGATCATCTGGATACTCTTTAAATTTGTCCAAACTAAAGACAGGAAAACATGTTCACTTAAAGATGTGTTCAGCTTTTGTGCTTCCCATCCTGAAATCTGAAATGCTTTCGATTAAGAATATTTTGTCACCAGCTTTATGAAGTCTTACAGAAACATACATTGCCCATTATATAACAAAAGCAGTGGATCAGCTAAGTGTGGTTAGAAATTCTACAAGCAAAACTGACAAAGGCCCAATTCTCTTTCAGCTTTACAGAGGGACTCCTTTGACTTAATAGATTTGTTCCCATGTAATTGAGGGCAGGACTGGGGCAGAAGGGCATACTGGGAAATTCATTCTCCCGCCTTGATAAATAAGGAGTTGATTCTGACATAATGTGATTCTCACATAATAGATGATTGTCACATATGTTGCAAAACCCACTATTGTGCCCTCCTCTCTGTAAGGCTAGCATTGAGCCCAGTGTTTCTATTTTAAGCACTGAAATGCAGAGTCTAATTAGTGATTTACTTATGTATTATTCCTACAGCAGAGAAATAACTCTTATAGAAGGCTTGCACTTGTGTAACATATGTTTATTTAGCCTTTTGTAGATGTATTATCTAACTATTGCTTTTATAGTTCAGGCCATGGGTTATTAATTGAAACAGCAAAATAAGCAATCATCTTTGGTTGCCATAGCAAAGCTACCCAAAATATAGTTGCTGAGGAAACCATACTGAGAATATACACAATATATAACCTAATAATGTTGATATACAGCTTTAAGACTACAAGGATATAAAATATACTTGCGGTCTTGTTGGGAGATTAAATATTGAATCTGATACATGCTTATTAATTTATTTTTAAAAATCTTCCTGTTGCATGTAAAGATACATCTTACTTAACTATCAGAAATATTGTCTGTCTGATAATGTTTAGACTATGTAACAATATTTTTAAAAAAATCCTGCTTCATTAAAGGAGGAGATAGACTTTTGAAAAAGATAGTAAATGGATGAAAAGTGAACAAACATCATAATGATGAATGCTTCATTTCTAATCCAAATAAAGAGCTACAACAATGAGAAAAAGAATAACTAAAAATATAATTTTTCCCTGCAGCATTGTGGTACTTTATTTATAATCATAGGAAAAGGCTAGAATGACCTGCCTCTTCCAAGACAGGTTCTGTAATGTGTGTCGTATCTTTTCTGACAGAAGCATGTATATAGCCCTTTTTTGGTATACTTCCAGTATGGAGAATTTCAGAACATCCCCATGCAACCTGTTCAAGAGCTTTGCTCCTCCACTGTTAGTAAGATTTTCCCAGTGTCTACCATGAATATTTATTGCTGCAGCTTAAGCTGTTTACTTCTTGTCCTGTGCATCATGAACAGAGAAAAGAGTCTTTCATTCCTTTCTGCAGCGATTCTCAATGTACATGAAGACTGTTATCATGTTTCCAAATTAGTCATGTCTTAATTGATTAAGTAACCACACCTTTCCGTTTTTCTTGATATCTTATGTTCTATGCTTAGATTGCTACAACTTTCTTGAAATCCTGTGCCCAGAAACGGATCCCATATTCCATCTGAAACCAAATCCATGCTAGACAGAGCAAGGGGACTATTTCACTTGTCTTCACATATTCCTAATTATAAATTCTACCATGGCTGGGTATCTTTTTCTTGGGAGTAGGACATTGTTCACTCATGTTCAGTTTGTGATCCACTGTAATCCCTAAAATCAATTTTTAAAGAACTGCTACCTAAATCAGATGTTGTACATCCTGCATTTGTGCAGTCATTTATTGCTAAGAATAGAAACCTGCATTTATTTATGGTGAATTGTTTCCTGTTGTTCAGTAGATCATGTCTTGTTTGAGAATATTTGTTAAGAATATTTGAACTGTAATGACACTAGCCAAGATATTTGCAGCCCCTCTTCGTTTTGTCTTTCACAAATATAATAATTGTAATAATGCAATAAAAAGAGCATAAGAAGCCCTTCTATTTAATCTTCAGACTCTTAATGAAAATGCTGTTTAGTACTAAAGTCAGGACAGACTACAGAGGAACTTCAGTACATCCATCTATTTTTGACAGCTGTCTACTGTCAGCTACTATCTAGCCTCTTGTTGTCCAACCAGTTTTGCATCATGTAGTCAGAGATCGAGCAAGACCATATTTCCTTCAGTATGACAAGTCTTTCCTGCTAGATTGCCTTCCCTAGACATTCAGCAGGCTGAGACTTCCCATTACCTAAAGGTCCCATACTTCTACCTCCTGCAGGTAAAAAACTCCCTTAGCGTAATTTTCCTTGTCTGTAATCAACTGCTCCCCAATGATTGTTCCTGCGGTCTTTTATTTTCTTAACCTTGAATAAACCTTCCTTCAGTTGATTCAACTTTCTCCATATTCTGAGTCTCCAAGCTGCTAACCTGGTGCTGAGTATACAGGATAATATCTCATTATTTGCCTACTCTAAGTGAAAAACTTATATCCTTTAATATTAACCAGTGAGTCATGTGAGATTTTCCACAAAATATATGCTATGACCATTTAGTCACATCCTTAATCATGTCTTAAGATTTCCAGTTCTTCTCATTTAGCTTCACAGTTCTGGCGATGACATGCGGACACTTAGGGTATTTGGCAGATCGACTCACCATCCTCTCTCTCTCTCTCTCTGTCTTTCCTATACCCTATTATGGATAGGATTAGCTTTTTTGTCTGAGTTTAGACCTTTCCCAAGGCTGGTGCTGCTGCTCTTGTGTTTTGTCACAACCCCTTCACAACAGAGGGTGACATGAGGAAGATGCTGCCTTTGCCTGGAGCATGGAAGGAGTTATGTCCCTCCTGACAATGCCACCTTCACGACTGCACCTACTGCTCCCGCCTCACCCCAACCCTTCAGTCTTTCCTCAGGACTTTGCACATATGATGTGGGTCATGCCAGGGCTGGGCAGGAGGGGGCTGGTGGGTGGTTGGGGCAGCCCAGTGCCCCATGGAGCTGTCGCCACAAGGCAGGTCTGAGGCCCCACCAGGAAGCCCAGGAGGCAAATCAAGGTCAGGATCAAGACCATCAGGGCACAAGGCTGGACACAGGCAGAGCTGCAAGGTGCCTCCAGCAAGCACCAAAGGAGAGGGCCTGGGTTCAGTGCAGGTCCCACCTTGGGGGAGGCCCAGGAGGAGTTTTTTTGTGGCCCATTTTCACAACTTAGCTGTTTTCTGTGAAGTTGGATCCCAGGTTATGTGGCTGCACCAGATCAAGGCAGACCATGAGCACGGGCAGTTAAACCCCAGAGGAGGACTACTGTCATGGTCCATTTGTATCTCTCAAATTTACAGGACAACATACTCTGTAACTTAATTTTATGAGCTCATTAGGAGAGAAAACAAACAAACACAATGAACAAGGGCTCAATCCCCTTTCTACAGACTAGTCTAGCATGTGAATTCACTAATTCATTGCTTAATCCATGAGGTTTCTAACTCACAAGCTCTCTAATTCATAATTTGCAACTCGTAACTTGTGCACCTATGAGCAAATTAGTCACCTAGCCAATGATGAGAGTGCTCATCATTCCTCCTCCGTCACGGTAAGGGTATGGAAACCAGTGTACATGAAAACCTCAACTATCCAGTTGCTGTTGGATCTGCTTCAAAAACTTTTTGGGCAAACTGCTGTATTTATACCTTCCAGCTTGGAAGTTTGGTCTAGTCCATTTCTGTGAGTTAGAATATTCTGAAGAAAACTGCCAGTCAATCAATATGCAAAGATTGTGGCTGCAGGAGACATCAAACTGCAGGTGATAGTGGCTGCACAATGACCTTTAGCTCTTTCTGGCCACCATGTCCTGCCTATATGTTGCCGTCGCTTTGACCTAATGGCAGTGCTCCCGCCATACATCAGCCTGCCAAAGCCACGAGCTGTCAACCTGAGCAGGAGTTGAATGAACATCTCAACTATGGAGAAAGACAGTTAGAGGCTGCTCAGGTCAACGATAGCCTGTTGGTGCTCCTGAGCCACAGAAAGTTATTTATGGCAGTATCCTTCATGCACTTGTGGATAACAAAGAGGGGACATAAGATCCTTGGACATCTTTTAGTTACTCCTGGAAGGTGACACAGTTCTTGGTCTCCAGGTGGTGTCAGAGTGGTGTACAGGGTTCTGTTGTGGCAGGCATGTGCTTTAAAACAAGCTACTTCACACAAAAAAACAGCCATCCACAGACACATCAATAATTTTAGCCGGAAAATTCAATAAGGATTTTTAGGAATCTGAGCTTAGGAGGTTGTACAGATGTATTGCCTTACTGCTCCCTAAGCAAAGACTGAGTAGTCTGGAATGGTTCTGAATTGTGTCAATGAGTGATGGATTAAAGATTCCCCAGGTACTGTGCACAAAGCGACACCGCTGACCCGAATGGTTCCTTGAAAGCTATTCTGGTTTATTGTGTCAGTGATCCACAGATAATAGGTCTCTGGGGGACTTTTGAACCAGGTTTTTCAATTCATGAGGCAGTAAGGATGCTCTGACTTGCCAAGTCTAGGCAAACTTTGGCACATCTTGAAGCATATTTGAAGGGCTTGAAGCAACGTCTCACAGACTTTTATTGAACTTGTAACAGATTTAAAGATGGAACAGTCAGGAAATGCGGTGATTCTGGACTGGGGAAAGGCATGAGTGGGAGGGAAATCATGCAGTGCTCAGCCAAAATCTTAACTGTAGAAATAATTTTCAGGCACAAAGGTAAAAAAAAAATATTTCCTGTATTTTCAAGCCTTGCAATAGCTGCACAATATTGTGTCAAAGTTTCTGACTTGCTGCAGACTCACAGCAGAATATATTTACATTCTTCTGCTAGAGTGAGAAGTAATCACAGTAATTTCACAAGCAAACTTAAAAACATTAACAGTTCTAATTATTGAGTGATAGGTAGCATATTGATAGTTTTGTTTCATGTAATTAAAAACGGCAGAAGGAGAATTTCAAAATTAATTGCCACAGTTTCACGCAATGATGTGATATGGAAGTAGGAAACAGCTTTGGAAACTAAATAAAATCTGTCAGCGATGGAACTTTATTCTGAAAAAGGCTTGTCTTAGATAAAACATTTCTTCTTATTGATCCAGTTAGCATGATCTCACAAAAACTAGTGTTATCACCTAGTCATGTCTTGTATCGTGTTTGCATGCTCCCAAATTTAATTCTTACATTAAAAAACTGTTATTAAATAAACAATAACAAGTGCATTCATTGCATAGCATGTTCTCATTGCTTTTTAAAGATAACTCTTTTATGAGTAAACCATGGAATTATAAACCTTGTCCTTTAAAGAAAGAAAATTCAGAATGTAAACTCCAGTGGATCATTAAATGCTTTTGTCAAATTCTGCATTTTCAATTTAGAGATCTAGCTACATTTTATCAACTTGTGGATGAATAGTTAATTAATACTGTTCACGAATTGTTATTATTCATGAATTCTTGTTATTCACGTCTGGAACCTCGTTTATTCAACTGAAACAAGATTACTTCGGAATGTGGACTGAACTCACTAGCCTTAGTTTGCATGGAGTGTCTTCGCAAACAAATTCCTTATTTTTGAAGCATGCTTGTTTGCGGTGAATCATTATGAATTCCAATGTGCTGCTTAGGCTTTACTTACACATCATTAGGGTACCCCTTGACTGTTTTAACAAGAAATATAATGACTATTGTGCCTTTAAATAACAAATGACAGTTCAGCAGCATACCCTTTCATAGTGATACGCATCAACTATCAGAAAATCGGATTGCTATCTTCTGTCAAGCCAATGATGTGAATGACAAGTGTCACTCTTCCTTAGTATCCAAAATGGCACAGCCACAATGGGTACATGATACTCATCACATGAGGCATTTAGTTAACAGGTGGTCTGCAATAACTAAAATAGGTGTGTGGGAAAGGTTGCATTGAAATGCACACTGCACACCTCTTTTTCTAATCTTTTCCCATTGCATGAACACTTTCTGTTCCATTAAATTCTGTATTAAATGAACATTGTGTCCTATAAGAATTACAGCAAGAGGAAATTATTCTCACTTATCACATTACAGAAATACAAAGCTTCAAACAATAATGTCAAATTATTTTTCATGGTAAGTTTCTTCATGTGAGGCTGTGCTTACTGTTTTGAATTCATAGTTTTAAAGTTGTGCCTCCATTACATTACAAGTTGCAGGTGGCCTAATTAAAACCAAGACTTATTAAGAGTCGAGTGGGAAGATCAAATCATAATGAAGGAAATATTATGAATAATATATAGTCATTTATATGCATCAGGAGCTAAAATAGGTAGGCAAATGTTGAATTAGTTATCTCAAATTTATAGAGAGCACATTACCCATTCTCCCATTTGAACCTTCAGAGGACCCAGCCTGTTACACACCATTCAGGCCTCTTGTAGCCTCTTTATTTCACCTGTAGTACTGCTGTACTTCAGTTTCTTTGGTATATCTAATTATGTAATTCTAATTAAAGGAATCTATAGACTTTAAACAATTAATGATGCTCACACACATCCAAAACACTCAAATGCTACTGGAGGCTGTCCACCTGTCCCAGGAAGGATGCTAAGAGGAAAGATAGTTTACCAAAAGTAGAGTGCTTACGAAGAGTGACCTTAGGCAAAGCACAAAGGTGGCATATGCCACACATACCTGTCAGTTGTGATGGTGACTGACATAGTCTGAGAAAGAAATACATTTAAAAATGGAAACTGAAATGAATTCTTCAATGATGAAAACCCAACCTGTGTAGAAGTTGTTTCTTTGTTGGCGTGCCACACAGCCTGCACATGAGTTGGAAATGCATCTGTCTCCCTGGCATTCTGAAAAGGCCTGGAAACAAAAGAGAGGCATCCTCATTATGTGGCACGTTGCATCCTGTATCAATGTTTCAGTGTGATGCCTGTTATGTTAGAACCTGTAGTAGTGTCAGGAAATACAAGTACAAAATGCCCTTGATAATCCTCTCTTTTCCTTTCCTTCTTAAAAACCATGAGAGATAAGGTAAATTGTTTAAAATGTACAGAATGGGCAGATTGAGCCATATCAAGAACATTATGATCAGTTGCTATTCAGTGCAGTGTTTTAATGCTGCAATATGTTTTTGCACTGAGCTTTTTTCCACAGTTTTCCTTTCTTCAAGATTTATTGGATACAGTCCTGCAAGGACGTGTTCGGGTAACAACTCATGTAACTGATCCTCATGTAACTGTAGTCGATGGTGACAACGTCTGTAAGAACAGATACGCATGGTTTCAGGATATGACAAGCTTATACATATCTTAGAAAACACTATGTGCCATAAAAACCCCTACAGCTTTTTGCATTTTTTCATTTTATTGACCAAAATGTGCAGGTGTTAGCTTTTTAAATCAAATGAGAATTCATGCCACAAGACATTATGCATTCCATTTGTGCTACACATAATCTGAAGAGATTTGGTATGAGGGGACAGAGAAAAATAGTTTTAAACCTGTTGGGAATTGCTTTTTCCTGTCCCTTATTTACAGTCATAGTTTTTGTTGAAGAGCTTTTCCTGATGACCAAAATGTTTGGAAACAATGCAGGCAGAGTCCATATATGAGGGTTTAAAAGGACATCATAAAGATGAAAATCATATTTAAAATACTTTCCCTGTGTGACGACCAACACCGTGTGGTGCCTAACAATATCTTGTGACATTAAAAGAATTTTTGCAAACTAAATTAACTTTTACATATACTTCTTATTTCCTTGAGCTCAGACAGTGGAGCCAGCATGGTTCTTTCAGTTCATTTAATGTTCTTATGCCTGATTACAATGCTGACATGTTTGTTGCCAGTCCTCTGAGCCAGCCTGTGTCTTTAGGCACAGCCTTGAGCAAGACAAGAGGCACAGGCTGAGGCACCACAAAAGCAGACCCTGGAGGCATTTTGTGCATCAAGGACACTCCTCCTCTGCTCATATGCTTGGGGGGAGGAGAAAATAGGAGGCAGGAAGAAAATTTCCAGCATGTCTTCAAAAATTATAGCTTATTGCCTTGCTCGCAGTTGCCAGGTATTCTGACCACAGAGTAAGTGGGTGAAGGTGTGGTACTTTTGGATGGAATTCACTTTTACGTGCATTTAATTTCTCCTCTCCGAGGTTTTTTACCAGCCCAGGCATGCCTTTGGGATCCCAGGGGACTTGCTCTCCTTTTTGCCAATGAAATGAAAGGAACAGGTTACCTCACAACACAGTGAATGTTTAATGTGTGGTAAAATCAGCCTTTCAACCTCAACTCCCATTAGGAACCATATAGATGACTTAATGGGCAGTAAGTAAACTCTGAAATTTTCTCTGTGATCTCTCCTAATTTTTTTAAGGTCCTACCAGCCCCCAAAGAAGTGGAAATCTTTAATTCTCATCAGAGAAGGAAGTCGGAACAATTAGAAAAAGTGCAAGCTAGAGTATAAGTCTGACTCTGCTGGTATCTTTGAGATATTAAAATCCCATGGGATTGACAAGCTGGGTCCCTTTGGCTCTAGATCCCACTTTATGAATTCTGTGGCAATTTGCAGGACCATGAAGGCCGGTTCCTTTTTTGCACTTAAGTGACATCTGTTAAGTCACCATAGAAAATACTTTGTCCTGCATTTTGACAAGAACTGTGAAAGGGGTCTCACACTGCAGTAATAATGGCATGTATTTCCACAGTAAGAAATGTTGGATTTCTAACTTCTAACCGGCTTCTAGAGAGGGCTATTTTTCCCTCTTCTGTTGACTGGGAATCTCAGGATATGACTGTGCAGTACAAAGCATGCTTTGTGGAGCCATCTGCGCTAGCCTGGAGAGCAGAAGTATGTAGCTATGCTACCCTGGTTCTCCTCCAGAGCAGATATATCCTGTTGTTAATGAGCATTAAGTATACAGTATTGAGCCCATGCACAATACTGTAAAAATTAATATTTAATCAGATCTCCTGTATGTTATCTAACTTGGCTGCCTTTTCACAGCATTGAGTTCTGCCATATAGATATATCCAAAGGAATTTAAGGACTGGCCTGAGGGATCCTGGGCAGAGTATTTCAGATGGCCAATTCCGTATTGGCCTTACCAGTGGAACTTTTCTTCCACTAATATTTGCACACAGCATTTAATAGAAATGGAGTGTCAATAAAAATATAGTGTGTTCTGATTTGTAATCTCGCTTTCCCATTTCAGAAGGAAGAAAGATACTTTCTTAGAGAAAGCACGATGAGTTGGCTGAAGGGCACAGATAGCTTCTTGGCTCAAATGTGGAGGAGGAAGTGCTATGATGACAGTTATGTATTTTAATAGATTTATAAGGAATTCTTAGTGGTAACGTTATTATTTACTCACCCTAGCATAAATGACTGTTGCATTCATTTTAAAGTAACTTTCAAATTTGTTCTTTCAACATAGTTTGGATGCACGGTTCAGTTCTTTTTTAAGAAAATGATTCCACTAAGCTGACATAGTACATACATAACAGCTATAGAAAATAATTTAAAAAATAATATTAATCCCTTGCATAGAGAGAAGATCTTGTGCCAGGAATCAAATGGAGAAGACTGCTGCCTCTTTCATCTTTAATAACTGAAGTGTGGCCCCTGGAGACTGAAGGTCGCTGTGTGTAATGTTTCATAATGTGATATGCAGTCCCAGCATATAATGCTCCAGCCTGATCTCAGGGGCAGATGGCAGGAGTCACAGGTACAAATATACAAACTTACAATTTCATGCTGTTTAGATCAAGACGAAATGCTATGTGATGGCACCTGTAGTCTCTAAAGTCTTCATAGATTTTTCCTCTGCATTAAAGATGAAAAGACTCATGGCTCAATAGACTGTTAGCCTGCTTTCCTTTTTTTTGTGATCTTTCTGTCTCTCTCTGCCAGTCATTTCCCCTACCACAAATGCATTTTGAAGTGGCTGGCCAATTTCCCCCAAATTCTACTGAAGTCTTGAAGACATTAAGCTCTTAAAATTGTCATAAAAAAGTGGTGGTTGAGTAGAGGAAAGGCATCAGAATAAAAGCCCACACAGGCAAACACCCATTTAAATACCTGCACTGGCTGGTACGTGATCTGAACAGCTATTTGTTTGGTTTGGGCTCTGGCTGACCGGGCACCCCTTGCACATGTCTGCTTGGCCGCAGTGCAGAATAACTAGGGAAGAAGTGCTGATCTAGGATAGAAAAAGGAGCTGGGGGCTGGAGGACATGAGCAAAAGTGGGATAGGGGAACCAAAGGGGCTGTGATTACAGTACCTGGGGACCAGGGACAACTCAAGGGCACTACAGGGCCAGCAGCCTGCATGGTATGGGTAAAACAGTTTGGTGGAAGGTGGGACCATGAACGTACATCAAACTGTGATTATAGCAGGGGAACCTGTGGAACGTGCATGAAACTAGTTCTGCTACGTACAAAATCATTTTTAACAAATACAAATAGTCACTATAATTTGGGGACTTGCAGCTGCCCTGTTGAGCATGCTTAGACCAAATCTATGCTGAGATCAAATTTCTAAATGCAGTCAGTGTAATTGCCATTCATTATAAACAGGTGTGCTGGGTTGGCCTGGGCTGGCTGCCAGATGCCCACCCAGCCACTCTCTCACTCCCCCTCCTCAGCAGGAGAAGGGGAGAAAGTAAGATGAAAAGGTTGGGATAAAGGACAGGGAGGTCACTCCAGTTACTGTCACAGACAAAACAAACACCATTTGGGGAAGATTAATTTATTTTTTTTGCCCATTAACAACAGAGTAAGAGGATGAGAAAAAAGACAAAAACTAAACAACCTTTCCCCCTTTCCTCCTTCTTCCCAGGCTCAGCTTCTCTCCTTCATTCCCGATTCCTCCACTTCCTCCTGCCCCAAGCGGCACTGGGGATGGGGGATGGGGGTTGCAGGGAGTTCATAATATCTCATCTCTGCTGCTTCTTCCTCCCCATGCTGTTCCCCTGCTCCAGGATGGGGTCTCTCCCATGGGCCACAGTCCTTCATGAACTTCTCCAATGCGGATCTCTCTGACCCTGGTGTCTGCAAGGCTGTTTCTCACTCCTTTTTGTCCCCTCCTCCTCTCTGTCTTGCATTTTTGCTCTTTCCTAAATCTCTTTTTCCCCAGGTGCCACCACCATCTTGTCTGCGGGACTCAGCCCTGCCCTGGGGTGGGTGGGTTGCAGCCTGCTGGAAATGTCTGTGTCCAGCTTGGGGCAGCCCTGGCCTCTCCTCACAGAGGCCACCCCACAGGCCCCGCTGCTGGCACCTCGCCATGGACACCCCGTGCAGTAAGGGGTCTGAGTACTTAAATATCAGGGCTTTACAGCAAGCTTCAAAAAAAAAAAAAAAAAGATTCTTAAACAGTCCAAAGTCCAAATAAATACTTTTGCTGGTGACTATCAGGAAAAAATTCAGGATATCCACAGCTGCTAGACCAGCAAGTGGCTGGGCACAGACTTTGTGGGTTATGCTTAGAGTCCTAAAATTTTGGACAATTATCTGGCACTAGAGACCAGAGTGCCATCTGTCAACCTTGTCATTGGCACCATCTTTCAGAAATGCTAAGTGCCTACTGCTCCAGCACAAAATCAAAGGCCAGCTCTTAATCCTGTTTGCTTCACCCACACTCTTTACAAAATGGAGGTGATGTTACCTCCTTATTTCCTTAATTTTGTAAGGTTCCTGTCCTTAAACAGGAGAGGGGAAGAGTATAACAGGCATGGTGTTGCTTTTAGCAGGTGACCTGTCTACGTGATCTCACTCTCCTTTCAAATTGTGATTTAGATGTCAATCTCAGATTGACTCCACGTAAGTGTATAGCTGCATTCAGCTGCTTAAACATGTTTATTTATGGCCATTTAAGATACCTTTCATTTCCAAGACATCTGCAGGAACTTTTACCTCAGGAAGCCTTCATGCCCTCCTGGAATGGCAATGGGAAGTGAGGTGCCACAGCAAAACACTTCTCTAATGGTGGTCAGGTCCCACATTCAGGCAACTGAATCTTGTCTGAAGCATCTGATGTCTTCCCTGCTTCAAAAAGAAGGGAAAAGGTGTCTACCTAACTCTACAGCCAACCTGCTGCTATGGGTGCTTCATGCACAGTGCAAATTGGAAAATGGTTGGACAATGAAAGCTTTAAAGTGTTTGAATCTTGATGCAACAGTGGTGTTTAAGTATTAAAGGAGAACAGGATCTCGGGCATATACTGCTTGTTGTATAGCACTGGCCGCACAAGGTACTTCACACATCCCACATGTAAAGCAAGAAGCTGTGATGACCTCTGTGGTGGATTTAAGAGATGAGAAAGATTACACTGAAGAAAGGAGGGCAAGTGTTGCTGCACATGGTGAAAATGTCCATGTCTCGATTACTGGAAGAGGAACTGGCTGTGTTGAGGGAAGGAGGAAGAAGCCAGGGCCACCATGGAGATGCAGGGGCTGTCCTGCCTTTGGTCCTGCCACTGCTCAGGCGTTCACTTTGCTTTCTTTAATAATCTGACTAATAAACTTGGTTTGCTTTTTTATTCCTGCTGCACAGTGAATTACCAACAAGGGTGGCTCGCTCATCCCTGAATCTGCCTATGCTTCCTTTGCAAAGCCTGGGTAAGCCTTCAATTATTTTTCATCTTTGGATGAAAAGTCTTTGAAAACAAAAATTCATATGAATGTCAAAAGCTCTGCAGTGTGTGAGGTGTGTTGTTTATGCACCATTTTGGTAGAAGAGATCAGCATATATTTTACAGTCTTTTTCAAAGATGAATATGTTACAGGCCTCACATCACTGAAGAAGTTTTTTGATTCTTAAACTGATTATTATAACTTAACACTATTAATTTCATTCAAAGGAGAAAAGAAAAAGAAGACTCTACAGAACTTTCTTTAAGAAACCTAAGGTTGTTTATGAAAGTTACTCTGTTATCGGAAATAATTGCATTTCTTATCAGAGAACGTTTACTACTTACATCAGACCTGACACTACAGAAAGCTACATCCTTTAC
Organism: Limosa lapponica baueri; assembly: GCA_002844005.1. NCBI lineage: Eukaryota > Metazoa > Chordata > Aves > Charadriiformes > Scolopacidae > Limosa > Limosa lapponica. The sequence continues at coordinate 3,034,632 of KZ505640.1, read as the reverse complement.
TTACCAAATGGAGCTGGCAATGGCAAAAAACAAAAAACATTAAGTCAAGGGATTTCAAACACTGTTCACACCACATAGACAACAAAAGTGGCTGAAATCAAAGGCTAAGAAAAATTACAAATTTTCAAAATACACAAAGCTAGCTGATTTTGGTGCTGTGAACCTACCTAGTAAACTACACATTTCCCTAGAAATTCTGTAGGAAACATGGGATGTAAACATGTGGAAAGGCTGGACATTTTTTGAAGGTGTTTCGCAGTTCTCAGTCTAACCGACAGACAAATGAAATTGCTCTGCCAGATGCTAATGTTCTGGATGTGGATAGAAGCTGTCTGAAATACCTTGCAGATGCAATTTGTGTATTGCTAATGTTTCTTCTACATCAGGAGACCAGCCTCAGGCTCTTGAATTAATGATAGATACTGGATCAGCATTTTCTGTACTACCCCAATTTACTTGCAATACTTTAGAAGCTTGCTGCTTTATGAGCCTAGGGTGCATCTAGGTGTTTGTATGTCAATACCCATGTTTGACTTTCTTCAGGTGAATCTTAGATTGATACATACTATTGCCTACTACATTCGGAACTGTGCGTAGTTGTATTTCCTTCCTGGGCGGAGGCTTCTGGATTGCACCAGCTAGTTCAGGAATTGGTGGCCACTCAGTGTCTTCAGCTTCCTCAGTGGGAGTTCCAGCATCTGATGTTGTAAAAGGCAGTACAACCTGCACCACCACCACTTTGCTTTGCAAAAGGGTTTGTCTGCTAAGATAAAAGCCAATCAAATATGACATTTGGATGACAAGCTCAACCACTTGCTGTTCTCCATTAGAAATTGAGAGAGGTTTTACTGTGAAAGGTTAAAGCAGCCCAATAGCCCGGTAAAGCACCAGTGAAGAAACATCTTCTGAAGAGATGTCTTAGTACTCGATGACAGCTCTCCCCCAAAGCAGTTGAAAAAGAAGACTAGGAGTATTAGTCTAGTTTTGTGGATGTAGACCTAGGGTGACTGAGAATCACTTACACATATGAAATATATCTTTCTAGAGCATTGCAGAACAAATTTTCACTTCCAAATTATAGCATTTGAACCATTATATTATTAGGACAGCGGACACCTGACAGCATTTGTTACACCGAACTGTTTGGTTTTTTATGTGCTGGAGAGAGTTGTACTCCATGCACTTAAAAATTTCAGTAATTGTTTAGTTTGGGTCTGGCTTCATCTTGATGGTGTACAAGATTTTAAAAAAATTACTATAACACAAAATACACTGTCTGATAAACTATTCTGCATTAGTCCTTTGTAACTTTGTTAAATGAAACCTTACCAATCAATGTCTTGCTGTTACAGTTATACTACTGGTCAAGCATTACTTCAGTCTTTTATCACAGGATGCAAAGTTGATTCATAATTATGTTTCAATTGCTTAACTCTCTAAATCACTGATTTGTAAAACTTCAGACTAGTCCTGGATTACTGTTGTGGAAACTCTGTTGAAAGAGTAAAGCTCAGTCAATAGCAAGTCTAGTACTATTTGTTTTGGTGGCACCCACAGTTGGTATGAATTACTGCTCTGATTATGAGCTTCTTGTCCAGTGGTGGCAGAACCATTGCAATTCATTAAAAAATGTGAGTGAAGAGGAAACAGAAAATGTGGTGTCTCCAGGCTCAAAGCTCGATGGCATGGAGGGAAATTTTACATTCATTACAAGTATGTATACAGCAGTAGAATTTAGATTTGTTTGACATACTGATTTAAGAGAAACTACAGAAATGCCTCACAATCCAATGGTTAAATGTTCTCAAATGCCTTGATTGATCTTTAGTACAGTTCTTCATACTAAGCAACAAGTTTCCCTCACAAGATGGGTGTGTGATATCAGGTGTTCTTTGACTCACTGTCTTAGAAATGCTACAGGCAAAATGTGTAGTTGTACTGTTGGCCTGGACTGGATATTGAAGTTAAGGCCGCTCTAAAATTATGCTGCATGAAGGTAACATTATGGGACAGTAGACATGTGCTGCACTGTCATTCCAATTTGTCCTTTTCCCTAATTCATTGTAAGAAGAACTTGTGAGTGATACCATAGTGTCGTTTGACCTTGCGGATCATCTCTCTGATAAATTACTTCAGGAAGGAATTGGACATAGTGCTTATGTTGCCACTCACTTTCAGCAACCATCAGTGAATTTTCCTTTAAGTGTCCTGTGGAGCAGGAAGAGATGATGTCTGACACCAAGGTGCAATATACATCCTCAGGATTTGAAGCTTTGCTGAGAGAAACATTGTATTGTAGAAGATTGTCAGTATGCTGCTTTTTAAGATGGTGGAGGAATTGAACACTTCAGTATATGTTTGGAAGAGGTTTTACTGAAGGCCTTGAAAACTTCTGCTGCTGATTTCCTCTCTTCTGAGTGAGATAATTCAAGCGTCTGGATGAAAACTTCAAGGCTCTGGACTCTGGATCATGCTCTTTTTTTCACCTGATTGTCAGCTGCACAACTTCTTCTGGGAGTAGGGGTCAGGATCACTCACTCCAATCCTGTCCTAAACGAGTGACCTAATCACAAGGTCACAATGCTGGCATCTTCCTCATTTGCTCAGCTTTTGAGCTCATGACTCTTGCTGCTGTTTTTTCATTGTCTCTGCTTTGGCAGGAGGGGTGAACAGCTACTTTATCCTACTGTTGTTTTTGTCTTCTGAGAAAGTTTGTAACTTGTCAGCTGGAAGAGAGCCTAGAATGCATTTTCTACTTTCTAGGTGAGTCACCTAACCACAGTGCTATTCTGGAGAAGGCAGAGATCAGCACCAATGTCATTACCTCTCCTCCAGTCCTGTTTTCAAAAGTAGATGTGATCAATTAAGCAGCCACTACTAGAAGATGACTGAGGCTCCACAGAGGGGTGGGAGAATAAAGTCAGCTTCTTCCTGATGCTTTGTTTTGGCAGCCACTTTTTGGCAATACCTGGGCAGGATCTTACTTTGTATGTGGTGTTTGAGGTGCCAGACTCCTGTAGTTTCCATTCCACCTTGCTCAGTACAGCAGTCCTAAGGTTCAAAGGTACATAAAAGTCATGGAATATATTAGAAATGAAAGTTTTTAATTATGCTGGACATTCCCTAGCCTATTGCCATCAGTGGTAGAGAAGTGACAGCAATATGCATGGGAATGCCAAATGTAATTAAAAACGTTGGTTTCAAGTAGAATCTGTGATTTTTCTGACACTTGCAACGTCACAGTCTTTAAATGGATCTCATCCCACTTGAAGGGATGACAACCTACCTGAGCCTCAGGAGAACTGGGATAAAATGAGAACTGTGCCAAATCTTTGCTGTTTGAAATTCACATTGTACTTTCTCTGAAGCCTGAAAATGTTCCATTCACACCCTCTGCAACCAGCAGTAAGCTTGGACTGTTTGTTTTGCCATGGCACCCAGATAGGGCTGGCTGGCCATGGCGTAGGCAAGAAAATACCTGAAGCAGTCCTTGCTCTCCAAGTGGAAATGCAAAACAAAACCGTTGTGCAAATCCACTTATCAAATTCTCCATTGACAGGTGTCAAGTTTTTGAATGGATGCAGTGGAAGTCCCAGAGATGTTCCATGCGCACCAGGATGGGGTTTATCACACCCGATTTCAGAGATCAGTAATGTAGACAATAATGTAGACAACTGTATCTGATGTAGTCAGCCTTGACTCCTGTGATAGTCAGTAGAGAGAAATAGATGCACTTTCAAGGCTTAAGTCATCTGATCTGTTTTGTGTGCATACTTTAGGTTGGGAGGAGTCACACTGCAGAAGAACCTATTTCCCCTTTATAAACAGTAAAATTTACAAGTCTAACACAATTGTGGATATCTACATTGTAAACATTTTCAGTGGTGAATCAGATGGATCTAAACCCATGTCTAAGCGTGGTATCTTCAAACAAACTGGTGGTGGCTCACCTGAAATCTCTGTGTTCAAACTGTATTCATCTACAATAAAGTCACTGTATATACTGGAATCCCTCCTCATCTAAAGCTACACTGAGTGTGGATTTTAACCCTTTGCTTTAAATTCTTCTGTATCTCATATAATCCCTTGCACTTTGTCAAAAGAGTCCCTCTCAGAAGAGCTTGAGAAGATTTCAGCTTCTTCCTTTCTTTTGAGAAATGTTAAGACAGATATTGCCACGCTGGCATTGGAAGGACCTAGCAGGAGTGAAATTGGGGAATAAGGACCCACAATTGCATAATATAATTGTCTGGACTTATGAACAGACGAGTTAGGATGGAATTAATGCAGCTACCCTTGCAGCCTGAATGCTGACAGTGAAGAGGCCTCATTCTTCTTGGTGACTTGTATGCTGGTATAGGAAGGTTAACTGCATCTTTTCAAAGTTTCAGCCCTGCAAAATGTTCCTTCAAGGCTGCTCTAGAACAATGAAACCTTACAAAGACATTATATTGCCTCCCACAGCAAAAGCTGCGTTTATGCTGGTGCTTTAGACACTTCAATGGCAGTAAGTGGGCTCCTGTTTAAGTGCGCTTACAGTTTAATCAGACTAAACTGTAAGCATTTTTCAGTATTTCTGGGTTTATAGGCACATTTTAACCATTTAAATATCGCAGCAGGAACTTGACTTGATTTAAATTATCAGACAACTATTTATACAGTAACCAGAATTGGTGTTTTGTGTTTTTTTTTTATTTTCAGGGGGTAAAATTAGCTCTTTAGCTGTTACTTGAATTGCATAACGTCTGCACCATCTGACTTGCTAACGAGCTTGTCACCTACGTACATTAATGCCAAAGATCTGATGTCAAGGACACATACCATGTTGGTACAGGCTGTGCAGTCCAGAAGCTGATATGCTCACTCTCTGGGGTGGGCATCTGTCTAGCCAGTGTAAGCAGCATGCCCTGCTGTCATTCCAGAGGGAAAAAATGCTAAGTGACAGCTTAACAAGAATTGAAGCAGTGAGTGAGGAATAACAGAGAACAGTAGAAGAGAGAAAAACATAAAATATGGTTCCTCTCAAAAACTTCTCCTTATTTCATGAGAACCCAAATTTAAATGAGTATATTTCTGCCTGACTGCTTGCCAAAGAAAATTAAACTCTTGTCTCAGAAAACAGGTTTGTTTTACAGAGAAAACAGTCCCATTATTAATTCATTTCCTTCTTAGTAGAAAGTGCCAGAAAGAGATTATCACTAAAACAATACATTTATTGTTTCCAGAGTATTTCTTCATTCTATCCAACTAGCTAAAGAGGTCAGCAGGTTGTAACCTACAAGATATGACAAAGGACTAAATGAAAACATGGGAATTTGACACAGCAGTGCCAGAGAGGGCTGACTAGTCAAAGAGAACAAGGAAAGAGCACTGGATCCCAGCTTTGGCTGGAAGCATTTGGAGAACACTCTTCAAGCCAGACCTAGGTGCAAAGATGAAGGTAAAAGAACTGTGGTTAACCATTGTGCAGAATCAATCCAATTAGCTTAATGGTGAAGGGAAAATGGGGTAGTTATTAAAAATGAAATAGGATATATTTGGGTTTGGTTTGGTTTGGTTTTTTTTAAGGAAATCATGCTGTTTGGACCAGTTTCAAATAACCTGGCTTCAGTAGTCATTCTAGCTTTTCTCTGACTTCCATTTGTTCTTCATCTTACTTGCATAGTTTCTTTTGGTACTAAGACTTGGTGATCATTATTATTTTCTTCTTGACATCATAATCCTACAAAGCCCTTTGCTTAAGGCTGCAATCCAAGATTTACCCTCGTCTTATACTTGCCCTTTTCAGAAAAGTTTCTGAAAGCATGTAAGAGCCTGCCTCCTTCTCTGCCACAGGTTTGGGCCAGGAAGTGGTGTTTGAGTCTCTCTATATCACTGTGGCACTCACTTCTTGTGGTCGTTTTGTGCAGTGCTCCGGCAGTCTGTCTCAAAAGCCTTTCCTGCAGGCTGCCTTCTGTTGATCAGCAGCATTCTCAGCTGTGTTCAGTGGCTTAATTTAAGTGACTTTTTTGGTGATCTTTGTTCCCCTCTTTGAGCAAAACAGTTTATTTGCAGTGTAGGCACAGAAATGCAGGCTTTATTCAAACATTTGCAAAAGCCTGGCTGCAATATCATGGTGCTCAGCATATGAAAGCAGGTAGAATTTGTCTGCTTTTGCTGGAAAAAACCCCCTCTTTCCTCAGTGGTTATATTCCACCAATATTCAGGCTAGTTAGTTAGTAAAGTATAAGATACAATGATGTCAGTCTGCAGCTGCAGTGCAGACATAGTTAATGTCAGATTAACGATTCAGGTATGTGAAAAGCTGAAATGCAATGCTGATTTTATTTGATATTATTGGTGCTCATCAGAAATCCACCTCCTGATGGGGCATACTTATTTTTAAATAAATATCATGTGTTGCAGAGAACTTGCACAGCAGGGAGTCACAACAATCTCTCTCCTGGTAGCTTTTGCTAAATAGGCTGTGGGTACACATCCATCTCTTATTCACGGTCATATTTTATTTACTTTGTTTTCACTTGTGCCTATTCCTTATCCTAAGTTTTCTTTTATTGCTCATTTTCTCTGTGTCAGTTGTAATTTTCCGGGTCACTTTGTTCAGGCACCTTTTACCATATGCAAAGAGACTCTGCAAATAGGATATACACAACTTACAAGTATAAAATGGTTATTTAGTGGCTAACACAAAATACAAGCTAGCAATGATTACCCTGCTGTTCAGCTAAGTGTTAGGGAGCTCACCACAGAGCCTTCACCAGTCAGCACTCATCAGTCATATGGGGTGGGGCTGGACTTTGCTGCTCAGTGGAGTGCGTCCTCCATGGCGGTGAGTTGATGTTTTCCCAATCGCCGTTTTCCCCTTTAAGATTTTATACCTTCCAAGGTTCATGTCTTTCCTTTTGACCTTTCCTCCTTGAGCTGCCAATAACCTCTCTCAACATCCCTGTGTCTACAATTTTGCCTTCCTTATCTTACCTGCTTCTGCTCTACATACCTTCTCAGTGCTCTTTCTGAGAGCTTCACAGGTTCCTCAGCAGCCTGAGCCAAGGTTACATGGCTAAGCAGTATCAGAGCTGGGCCTCAGATTGCAGAGTGCCAAATCCCTCAGAGAGGTGGGAGTCACACTTCCCCACATCACTCTTCATGTTGGAGCATCTGGCCATTTCTAGAAGCAGCTCATGAAGAGATTTGAAAACCTCATGAAGAGGTTTTCCTGGGCAGGTGTAGGCTTATTAAAAGATAGGTGTTGGCTTTCAACAGGTTCTTTCTGAACTTGCAATTATTTGTGCTTTACTATTCACTGCTAACTCTCTTCCTTGGGCCCTCTTATTCTTTAAAATGATTCCAAATGCAAAGTAATCACAAGTATTCCCCAAACAAAACAGTTGCTTGGCTTACATTCATTTTTCAGTGATGATAAAGAGTGTATGGCTACCCAAATCTTCACCAGGTCTTTGCAGTTTATGAGTCCTTTCCTTTACCTCTTGTTAGAAAGGAGAAATTTTTGGACTCCCCAAAGTACTTGGGCTGCTTCTATATCTTGTTTCCCTCTGTGGAGTGGAAGATGGCTATGTTGGGATTCAATAAGATCGTAGGATGTGTTTCAATCAAGCTGAGGTACTTATCCACATTTAGCTGTCAAATCCGAATTCCCATGTAGCTCTGTGGAGACCTTTCTAAAGCCTTGTGGGAGCGCTGAGCTAACAGGGTTAGACCTGACTTTGGTATGTTGTACATCCCTCTAGGTGTGGTTCTGACCTAATGCAAAGAGGGAGACACTCCTTGGAGGCTTCCTGCTCGGCTTACTCATGGTGGAGACAAGACAAAGTTGATCTTAGAGTTTGACCAACATAAAAATCAGTATGAGTTTTGCTCTTTATCTCTCATTAGGTTTTGTAGCAGGACTCAGATGGTAAACAATTTAGGTAAGACAACAACTTTTTCAGGTCTGTATGTGATATTTGGGCAAGGAACTGTCTTGTATCAGTGTATTTAGGACATCCATCTTGTGTCGTGCCTGTAAAATGTTGTTCAGCACATTGGACCAATTAACCTTGGAGGTTTCCTTCCAGAATAAAGTGTCTTATACATTTGCTTGCAGACATTCAGCTTCCAAGAATCTCTAGCTCTGATTCCACTAGAGACAGGTCTTTCAAAGGATCATAGACATAAAAGACCTATTTTCTTCATTTCTGCTTGAAAGACATAACGCAAAACTAAATTGTGTTTACACTATATTTAACCGAAATGGCACTTTCCTGACGTATATTGTAATCTATAGCTGTCTAGATTTAAGAAGCGTTCCACGTATTTCTTTTCATGTTCTCCTATTTTCCCAGTAATGAATTTACTCCAAGGGACACATCAATTTTGCAAGCCAAAGAAAGGAAGCACTAACTCCTTTTTCAGCACATGCTATAAAAATGTAAGAAATCAGGTTTCAATAATAAACAACATTTGCCACTGTAAATGGGCCAAAGTGCCAGTACAGGTAAATGCTTGACAATCACATGAATCACCATGATTAAGTGGTCTTATGCAACCAGACACTGTGCTCTGGAAGTGCTTGGGCATGCATTCCCTTCCGAGATGGATTTGTAATTTGAAGAATGGCTGGTTGCTACTAGTCATCAGCGTACACTGTCCATTTTGAGCAGTGAATTCAGAGCTATTCAGACTCAATGAATCCTGACAAGCAGAAATGGAGCCATATTCTATTTTCTGAAATGTCTTCTCTCATTACACATTGGTGTTCCTTTGACAGCTTCTCTTCCTGCTGTCATAACTTCTCCTGTCATCCAGCTTCCAATAGGCTCAAAACAAAACTCAGAATTTTTTATTAAGTAATGACCACTGGTTTTCAGGGCTTCTATACTTGTACTGTCAATGCAGAGTCCTCTTAATTCCTTTTTTATATCATATGTCGGCAAAGATGCAACTGTTGCAGTAGCGAGTTTCTTTGGCTTTCCATAGGGCTTATTGTTTGTTGCAATGGTGTCCAGAGTTCATATTTATCAGGTGAATATCAGTGTCAATAAAAGTGAAAGCATTGCAGCAGGAGGTATTTGAGGTGCTACACCCAATCTGAGAATGACTGGCATCAATCATCTGTCTGTCTTCCAAGTAAATAACATATGGAAGTTTAGTTCATTAAAAAAGTAAACAGAAGTTGAAGCGTGTGTTTCATACCAGCCTCCTTAGACATTGTAGTAGTTTGCTCTAAATTTGATGAAAAGATTGGAAGGTATATTTGACAAGGACTTTTTTTTTTTCAACATTCTATCTTGATAGCCGCATGATATATCAAGATATAAAGTCAGAATAACAATTTTTCAGTAAAATATAAAAATGAGTATTAAGCTGAATTAGTCTACCATTTCCCAAGTGAGATTATGAGACAATTCCAGAAGCACTGGAGTTGTCCTAACACTTTCCAGCTTTGCCATTATAAATAATCAGAGAGTGTTCAGTCCTGGGGTTAAACCTAATACCTGAGAAATCTTTAAATTATTTAACAAATCTTCCTATGCTTTTGAACCACTCATGTTAAACTGTTTTTTATGGATACCAAACATTCCCACATATTTCTATTACTTGTCACCCCTGTACTGCCACTTCAGATCTAGTCAGTAGTTGACATAAAACCTGAGGAAATACTGTGATCAGGGAACTAATCACCAGAAAATCTGCAGAGCATGTTTAAAGATGTTGCTATACCTTGTATGAATTAAAGAAGCAAGCAAGTACAGGAAGGAAAAGAGAATACCCAGCACTTAGGTGTGGCCTGATTTTTCAAGAATTTCAACATTTGAAGCTCCATTTGGCTTCAGTAGGAACCAGGGTTATTCAAATCAGTGAAAGTCAATCCAGCAGAAACGAGACTGTGACAGTCAGTATCCGTTTGTGGCTGATTACTTCCCAAATCATGTTACAGAATAAAACAATATTTAAAAGTGAGTCATCTTTCATATTCAAGGAAAAGCTTCATGCATTTTTTTGTGAAAAAATGGAGTTTTCAGTCTTCCTAAAATAAAAAGCTATACAAAAGCTCCTTCTGAAATATGATTAATAGAAACAAAATTTGGTCATATAAAAAGACTAATTACTTCTGGCTATTGAATTACATCAAACAGTAGAGTATCTCATAATGTTTAGACTATGACAACTGGAAAGCAAAGCTAAAGTTTGGAACTGGTAAGAGATATTTCATGGAAAGAAGGCATTGAAACAGCATCCTAGGATTTTCTGGAGGCTTCAGGTCACAGGGTGCTCTGCACCAGCTCTGGCAGGGGAGAGAGAGGGTGCAGGATCCTTTCTGTATCTTGGTGAGAAAAGCTTGACAACAGACAGCTTAGTAAGATAACTGCTTCAATAAAACAGAATAAGAAGAGACAGATAGTGAGTAAATCTATGCCCCTTCAGATGGTGGGCAACTCGCCTTTGTGCAGCATCGGAGACCGGCTGGATGGATTTTCTCCATCCTGTTGATGGAGAGTAGCTCTCCCTTTTAGCCATTCAAGCTACGATATAATTTCCTTGCAAGAAAACAACTCTGTTTGTACAGGATGTTCTCACAAATACTTCTTGCTGCTCTGCTAGGTAAAGGCCAGGCCACATGGGTGGCTTTGTTGCAGTGGGCTGGGCTGATCGGGCAGCCAAGGATTTGTGTGGCACAAGGGAGGCCTGCGCCTGTTCAGGTTAACCGCTATGTGGATCACTAGCTCCCAAACGTGTAACAGTCTCCCGGGCAGGATCAATACATGGGCTTAGACCCCCTTCCTTGACCAAAAAAGCCCTAACTATTTTCTAGACTCAGTAAAGCTGGAAATTGATCAAAAGAACATACAGGTTTGAATAAATACAAGTTAAAAGTATTAAACTTAAGAATTTTTGCCTTCTAAGGCAATTGAATTCAATTGTAGTTGAAATATTTAGAGCAAGAAGAAACAGACATCCCTTTAGCCAATGCAATTTTGGTTAGAGTTGGGTATTATGATCAACTACATCTGGCAAAAAAGTAGACTGAAGCCATTTAAGAGAAATATGGCTAGAGAAAGAGACAAATAACCAGAGCCTTAACTGTCGGGATTGAAAAACTAATTATATGTATATAATTGGAAGAGAAAAATTAAGTGTGTGTGCAGATACCTTTTGTGTACCAAAGCAGAAGACCAAGGGTTTGTACATGTCTCAGAATTCAAATACAGAACAGATATAGTTGTTTTGTTGGAGGATTGAAAGTGGTGAAGGAGCTGGAAAAGGGGAATGCTAGAGGGCTGCAGACCTACTGGATTCACAGAATCGTCGCTAAGAAAAGCGACGCCTTTGAGGGAGGTAAGGTGCCTCGGTAGCACAGGCATGCTAAAGCCGTGCTGCTGTGAGCTGTAGAGGTGGGTAATGTGGACTGCGAGAACGTTAGGAGGCCCTGGGTCTGCAAAGGTGATTGGGTCCTTACAAAGATACTGATGGTCTTTTGCTGTTCCCTCATGATGCTCTCAAATCCACAGGGGTCAAAAGACTGGCACGGATAATGAGCATAGCCTACCACACACCCCTCCTGATGGCGATATCAGGAGGATCTTCAAGAGATTTCCCCTTTGCTCCTCTCCCATGAGTTTTGTTAGCATTCTGTCCTGAGGTACCTAGATGAAATAACACAATGCCATTGTAAATGCTTGTTATACCCTGCAGTAACTGAGCTATCTGGTTGATTCTGGATATTCTACTATGGATAGGACAGAAATAAGTAGGAGATACTAGGATGCGGTTTAAAACGGTGACATAAGCCCTCTAAATGGCTATTTTTGATGTGTGCAGGAGTCCAATTTAAAATGATTTACAAGAACTGAGAATGTGACATTGTTGATGTGACATTTTGAGTTTCTCTTCTCCATGACTGTTCTGTGTAATGATTGTTGAGTTAGTCTGCTTGTGTATGGTGAGAAAAACCAGATTTTTTACTCTAGCTCTAAGCTATGCTGCAGGCACATGGGAGTATTTTCTTGAAATAGAAAATGGCTGTAATAAACAAGGAAATATAGATGAGGCTAATCATGATGGCTTCCATCAGATCTGTCAGTCCTACACTTACTGCCTGATTTATCAGAACAGCATGGATGTTTCCTTTTCCCAAAGATATCTGGCTTGCAAAGTAGTTGGTGGGTAATAATTGATTTTGAAATTTTTAGTTAAATTTTAAACAGAAAAATTCCAGCCAGTAACATTTTGGAAAAGTAAATTGTTTTCCCGAATAGTACTGGGGCAGTTTATTCATATCATAAGTATGTGTAATCATTGATTGTTCTTCCATATAGATTCCAGTACTGCAGTTATTCTCATTTAGAAGTCTTTTACCCTGATTTGTTATTGATCATAATGTTTTTACACATCCATTGTTCCCCCTTCATCCATGAATTCTTGAGTATTTAAATTAACTAGAGGTGGGGCCAAGCCACAGATTTGAGACTCATCTCTGAGTTTTGTCGGCTTTCACGCATTCACCGTGAGAGCTTTTCCCATAAGGTTTTAGTTCAGCTACATCCCACTAGCCACACATAGTTATCATTTCAACCAATGCAAAAGCAAGTAATAGATATGATGTAGGTTTGTGTTACAGGCAGTTGCAGAGACAGTATTTCTGGTGGGGCATAGGATATGGATGGATATAGATGGAGTGTCAGTAAGAAATACATCCCTTGTTCCTTCCATACTTCTTAATGGTACCCCATGCACCTGTCAATAAAGGAACAGGCTAACAAGACACTTGTTTCTTGCTTCCAACAACAGTCTTTTCTAAAGGTTTCAAAGGAATGAGCAAGAAACCTTGAAGAAGAAAATTACAGGACAATCCATGCAAAGGGAAGTTTCTTCACAAAATTGACTAGTTTAAAGATGTCTTACAGAGAAAAAACAGTACTTCCAGTAAGTTTATTTGTAAAGTAGAATTTGGATTCATAAGTCGTAACATTAATTTTAGTATTTTTTTTCTTTAAGAGCTCTTTAAAAAGTATATCAAATTTACATTATCAACACTGAAAAAAATGTTATTCAACATTAATGTTGAATAACAAAAAAATGTTATTCAACAATGTTATTCAAATTAAATATTCTTATTAAATTTATTTAAAAATATTCAGTTCATGATGGATATTAATTTCCTTTGTTTAGAGGCTTTAAGTTTAATTTAAACTTCATCATGCAATTTATCCCTCAATTTAATTTTATATTTATCCCTCAAGTAATGTCTTTTTGTAACTTCATATTGTATTATATAATGACATCGTTCATTAATTTCTAATATATACATTTCATCAATAACAAATCCCTATGTTTCTAAATGCATTATTGTAATTCAGTATTCCAGATCAAAGCATCCCTTATTTAATAAATCATAATGATATTCTGACAAAAGCTTTCTTAATACACCTTATTGTATTTACTATTTTTAGTAAAGAAACCAATATTTGATTCTTTTCTGAGGGAAGAGGGAGAATGGGAGGACGGAATCAGCGTTATTCAACCTAGACTGTATACTGTGCTTATCAACATTGTGTCTGTGGCATTGGCTGTAGATAAAAGCAGTTGCATTTTGATTTATATCGATGTTAAAATAACTGAAATGGCTACTGATTGATTTAAACAAAGGCTCAGATAAATATGTAATTTATCACAGCGCTAAACTGTCTATTCCCAGAGGAATGCGAAAGCAATGTTGCTGGTTTTCCAAAATCAGACTTTTCTCATAGCCAATGTACTGTGGCATAATGAGTTGCTGTGCGTTAGCATGCAACAAGTATACTTAAATCTCAGTGAGGGTAGGTAATGCCGACTCCACGTACCTCTCACCTGCAGTGTGAAGAATTCTCTTGCTACATTCTTCCACCACTCCATCCTGAAGCTTTTCCTGTGAAGGGAGATGATCTCAGACTGTGTTATGCTTGATGTGACTACAGGTACTCCAAAGATATCAGCATATCTATTCTGCCCTGCTTGTGGTGATTTAGAAAATGAAAATGAGGCAGATTATCACAGGAAGGCATAGATAACAGTGCCAGTATTTTGTGATGTTTCTTCATTCTTCTTTTTTTTTTTTTTTAATATAGTTTTTGATTCTGAGCAAGATATTGAGTTGAAGTACCAGATAGGAGAGAAACTATGACCACCTCAATAAAATCCATCAAATCTGGAAATCTTAGAAAATCCATTTCTATATAATTTTCAAACAGGCTTTGTCTGTATGTGTTGGAATGTTTACATAGACAGAACCTCAAATGTGCCCATTTCTATAGAATATTTTTGACAAGTACTTTGAAATTACCCAAATGAAGGTGAATCCCAGTTACTGATTTTCTTCACAGGTGCTTATGTTGTACTTATGCTGGATGCCCAAGGGGTTAAATCATATTTTTAAAGTGCCTCTGTGTTCTTGCAATTACCTGAATTTCCTGTATGCTGCATTTTATTTTTACTGAGTATAGGAAGAGCACTCCCTTTTTTCTGTCAATGGCTTTTGGAGGAGGACACTTAACAGTGGCATTAATGGCTTGCAGCTTGGAGAAATTTTCTCATCCCAAGGGCACTGGATAATACAACAATTGACACAGAGGTGCTACCATCAGCAACATTGTGCTTCTCACTTTCACTGCTAGTGGCATTGATGGCCAGCTTAGAGGGGGCTAGAGAATATCAAGTGAGGAGCCTGGGGACTGAACTGGCAGCTTTTCTTCTTTTTTATTTCAGATTTATGCATTTTAAGTCACTCCTCATTGATGTCTGGGAAAGACTCCTTCCTAGCAGAAAAATGCACAAGAGAAAAAATAAAATTGTGGAATGCACCAAACAAGAGTTCTTGGTGGTCAATCCAAGAAAATAATTAATTAAATATTGCGAGTGCCATTTTTGTTTCCCATTCCAAGCTGGTGTTTTAACAATTAATTTACTATTCTCAAGAATGTGTCTTTGCAGGACAAGAGAATTATCGTTTCTCATTTGTTTCTCTTTATTCTTTATAGAAAACAGGAAGAGTCAGTAATAAAGTTATTCGTGATTCTCCAGTAAAGAGAGATCAACTAGAATTTGATTATGTCTGTTTTTCTCGCTCTTCCTATATATGCCACAACTTTTAAAAAATTGTCACAAATGACAGATGGTGGTGATAGATTCACCTATAGGCCAGATGGACTAGAGGCCTGGGGTGACACAAACTAGGACAGCATGAAGTAGTCAAAAGGGGAAAATGATTGCCTCAAGATTAAAGCCACCTTTGCAAAATTTGACTCCCCTAATCATCTGGAGTGAGTGATTTTTTTTCCGTAACAAGTGGTAGATTATCTTGAAAGCTTCTGCTTTTTGCCACAGTAACTGAAAGCAGGGATAGATAGACACATTTTCCATCTCGGAAGCACGTGACGCAGATTTTCACCTAGGAAAAGCAAGTTCTGCTCTTCTCTAAATACACATTTTGTACATCATTTCTTTATCAGCTAATCACATGCGTGATTTAATGTCTTGTGATTCAAGAGAGTATAACAAATATCAAAGTATTACTTATTCTAATGATCAAGGAAGAAAAAGATGAACACCCACAACTAATGGCTCCAGTTCCCCTTACCTTTGGCTTGATGGTTGTGAGTGTTTGCTACAAACCAGAATATGATTTTTGTCAGACTCTTGAGCTTGGCAGTATTGAGTTGGGCTGCTGTGATTGCTCTCAGACCATGGTAGTAATAGAATCATAGAATGGTTAGAGTTGAAAGGGACCTTAAAAATCATCGAGTTCCAACTCCCCTGCCATGGGATGGTGGATGCCTGTGGCTGCAACCTTATCACAGTGTCAGCAGGGCAGAAGTCCTGCAGCTATGGACTCAGAGTAGAGCAGAGGACTTGTGGCAAGACAGAGGACTTCTTGAGCTAAAGGAAGCATCTGTCATGGCCTGAGAAAAAGCATGAAGAATCAGGTGTGTTCACTGCTGGGCTACAGAAATACCTGGAGAATTAAGGGCAAATATTTTCAGGCTTTCAATAGACGGAGAAGAGATTTAGACAGTTTTTATTTCTCCTTTGGGTGACAAAAGTGTTATTTGATTAGCAAGCTATTTTCTTCATAGTGATTTCATTTAAAATAATACAGAAGAAAATAACTCCCTCTAAATTAACTCCAGTTATTAATTAATATCCAGTACTGGATATTGCTAGAGTTTTTTGGTATATTGACTTTTCTGAAGTGAGGTATAATATGGGCATACAGTAGTTTGGGAATTATTTTTTTTTCTGCTTACTGTAAAAATTCATACATGAGCCAAACTTTTATGTGGCTGCCACTTTGGAAGAGAAACGTGTTGTGCATATTGACTCATGGATCAGCAACCATTAGTGCCACTAGCAATAAACTGCCACGATAGGAAGCTCACTTAAACTGTCAGTGTGCTGGTGATGGAGAACCTTTATTTTGTAAGAAAAAGTTTTCCAAACTTGCTTTTCAGATCAGCAATTCCTTAAAATGTTGTGAAAGCCTTTTTAGCATTCAAGAGCTTTTACGTCTGTGCTATTCAGATCAAATAATGCAGTAGGTGTAGTTTCCTTTCTTCAGGTAATTTGCCTTGGAAATTACATTGAGTTGCGGTTGCCTTAACCTGCTTGGAGACAGGTGTTTCTAAGGTTAGCTACATAATGACACAGCGTTGCTTACCCAGGAGCGTGGCAAATCCGCAAAGCAGGACTCTGAAACATCCTAGCAGCGCCCAGCTCCCCTGCACGTCCTCCCCTGTAGCCAGAAAGGAGTGGAGGGAGTTGTACAGGCACCACGATGAGATGGCACCACACAGGCCAAAGGAAGTAGAAGGCTCCAGGGAGACCTTATAATGACCTTCCAGTACTTGAAGGGTGCCTACAGGAGAGATGGGGAGGGACTCTTTATCAGGACATGTAGAGATAAGAGAAGGGGTAACAGTCTTAAACTGAAAGAGGGGAGATTTAGATTAGATACCAGGAAGAAATTCTTTACTCTGAGGGTAGTAAGACACTGGAAGAGGTTGCCCAGAGAAGCTGTGGATGACCCACCCCTGGAAGTGTTCAAGACCAGGCTGGATAGGGCTTTGAGCAACCTGGTCTGGGTTGGCGGGGTTGGAACTCGATGATCTTTAAGGTACCTTGCAACTCGATCCATTCTATGATTCTATGAAATGTCCTCTAGGGGCCATAGGTGGCACTGGAGGCTCTCAGGCACACCAAGACTCCATGGAGAGAATGTTGCAGCTACGCTAATTGATGTAAGACAAAGTCTAATGGACTTTGCAGAAGTTCACAATGCAGCATGAGTATCCAATTCAACCACTTTCTGAATCAATGTAAAGCAGAGCAATTAAAGAACAGGCAGCATCTTTACTATGGTGATCTACACTGGTTACATGTTCTCATAACACTCTGAGCAGTAAATCCTGATTTTAGTCCTGGTTTACACAGCAGCGTGCACTGTGAATACCAGCCAGTACATTTTATGTCACCTTCCTTTTCTTATTTTGTACTGCTTTATATGGGAAAACACTGTGACAAAATATACAGAAACCCATACAACAAACACCTTGACCGCAGAACAATTCTTGTTTTAGTGGATGTCGTCTATAGGCTCTGAATCATGTTTGCTGAGCAGGGACTTGTAGTGGTTCAGGACACGACGGTCCTGTGGAGTGGAATAACCTTCTCCTGGAGGTTGTCACAGCAGCCGCACCGGCTGCCGGGAAGCAGCCAACTTGCCTTAGCTGGTCCAGTTTGCAAAACAGTGTTTCAGCACCCTTTCAGAGGCAGTTTAGACTGTTAGAAGACCTCTGCATTGGAGTGGCTTCTGTGGGAACAGGCTGCTTTTTAATGCCTTTGCGATGGGAGTGGTAGCCTTCAATAGAGGTAAGGAAACAAACAGCTGAGGTTGATAATGTTTTAAACCACCATAGTGAGTTACAAACAGTCATCTGTTAGAGCTCAAGCTCCCTTCAGACCACAACAAATGGTATTACCGAAAGAAAAAGCTCTTCTGTGGGCAGCAGTGTTAAAAAAGCCTGATTTTCTACAGATTTCTTGTGCTGTTTCCATTAAACACTCCTCCACTAGCACTTTCTTAGCTACTTCCCATGCTCCAGTGCTTGTCTCTCAGCCCTCAGTGTCCCCCACAATGGTTCTTCTTCACATATTATAACTGTGTTTGCAAATTCTTTCAGGTAAAAACTGAAAAACAATTCATGAGCAGGCAAAACATTGTATAGGCTGATTCTTCATCTGATCTGATAGCTTGATACCATTATTGGATTTTTAAAAATCTGTTGAAGTGGCTTTTTCAATAAGAATGGTGTTTTTAACTGAATGAAGTTAAAAGTGTCATCTAGCTACTGAGTTCTGAGCAATTTGAAGGAAGCAAGCATCCTATGATCACCTTAAAATCTATCTTGGCAAAATAGCAGAGGCTTCTAGTTTATTGTTAAAAATACTGTAGAAAAAATATATTGGTTTTAATCTTTGACAGAAAAAAAAGTAAATATTTCTAACTAGCTCTACCCAGTTTGCCTCTACTGAAATATGTAAATTTAGGCTGAAACAAAACTAGGAAAATAGATAGGGAAGGATGGGGTTTCATGAAGTATCCTACATCTGTCTAAACACACTGACTCTCAGAAGAGTTGCACCTTTTTTAATACCATGTAGTGCTGCACCTTTTTTAATACCATGGTAACTCACTTCATATCTGCAAAAAGAAATAGATTTGGAGTAATTGGTCCCCCCTCTCTCAGAAGTTTGTTGTGTAGCATACTTACCAGCATGCAGTTGTTTCTGCTTTTCCATACTTGACTCTTTGGAGACCAAAAGCTGCAAGATGAGAGGGTCTAAATTTTGATCGGGTGAGACTGGCACAGAAACTGGATTCCAGTACATATACTGCAGACCTTTTGCTGAAATAACCATTGCAAAAATACCTTATCTACTCCGGAATGTCCAGTTTTATATTAAGATCAGGAATAACTTCAGTTAATTTCCTTTTATGCAGATGTAGCTGTTGAATCTTCCAAAAGAAATAGAAGAAGAAGAAAAGAGAGAGAGGGAGAAAGAGAGGCATAGAAAAGAGAGAAAGAAGGTATGTAAATGTAATAGAGACATAAATTAAGACTGGTCTGAGACAAATGAGGAAACAAGCACAAGGCAATAATGGTGGAAGAGACAGAAGAAGAGAATTTCCTAAATGAAAGTAGGCAAAAATGAAAAAGAAAAAAAGAAAAATCCATGGAGAGAAATTAGAGAAAAGAAAGACATAAAAAAGAATATGAAAATAAAGCTTTCCTTTATAAATAAAGTTTCAGATTTAGTATGTGTTGTATGCAGCAACTGACAGGATCCGTTAACAATAATTTTTGCTTCTATTACTTTAGCTCACACTCATTGATAGAATGGTGATGTCTGAAGAGGTGGGAAGTCACAGAAGAAAAATGTGTCTGTGCTAGAGTATTTGCAATCTGAAGTTAAAACAAAAGACAACATATGATACAGACAAAAGGATAACACAAGGAAATGTTTAGACAGCAGTAACTGAAAGTGTTAAACAGGCCTTACTCAAGTCAGGTGTTTCTAAATGTCACAGGAGGATTTAAGTGGGAGTTTGAAGGACAACAATTAAGGAGATTTGAAGACAGTTATTGGAAGTCCTTTTCAAGCATGAAAGACAGTAAGGAAGAAAGACTCTGGGTGTAAAATTTAAGAAGCAGTTGTGACTGAGTGGCTAGTGGGTCACAAGTCGTGAGGAAACCAGCAAATGCATTTTGATGATGTCAAGAAGTGAGGTGGAGAATGACCTTGAAAATGGAGGTGACTAAATTGCATTTGAGTCTGAAGAGAAGAGCATGCTAGTGGAGAAACAGAGGGGTGAAAGGGCAGAAGGATAGGTTGAAATTTTTGCAACGCTAATCTCAATGGACGTGGGCAGCAAAAAACTGCATTCATCGAGACCGAAGAAACAGATGCTACGAAAACAGAAATACAGAATGATGAGAGTTTGGGCAAGACTTTCAACAGGGTGGCTGGATGAGACCTGTAGTGAATGTTTTTATGGAGAAAGAAGTATTTAGATGTAGACTTGGGGCCAAAGAAAGATGTGAGTCAAGGACGGTGCTCTTCTTATGGTCCTGAATGAGATGAAAAGGTGGGACTATCAGAAATTATTTATGAGGAACACAATGAAGAGAGGTCAATGGTGAATGTATGTATATCCAGTGCTTGTACAGCTTGCCTAGATCTGGGGCCTAGTCCAAAGTCTGCTGATGTAAAGAAGAATCTTTACATTGTCTTCACTGAATGGTAGACAGAAAACAGACTATTTACTCAACAGATGTGGTGCTTTCTAGTGAAGTCATTTAGGAGCATACACTATATTACTGTTATAGATTATTATTTTTAAGAATTTCTGGTTCAAACAGTCTTTCTTGATTTTCATCATGCGTTTGAGTGTTAGCACAAGATGGGTTTATTGAAAAAGTCTTCAATGAAGTGACCAGAAGAAAACATGTTCACAGTCACATTGGTGTTTTGACATCTGAGATAGTAACAGACAGTAGGAGCAGAAGTTGTATCATCTGAGGGCTATGTAGGGACTTGCTGGAACTGACCTTGAAATTCAGATCTTTTGTTCGTGGAAACAACTGCATAAATAGACACTTAGGCCCAGGAATTCTGTTCCGGTCTTTCATCATCAGAAGAGTGATGCTACTAAAGCTTTATCAAAGCAGCCACAGATTTTTTCCAGAAAGTGAGGCTCAGAACCACAGACATGAAATGATTTTAAGAACTGGGCTGAAATATGTTCTGGTGAATATTTCTGACAGCCCTAAAAGGCATTAAACATCTCTCTGCGGTGTGCAGTGACGTGTCCTGGAATTTCACCAGCAAATTGATTTTTTCCTGATTATCAGGGTGTATTAGGAGTTCCAAGGCAGAGAAACTTTTTAAAATATTTTGGCGAAGTGTTCTCAAGCCAACATTTGGGGGTGTTATGTGGGCATTTCTGCCACTAGCAGGACTGAAATGAAAATTTATGTGTAGGAATTGCATAGAAATATGCTATACGTATGAAGCGACACTGGGAAAGTAAAGACGAAAATGTAATATCTGATGGGGTAGAAGAATGAAAAGTGACTCTATAAGCTTGTGCTTGTTTTTAGAAACTTAAAATTATTTTACGCTTTCTTGGCTTGCATTATAAATAACAAAGTAAATTTTAAATTGTAAAGGTCTGTATTAAAAAAAAAAGTTAATTCACTCAACAAAGCAGGAAATCAGTCATAGTTGAAGTTTTTTTAATAAAGTTTTGTGAACAGTTTTACTGAAAAAGTTCAAATATACTTGACCAACTTCTGTGAAGAAAATTGAAGATGTTTTGTTCTGAAAACTTGTAGCTTCTTCATTCTTCAAACAGATATTCCTATGTATTGTGCATATGTGAACTGAATATAATGATAAGACTAAGCAACTGCTATTTCAGTTAAACATAATGTTCTCTTAAAGTGGATAATTATCAACATTGTTTTCTAGATGCTACTACAGGTTTTATTTTGCACTGTCACAATAATTTTCTTTGCCTATTTTTCACTGCTTGTTCTCTAAAAACATTTATTCAGAAGTGACATTTTTATGCCTCATGCAACTATTGTACGTCATCATGTGGCTGGAAAACAGAGGCAGATAGGTATGAATTGATCATCCTGAACATTTCTGCTGTTCACAACAAAAAATAGGTATTACAGATGCACAAATTCTGCACATTTTAAAAAAAATATCAGCTACATAGTTGTGTCTGAGATCTTAAAAGACACATTTGCTTTGGGTCTGTCGGTCTTCCTTTTGTATTTATTTTCAATAGACTTTCAAATACTTGAATTTTTGTTCATGGAATGGTCCAGGATTGGTACATCTCATTCCTGAGTATTGACAAGTGGAGAGGTATAGAATAAGACTGTCAAGACAGTGGGCTAACAGGGTCCTCAGGATGAGTTCTTAAGTCCAGTCACTGTGACTGCTAAAGTAACTGGATGAAATTCCTTTAGGCATTTGGGGGACAAAAGTATTTTCTTAAAGAACTCACCAAGTTAGCATAATACCTTAAGACTCACAGGCCTTTTTCTTGCCGTTGTTCTGCTTATGCTTATGTGTACCCCTGCATGTGCACATGCACATAAGTGCAGTCCTGCACTCACTCTTCTGAATTTTTGCAGGTGCACAGTTGTGTGCTGAGCAAAGTCCAGTGCAAAGGAATTCAGAGTTACAGTTACTGCAGGTCCCTAGAAGAAATGACTGTCAGGTAACTAAATAAGCCGCAGTCCTTCTGTACAGATGTTGATCAATGCTAATCTTTGTTTCCAGTCTCAAGATTCTGAGGCCAGTTCTTCCAGACTCTGTTGGTTTGTAGAGGAACGACCAAATTTGTGACCCCAAACCCAATCTCCTGCTTTATTACGTGTATAAACAGACCACTGACAAGTCAGGTAATGTTTCTCTTTTCCTTCTCTGATAAAGCCATATCATTGTATTGCATGGAGAATAAAATGAAGTAACTGCATTATCTGTCATTATTACTTGTTACCTGATTTACTGCTTATAATTTACATGATTATGTCTAGATGAATTAAATTTGATAAAATGAGTGATTAAAACAGCAAGTTAAGTGAACCAGCTGAAGGGGAGCAATCAGTGCTAATGAAAGAAGATAACAGAACGTACTGAAATAATTGCTTTTTGTTTTCTAATGAAATGTTATTCTGGTTTTTTTCTTTCCTTTTATTTTTCTTTCTGCTGTTGGCAGTACCTTATTTAAATATTCTTGAAGATTATTGTTTGGTTTTAAATTGAATAAGGAAACAGAAGTGTTAGGCATTTCTGTGATTAATCATTAGTACTTTTTTTTTTTAAATCTTGGTGTGTAAAATGGCAAGACAATGTCATATATCATGTCGCAAGTAAATAAAAAAAAATGGCTGCAGTAAAACCAACAAAGAAACTGTTGTCATACAGAAGTTGACAGCATTTAGGAACTGAAATATTTGCAAAGCTTCATTACTTTTACTTTTATTTTCCCAGTATTAACAGATACATGAACTGTTCTCTTTGGTTACTATGATGATACTTTTGAAACCTCAATTTCAGACTCTCTCACAGTGGTTTGTGGGGAGCTGTCCCATTTTTCTTTGGGTCAGAATTCCCTTCTGCTTTGTTTAAAGGGAGTGACCCATGTAGCCTCTGTCCATTCCCATTCCTATGTCCATTATTCCACACTTGGCATCTAACATCCTGATACGTTTGTCCTGGAGAAGAATAAGGAAAGAAACACATTACTAGTGTTTGCAGCTAACCTCAAGATTTCTGCCATTTGCCTTTCTGGCATTGCAGCCCCATACAGACTTCTCTTTCTTAAAGAGAAGTTTCTTGCTAATTTTAAATGACAGTTTCTGATATTTTAAGTGTATCTGCAAAACTGTAATGTTACTGGAATTTAAAACTCCTTTGAAGACTGCTGCTCATTCTTCTGTTGGCCAGGAGATATTTAGGTATCTTAATGTATATTCTCAGCCATGGAAAGCTATTACAAAATTTGTAAGCAGATACACTGAGGTCTGACTCTGTGTGGCTTCTGAAAATACAGAACCGGGTGAAAGGTAAGCAAATGTGGTTTTAAGCACTGCAAGTACCACCTCAGACTGCAGGCTAGTTCACACCTTAATGGGAAATAATATTCTGAATGTATGCACTATCCACAGGGTTTATGGAAAGGAGTGTACTGAATGACTCACCTATTGTTTTGGACAGATATTCATGGAGAGAGCATTTTTGAAAATCCTACTTCATTAAGATCTTTTTCATATGGACATGTTTATGCATGTAATCGGATTCCCTGAATGGGATGGTCAGTCACTGTCCAGAAGGTGAATGGACTATTCGTTACAAACATCCCTTGCAGTGGCAACTTCAGCTATATCAAATGAGATTCTTTGAATTGTTCCAGCGAACTCTTAGAATTCAGCTGGGCTGTGGTCCTATATGACCACTCCAGTATATGTGTGAATGATTGCTATTGATTATCTTGAATTCTGTGTAAAAAATGTCCCATCTTATCTAAACACAAAATACCGTCCTGTGTGATCATTTCTGCATCTTCAGGAACAGTTGCTAATGACTATTTAAAATACTCTGTATAGAGTTTGGTCAATTTTACAGCAGAAACTGCCGGGGGAGTCCCTGGTACTGCCAGTTTCTTCACCCAGGGAGTTAATCAGCACATCTTAAGCACAGAAATAGTGAGTAATAATTGGACAAAGCACAGCAGGAGCTGCCTGGGGAAAGTGGCTGTCCAAAATTCCCACCTGGAGAGTTCCTGTAAGGGTCAGTCAAGTGCTTTGTTGTGGAGTTCAGTCAATCAGCTTCTTTCAAGCCAGTATTTGTATTAAATTCACCCAGTGAACCATTTGTCTCCCCTGTGCAGGGACCAGCTGAGGAATTCCTGGGTCACCCAGGCAAACGATGCCTGAATATGCCAGGCGTGCACAAAGGCACAGCCCTCACACTCAGCTACACTGCAGCTGGAAATTGAATTTTTTCCTTTTATCACAATTTTAACTGAAATTCCATGGGTTTATCACAATTAACAGAATTTCAGAGAAAAGGCAGAGTCCCTCATTGTGATAATTGCATTTTGACTCTTTCAAAAAACATAAATTGTGACAGGTAAACTTACTGGTGTTCAGTCTGTTGAGTGCTATACTTGCCTCACTGAAAATGTAGTTAGTTTATTGTTGATTTTGAGTGGCTTATAAAACACATGCAGGCTCTTGGAACATTGTATGTTAACATCAGCAACGCTAATGACTACTTACAGCTAACATTGTAATTCAAGGTATTTCCTAACCATGTTAACCATCACCATTTAATACAGATGGCATTATGGGTCACACAGAATACCTAGGCCAAGTACTGCTCCTGTGTCTTCCTGTCCAGTGAAAGGTTATATTGAAAAATACCCAAATGTAGGCACATACCTCTCACTTCCACAGGAATTTCCTTTCATCATGACAGTGCAACTAATATCGACACGTGCAGGTTTTTATAGCCCTAATTCAGACTAGGTGGAAGTTTAAAAACGTTGCCTGACACACCTACTTTCACTTTCAAACCTGAGAGAAAATCCCTAGTACTTAAAATTAAGAAGATTTAAGGATGTCTATTTGTTTATGATTATGTGAGATTCCAACTGCATTTCTGCAAAAAGACATTTTATGAAAAGAATTGGCAATAGTTTATATTTAAATTTTGATAAATATGCTGTGAGGTGTTGTAGCAATAAATGCATGTTTGATGTTTAAAAGTTTTAGGGATTACAATTGTTCATTTCTTGACATTTAATTGCTCCAGCAGGTTCATTTTAATTGTTTCTGCTGCAGCAGTCACTGAGTATCAAATTCAAAAATAGTATAGCAATTCAGTTGTCCTCTGAAGACTTAATTTGTTAAATTTGGACATGAAATCTAGTCCTTAAAGTGTGAAATAGTGACATTTCGATCCTGCAAATCTCAAACTATTTAACTATGAAGTAGCTACTGACATCTTCGTTGTACACGGTCTCATGCATTATGCTGTCTGCTTTAAAGACAAAGATTCATACAAAGTTACCTAGTAGCAAGTGCAATGAAGTTCAGGATAGGGTTGGAGGTACAACGAAAATAAGTTATTATACCTGTTAGGCAGAAACACAATGTTATTTGGACGTTGAAATTCTGCCATATTGAAGAAAGAGGAAATGTTTGCCTTGGAGGCTGATTTAAAGCACTTTCCGCCATCTTTCAGATGGCCCAGAGGTTTTCTGTGTTGCAGACATTCCCAAGAGAGACCCATTGACAGAGGCATAGGTAACGAAGTCAAAGGGCAAGAAACTGTAACTTATTTCTTCTCTGCCATCAGTTTATCTTCACACAGATGAAATATTACTCTCACTGAAGTCAGGAACAAAATCCTTGTAAAGGATGCATGTGTTTGTGTGTCTTTGAGCATATGCTTGTGTATGTGCATGTATACTTATGCACACATAACAGTAGGAAAAGTTCTGATCAAATCATCTTCCCCATTTTAACAAATGGGAGGGTTGATGATTTCTGCCCATGTAGTCAGTGTTAAGTGACTGAGTGTGTGGCTGCATTCCAAGTCTTCTAGGCCAGCACAAAACACGCATGCAGCTTATATAGAAGGTAGATTATGTGTATATAAATAGTGCAATTACAGGCCAAATGTGTTGTATTTGTGTGTGTGTGTGGAGGGCTAACATGTTTTAAATATATCACAGAGCACTGCAAGAAGAAACTAAAATGGTCAGTGTGCTGCCAAGTGTCACTCCTGTTCTGGGCATTTCGTCTATAAAAGCAAAGTCATGTACCTTTTTACAACTGATAGCGACCACAATATTGCTTCCCAATAGCGATAACAAAAGTGAAGCAATGGAAAACTATATCTGATCTTCCAAGAACCTGGAAGATGCTAGATTATTTAGACACTTAATTCCAGTTAACTTTTATAAGTAAGCACTGTGCCCGTGGGTATTAAAGCTGTCGTGTGTAGAATTTATACTGTGGTGGGCCTGTTGGAAGCTTTTAACAATACATGGAGATAAAAATGTATGAGGTCTGATTCTCATTTCAGATATATACCAATGCACAGAGTTGACTCACTGACTTCATTGGGATTATTTACAGTTTGTGTCAGTGTAAACACAAGAGAATCAACCTGGTGGCAACCAAAGGTTACTGTCTGCTGGCTCTTGGGTGACACGTTTTTCTGGAAAGCACAGCATAATCAATCCATAGTCAAAGAAGGTCAGTGGTACTTTGAAGTATCCATATTTTTTTTTCTGCAAGAACTGGCAAGGCAAGAGAGGAAGGTTATGAAGATCAAGCCACTGACAACAAAGGAAGGAGGTCTAGCACAGGAAGGAGATTTAGAGGGACTGCCAAGCAAAAGCAATTAAATTCAGGCAAGTGTGCCGAGAAATAATTCTCCATCTAATCAACTTTGCAGGTTAACTCCACAAAGTTTCTATGACAGGAGTAAAGGAATGATATTTGAGAAAAAGAGGTCAAAGAGAACAAAAGAAACCATCTAACAGAAAAATAAACAGGAGAAAAAAGGAACAAAAAGAGAAAAGAAGAAAAGAGGAAGGAAAGGAATAAAGCAGGGAGAGGTTAAGGAAGGAGAGAGAGAGATTTTGTCTTTTCTGCCAAAATCAACATATGTTCTCACTCAGGACTGGTAGTGCTGTCCAGGGAGCAGCTCAGTGAAGAAGACAGGAGGTCCCTTGTGTTGTGTTTCAGGCAAAAGTTTCTTGCATTTACATCTAGTGCAAAAATTTTTGCTTTAAAAAGTGGGCACTGCAGCCTACTTCTATAGGTGTATTTATAGTCAAACACATCACCAATTATTTAATTTATATTTCCATAGTAACTATTAGCAGAATCCAGGCAAAGAAAATAATGTGCAGTCATTGTTCAACAATTACACTGCCACACAGCCAGTATTGTTCCGTTGTATGCAGCAGTTTAAAAATACACACCTGTGGGGCTTTTTCCTACTGTTATTTCATTCTGTCATGGTAGCACCTGGAGTTCCTGGCTATAAAATATACAAAACCATTAGGAAAAGGCTATTCTCCAATTCAGAGAACCAGCAGTCCAGATTTATAAGATGTAAAAGGCATGCAGATGTATAAGGGGTGAGGAACTAAGGGGGGGGCCTAAGGTGACAATAACCAGGGGTTTCCTCATGTACAAATAAAGCCATGGTCACATAAGGCACAGATGACACCCAGCATCCCCCAAGCCACATGCCAGCGACCTGTCAGTGCTGTGATTGGAAAAGCTGTAAGAGAGGGATTTAGAACAAAAAGTTGAGACCGTGAGGAATGGTGACATATAATTTATTTCTCATTAACTTACATTCATGTAGAAGTTGAGGAATACTAGTGACAATAAGGACCACTGTCAGAAAGCAAAGAACTATGTCTTTATAAGGCTAGGAAAAGCCTCCTTGGTCTTGTTTTCACAGGAAGCACAGACCAAATGGACAGGGGTACTACAGGAGTGGTCAGGGTAATCAAATTGTACTTTCAATAGGTTATTGACAAGGTTTTAAAAGGGATCTTTGGAGCTCGTTTTCTGCTAGCCACTGAGGGGAAGAGTGCAGTCAGGTCCTGTTGAAGTTAAGGGTGAAAAATGGTGACTTTTTTATGCCAGAAAGTGTCTCTGCAAATACAAGTTCCTCTTTTCACCATCAAGTATCATTTTCCCCTCACTGACCATGAAAAGAAGTGGTTGCCTCAGGTAATTATGTGTACAGGAAGAAATTCTCGCTGCTTTCTGAATATCACCAATAACACGTTTAAGTGATTTACTGTACCTTGTAATTGGTTTTCTGAAAATATGAATATTTTACTGCCGCTGTGGCAACTCTCCACAGCATCTATAATAGTGACATTCTGCAGGACATGATTAATGAGTTTTATTTTTTGCTCTGTCTAAAGTAAGAAGGTTAGAAGTTTTTAAATTATTTTCTTTCTGAGAACATGTAAAAAGATCATAAAGCTGCATCTGATCAATGTGTGAGAGCTTTTCTGAAGGGCCAAGCAACCAAAATAACCCAGCAAATGTTAGAAACTAGAGGAAGCCCATCATGCATAAAGTAATGCCATCGTAGTATCATACACTTCTTTATAGCTAATTTTGGCAGGAGGAATTAGCCTGTCTCTGAGTACATGATGTAAGAACAGGAAAGCAGAGAAAAATGCCCATGAATGTTGAAGCCTACTTTACTGTAAGGGGTGCCTTTGAAATGCTTTAAAAATATATGTGGGGTAAAATACTATAAAGGTGATATGAGCCCCTTGTTATTCTGTGCGAAAGCAAAAGAAAATCAGCTTTGTAAAGTATATTGGAACTGAGATGATGCCAGACACCAAATTTGACACTTGCCCTGGAAGGATTGCAACCTTTAGAAGGTATTTTGCTATCCATTTCTCCTTGCTTATGAGCAGGAAAAAATAGATGATGATAAAATAAACCCTTTCTGTTGAACACTATGTTGTTTTAAAGAATATGGTTTCTAGATCACATTAGGAAGCATTCTTGAATGGAAATAATACCAGAAGAACAAGTCCTAATGTCCTTTGAACAACTAGACAGGTAGCTATGGTACTTATGAAGATGTAAGAAACTTAAGCCCTGACATTAGGGCTTTGTTTTAAAAACAACAGGAAGTGGTTCTGAGTTGGCTTTACTGCTAGGCCGCGTGGAAATAATCTGAATTTGCATTTGCTAATTATTTGCAAGATAGTTTGTAGTCATATATGCCTCTTCTACTATATACCAGAGACCCTGATTAGAACATTTTAAAACATTTGAAGGAAACGACAAAGAGGCAGGTGGAAAGTCAGTAAAAAAGGCAATGGGGGATAATGTATGACAGATCATTCCACGCCAACCTGATCTCTGTCTTTGGTGACATAGCAGGCATTATAGGCAAAGGAAAAAGAGCAATATCTTAAAGAATTGATTCACCTGGCCCTAAAGACAGTTTGCTGGGGATGATAGAGCACGAAACAAGAGCTGCAAAGCAGAAAAAAACCCTAGCTAACAGGGTGATTGCTAAAAAGGGAACAGCTGCTGGAGGAAGGTAGCTTGTATAATTCCTCAAGGATAGGTCTTAAGGTCAATTGTATGTAATGTCTTTATTGGTGACCTTGGCACAAAGAGTAGCTGTGTACTGATGAAATCTGCTGATGACACGAAGCTGGGAGCAGCAATCAATGCAGAGGAGCACCATAACATTATACAGGAAGGGCTGTAGAGTTGAAGACTGGAGTAATAAGAATAGGAGGATAACATGTAGAACCAAGTGCAAGGTCACACACTCAGGGACTAAGAAGAAGAGTGACTGCCATAAACTGGGAACGCAACAGGTACAAATGAGAAAGGGTGGCAAGTTTGCATGTGCAAGTCAACCACAGAATGCCTGTGAGCCACTTACAGGGCGACTGTCAAAGAAGCACATGCAAAGTCTTTCCAGTGATGCTAGAAATGAACAAAACCATGACTCAAATGATCAAAAAGACATTTTTTAGAGCATATTCAAGTATGTCCCTAAAAAATTAAAACTGAATAGGTGCTGCAATGAAAGAGGAGTCTCAGGATTTGGATATGTGACTGAGTTACTGCAAATTTGGGAAGGATGCAGGTTTACTGGTTATCATGAAGTAGCCTCTGCTAAGTTTTTGCCTGCCTGCACTTGTCTCATGGTAAATTCAAGGTAGTTTTTCTTCATTCTAACTGAAGGATAAGCTGTTTTGAATTTACCAAGAAGAAATATCATGGTAGCTTCCATGAGGTGGCTAATAAGATATATAAAGGCATGGGTTCTTGTTCAAGTAATCTTACCCTAAAATAAATTACTTTGCCCAATCTGGCCAAGGAAAAGATGAAAAGAGACAGGACTGTGTCTGTAAATATGCAATGAAAGACACTATAGGTGATGAAAAATTCTTTGAGTAAAAGAACAAAGTAGCTTTAAGACTGAAGAGTATTTAATTGGCTATATTTTGAATGGAGATTATCAAACAGTTTCTGATCATAAGAAGAGTGGGTGGTCAGAAGTTTTCAAATAAGCATATTGAAGACAAGAAACCTAAATGCTTTTGGAGATATAACTTGGAAATATTTTCTTAATGACTGCCAACTCTGTGTCTGTAATTATTATTAGGAAGGTGTTTCATGTGTGGAAAAGTTACGAGATGGATATTTAGGTTGTGAGAGTGTCTCGGGGAGGAGATAGTTCTCTGGAAAGCATTCCTTCCCTTTTCTGCTTTTCTAGTACTTGATTATGACAAGTAAAGACTCAGTAGAATGCATTTCTGTGTTGTTCTTCTGTTATTCTAATCCTGCTCCTGAATGTCTTACAGTGCTCCTAAGCATTTTAATGAAAAGAATATCAGACTTGAGCCTATGTAACAATGTCTATTAATAACACAGTAAGTAAATGAGCAGTAAGCGTATGACTCTGAGCACAGATGAATTTCAGTGTTCCTTTACATGCTAGTGTGTTTTTCTTACTTGTATTTTACATCTGACTTTTATAAAATAATTATTAGAAATATTGCCTTTCCTACCATATTGAAATGAGAGAAACTGTTAAGATGGCGACAAGTTAGGCTGACATTTATACCAAAACGCCATTATGCAAATTATGCACAATTGTAAATTATATAAGAATAAATATAATACATTTAATAATTCCATAAATTATTTAAAAGAATGACCAAATGCATTTGGGTAGCCTGAAGATGATGTAAAAATCTGAATTCCCATAAACACAAAAGAAAAGCAGATGCTCACATTCTATGTTGAGGGGCCCCTGCCTTGAAAGGTAGAGAGATTAGAAGACTTGGCAAAGACAATGCAAAAAGATATGTTTCTAGCAAACATGTGTGTGTTAATACGTCTGGGGAAACAGTTATCTATTGGATAAAATAGATCTCCACCTACCATGTTTCCATGGATACAGCAAGACTGTAAATATTCTTAAGGCATATATTTTTGACTGTTTTTAATTGAGATCTCAGTTTGGGAAAGCATTTTACTATCCGCCTAACTTTAAGCACATAGCCAGACTACTAAAGGGAGAAAACTAAGGCAGACAATAGATGATTCAGACAACTTCAAAGATGCCTAAAGAGATGTTCCCACAAAATGAACAGAGGTTACAGACAGAAAAACTTCCTAGTCGTCTCACTGTAAACTAATGAGTCTGTTTAATTGCAGAGAAAGCCTCAAATACCTCAGCAAAATGTGTGGACCAAGAACCAAGAAGAAATGCGTAACATTTATCCATGGGAATCGTGACAGAACAAAAGCCAGTTGCAGAAAGCTCAGCATACTCTTTAATTTCTCCTGGCTGCTTTGCCTATTAAGAACGGAAACATAAGTTACTTCATGCCTTATTTTCCAATCTTCATTGGCTGACTGATAAAAATAGTAAATAGTATTCTGTCCTTTTTCTCCATATTGGGTCTATTTATCTGGGAGAAGAGCTAGTAATAATTCTGAACTCATGACTTCTGAACATTTTTGATATTTTGAAGTTTGTTTTCATGAAACACCAAAAATATTTTCAGTATTTCCCATGGTCTTTTGAAAGTTTCGAAAAAACTTTAATTGCAAATTTTAATTACTTTAATGAAAGCCTCTGAAAAGTAATCTGTATTTTTACATGTTTTTATTACATTTTCATAGAGTTATAACATATAATATTAAGGAAGATGCTAATTAGTAGTGATTTAAAACCTCTTACATTCCCTTCAAGTTCAAGCTGTTTCTCTCCTATTTGTTTTCTAATTAAATAGTTTTATAGTACAGTTTCCATCAAATCCATTTTGATAAACACTTTTGACCAACTACAGGTAGTAATAAGTTTGGAGCAAAATGATGAGCAATTTAGCTTACCTGCTTTAGAAATGAATTTTCAGGAGCACAACTGATGGGTTTCTTTTCAAATAAATCAAGAGAAGTGAACATCAGAAACCAGGCAAAAAATATTAAATTGCATGTTTTACATTTTTCCCCTAAATTTTGTGTCACATTATCTCTGTCTAATCCTTGTAGTCTAAAAGTTAATGCTTACACTGATGGCGATATTACCAAAAAAAAGGTCACTCACATGCAGTTTATGACCAGTATATTTTTAAGTAACAAATATTAATCTGCCAAATCATGGCTACAAACAACCTGATTATTAAAAGATGCTGTGTGACTGGAAGTTCTTAGCATTATTGAAAATTATGTAATACAATTCTATACTTGCCTTTAAAAATTTCTGTCTCTATAAATTAGATTCTGGACAGATGGTATGTATGATGGTTTTGCCACCAAAATACAAGTTTTACTCCTATATCTTCATGTTATATAAAACCACAAAACTAATACATGAAATACGTTTTCCTAAAGGAAAAGTTAGGCTGTGCCTGACAAAAGAGTTTCATTCAATAATACTTTTCTGTTACTGAGCTTTATTAGATAATTCTAGTGCTTTTTAAATGAAAATTGCCCTTCTTTGCAAAGTGGCTTTCCCAATAAAGTAAGGTCACAAAATATGCTATAAATCAGTTAGGCCTAAACAAAATTTGACACTGTCTAATCATAAGCCATGCAATAATAATTTACAAGAAAAAATAAAAGGATATTTTAATTCTATTAGTTACTGAGCTGTTTGCTTTCCAATGGTTGTGAACTTCTGAAGGTGTCTTATTTTGATAATTAAAAGAAGGGTGTTTTTTTAACCATAAGAAGACATTTGGGGACAGATTTTTAGTAGGGCATGTAGCGATAGAATAAAGGCTAATGGTTTTAAACTTAAAGAGGGAAGATTTAGATTAGATGTAAGGAAGAAATTTTTTACAATGAGGGTGGTGAGACGCTGGGAGAGGTTGCCCAGAGAAGTGTTAGATGCCCCATCCCTGGAAATGTTTAAGGTCAGGTTGGACAGGGCTCTGAACAACCTGATCTAGTTGAATATGTCCCTGCTCGTTGCAGGGAGAATTGGACTGGATGACCTTTAAAGGTCCTTTCCAACCCAAACCATTCTAAGATTATATGATTCTATGATTTATTTCTGTTCAGAATTCCATGAGTTAATTTATAGATTTAAATTGTGTTAATCATCATGACACAATAAGAAAAGACTTGCTACGGTTTGGTTTTTTCAATTTTTCCAAAATTGCAGTGTTGTCATTGGCCTATCAGTAGAACTTAAAATATTAATTCTTGACCTGCAGAGTGTCTGCTGTGGCCAGTCCTTGGCACGCTGGGACTCC
Source organism: Limosa lapponica baueri (assembly GCA_002844005.1). Lineage (NCBI taxonomy): Eukaryota > Metazoa > Chordata > Aves > Charadriiformes > Scolopacidae > Limosa > Limosa lapponica. The sequence continues at coordinate 3,000,713 of KZ505640.1, read as the reverse complement.
CAAAGCATGCCAGGAACTGTCTGGGAGAGCGTGGGCTGGTGCAGGTGCAGCCCTTCCCGAAACGGCTGTGCCAGCTCCATGGTGTGGGCACTGGCACCGCTCAATGCAATAGCATCGGTGTAACCTCAGTCTCCAGCCTGCCAGTGAACTGAATTATATAGCTGCAGCTGGTCTTGCGGTGTGGACAGGATAAATGATCTCTTAAAATCCCTTTCTGGCTCCACAGTGACATGCAAAAGCCTGATAGTGATATAACATCAAAAACTGCTTACTTCACTAAGATCTTTATTAAGAAAAATTGAACTAACTCATTCCGGCACTCCAAATGTCAAGCATTTGAGTCCTGGACAACACTTCCTCAAATGTCCGTTTGTGATGATTTAACTGCTTATCACTGCACATAAGATTTTGGAGCAGGGATGGTCTGACCTGTAAGAAATGACCAAGGCTTCCTACTTGCCACGTTTTTCTCCTAATTTTTCCTCTTGAAAATTACTATTTCCACACCTTGAGAATCACAAAACTAGGACAATCAGATATTTGCATCAAACACACAAAATCACACAGGATTTCCAATTTCCACTGTAAGTCAGTGAGGGATAATTTTGTTTGGGGGACTGAGGACTACGCTAGAATTCAAAACTGGTAATTAGAGGTTTTTAGAAAAAAAAGCGGTGACTCTTACCATTAGGCTGATGTCACAGGCATGAAGAATGCAGAGCCATGGATCCCAGGGAGGGAAAGAGCAGGTCCCCCAGGATGCTTTAGCATTCCAGTCACAAGCTTATTTCAATGTGCTTTGCATACTCCAAGAACTCCTGTGCGGAGTCAGGCTCTCTCCAGCTAAGGGGGGACCTTAGCTTTTACATTGGTGGCAGCGATATCAAAAATGTCCTTCCTCACATTTTAAGAAATACTTGGCAATTTTGCACTCATGTTTCTGAGGTTGACAGGTATTTCAATTTTATTATGAAACTGATACAAAGATGGTATTTTTGACAAGAAAATGCAGACCAGTGTATCTGATCGGTCAGGGCTCTGCAAAACACAGCTGTTGGCTGCTGTTTGTCCCAAATAGGAGGGTTTGTTTCTACATCTGAAGGCCAACCCAAAGTGTCAGGAACGGGATATTTTCTTCTGTAACGACACAAATCACCACTCCTAATAATTCTAAAGGAGTGAAGAATACTTTTTCCCTAAAAATATTTTGAAACTAGTACTTTTAATGCAAATATATATGTCAGGTATAAGAATACTTTGAAAAAACTGTTTCATCTTGTGCGGTATTTAAGTTCTGAAAAGTCATCACTGTCATTTTTTTTAATATGGCTTTTATCCAACCAACTTTAACCAACAGACCAAAAGATCTTCTTAATTCAAGTCCACGAGTCAGATGATTAATATTGCAAAGAACCTGAACGCCCTCTCCTTCCAGGAGTTTACCTGGAGTTACCAGCCCCCTGGACAGAGGCTGACCCAGATCCCTGTTTCCAGACCTCATCTTGACCTCAATTGCTGACTGGAGAATGCAGCTCCTGGCTGAGATCCTGCCCTGGTGCTCAGCCCTGGCTGCTGCAGGGGACCTGGCCCAGGGGCTGCATGGAGCCTTGTCCCCATGGCTCCCCACAGCTCCAGTTTGACCTCCGAACCCTGTAGGAAACTATGGTCAATGTGTAGGTGCAGATCCCGACAAATATTAGCTCTTATTAAAAAGTTAGTTGAATATGTACTCATTCAAATGGTTTCAAAATATCTGTTGCAAGAAATTAAATGTTTCTCAACTGTGGGCAGATCAAATAGTCTGGAAAAGTTGAAAAAAAAAATTTTCGTATCCCTCATTAATTATATAAAATTTAAAGTTCTTGTGCAGATTAAATTATAATTCTTTCATGCAGGACTTTTTTTTTATTTTAAAGACAAATGAAAAAGGTAAAGTTTACTCCATAAGTGTCTGTTCTATCCCTGTTTCAGTTTTGTGAGCTCATGGCACTTTTCTGATTCAAAATAAGCACAGTAGGGTTTACAGTTAATTTATGTTTATGTGGTTCACGGTCATTAAAATACCAAGCTACAGCATCTACTGCAGATCTGCAACAAGTGACTGCATCTATTATTTTTAGTACCTGATCCTAAGCTAGCTTTGATTGAAATTCACTGGTCTGCAGGTGCTTGAAAACGTATCTAAACAGATAAGAAACACCAACAGCAGCATGTGGTATAAACAGCTCGCAGCCTTTATTCCGTATCTCTAAGACAAGAATTTCACCTCCAAGGTACAGAATTCCCATGGAAATCAGTCTATGGATCCAGTAAAAATAACCTCTCTCTGCTGAATACAAGACTGCTTAGTTATATGGCTAAAAATGTGTCAGCCCTCATTCCCTTCTATTTTAAGGCTCCTCTAAGTGGAACCTTTTGGACACTTACCAGGACAAGCAGAACCGAATTTTGCAGTCTAAAAGATGACGAGCCAATGTTAGGTCAGGCTTGGGTTCCTCCTCATACTGGAAGGGGAAGGCAGAACATGATGGGGCAAGTGCTGGAGGTAAGAAACCAGAAGATCAGAGCTGCTGATCAGCTTGCTTTAGGGAAAGGCAGCTGATGGGCCATCACCACTGCATCCTACACACCTGCTACTCCATCAGCAGCAGCAACTGGGGACTTCCCAGTGCTCTTCCACAGACAAAGTAGGCACAGGAAATTCTGCAAAGGCTGTTACCCTAACACCTGGTGAAAAATAACACCACTCCTTAACATTTAACAGTGTTGTGATTAAGGAAACTCAGTTTTACCACCTGTTTTTAGATACGTGCTAGTTCTAATCATTATGCCAAGTACCAGTAAGCCTGTAAAGGACAATGCTGCCAGGAGATGCATTTTTCTCCTGGTCAATGAAGAGCCAGCTGATGTTATAACATATCTCTTTTCACTTTAGAAACATCCAGTTCAGTCTCAGTACTCCTCAAAGTCCCATAAATCACTGCACCTGTGTGCTCCAGCTTATTGGTAGTCAAAACACCCAACTTAATCACAGCATTCTTTAAGCATTTGCCCCTAAATTTTCAAAACAGGGAATGTAATACAGCCTGCAGCACATTTCAGAGCTATCTAGTCCAGTAGGAGGATTTATGGGGACTTTATGTGGTGATGGCATTAAAAACAAGCTATTCAAGCTAGTCTATGAACTAGGGAGCTGAGAGGAATTACTGAGATCCACCATGAAAAAAAACGAGGATGAAGATTAACACTGGATTCAATTCAAAGGATGCCTCTCTCTTCTGTGCTCTGAGAGATCATACAGGAATGTGGATTTAGCAGCTCAGTTCTTATAAAACTTAATAGGCATTGCACACTGTGATGTCTATGTATTGCTTGAAAATGTAGTTTTGGATACTTATGATTTGGACTTGCAGCATATTCTAGATATAGTATTACTAGTGGTGTTTCTATATATCTAAGAATAAGGGCAGTTTGAGCAACTAGAACATGTCAAGATAGATAATTATTCATTGAAAAAAAAAAGCAAAAATCTGCAATGGGTGTTATTTATATGATATTGTTTAGCCGTTTATAGAGCTGCCATAATAAAGGACCATGAATAAATGATGCAAAAATTACCAAAATTTACAATGACTTCTTTATAAAAGATATTTTCCCTAGCTCTAAATAGAATTTGGATCTAAATCATTACCACAAAATGCAACATGAATACTGAAAATGAAGGCTTCATTTATATCCACTGCCCTGATTTTATCTCTTGAGTACTCTAGATAAAGGACTGAATATACTAAAGGAGCAGGTGATAGGTATCTAAGGAGGAGTTTAAGATGGGCTTTATATGTTTGTGTTTGCGGCTATAATCCTTGCTCCACTACAGTCCCCTCTCTGCCTCCACAGGCAATATAATTTTCATTTTATTGTCTCCAAGGAAGTACAGTTAAGTTTCTGAACATGCCCAAAGCTGCCCTTATCTGTTTGAAACAAAACCTTTCATTGCCTGGCAAAGAAATGGAAAATGAGGTCTTCCACCAAACTCCCAAATGGACTCTGTCAGCCATTCTCAGTATAATTAATGGAGTAACATATGTGTAGGTCCAAGCGGGTGTAAAAGAAAAAGAGTTATGGTGCTGGATAACTTTGATGTAATTAATTCAGGGTGCTAAATGAGAAACTTTCAGGCTTCAGCGTCCTTCCAGGTCCCAGGACTTCTAATGCATTTTGGTCAAAGAACTGTGTTTGTGGGTGGGCACATAGACACTAACAGAGACCCTCCTCCACATTAACTAGTTCTGACTGTGCTGCAGTCCATCAGACTGATGGTGAAAGCACCTGGTTGAGACAAAAAAGCAAAGAATATCTGAGAGTGGTGTTTCACATCCTTACTAATCTTAATTTTGCTCTAAGATTGTTAGCTTTTCTATTCCAAGAGGATGCATAATAATTAAGCCATCAGTTATTAGTTATTCCAGGATGGTACTTTCTTATCCTCTTTTACTGTAGCTCTTCTACTTTAATAATAATAATCAGAGAGGAACCTGAATTTGGTTATCCCACAGCCCTGGGACTTTAAAGCCCATGACTTTACTATAACCCTGGGATTCAGCTACCTGTGACCAAGAATCCAAGGTGCAGCTCTTATACTGTCCATATATGCATAACCTTGGTTCAGACTTCTGAGTGAATTACAAATTGAGAAAGAGGTGTAAGAAAGGCCATGGAGTCATGCTGTGCAAGACAAAAAGGCAAAACTGCAGAGAGATGTGAGACTCTTGAGGCTGGGCTTATTAGCAGCTCAAGGGTTCAGGAGGAGAAACCCCAACTTGAAAAGATAAATAATTCTGAAGGAAAAAAATGCCTGGATTTGGAAGATAGCAAGACAGCAGCATGGAGGAGCTGCTCTTAGGACCAGTGGAAGTCAGCTATTCTCCATCTGACTTATGCCTACCTGGCCAGCAAAGACATGTTATCAGGGGGCTGAGCTCATTAATCTTACATATTCTTTGGAGCTCATTAATCTTACATATTCTTTGTGTGTATTGATCAAGAAAACCTGTTTTATACTTGACCTGGTGCCAAAAGTGTTTGCAAAATCTCTTTTTACATGAAAAAGGCACTTGAATGAATCAATATAAGGAGATTTGGTTATAGTGCCCTCATTCCTACCCAGGAGAGTCAATGAGCCTCTCTCACTTCCCTTCTATATTTACTTCTGACAATAGCCCCGTGACTATATTGCCATTGTATTAAGTGGAGCAGTGCTAAATAGAAAGAATCGTAGAATGCTTAGAGTGGGAAGAGACCTTGAAGATCATCAAGTTCCAACCCCCCTGCCATGGGCAGGGACACCTCCCTCTAGACCAGGTTGCTCAAAGCCCCATCCAGTCTGGCCTTGAACACTTCCAGGGACAGGACACCCTCAACTTCTCTGGCCAACCTATTCCAGTGTCTCACCATGCTCACAGTAAAGAATTTCTTCCTAATATCTAATCTAAATCTACTCTCTTTCAGTTTAAAAGTGTTACACCTCTTCCTATCATTACAGTCCCTGATAAAAGAGTCCCTCCTCATCTCTCCTGTAGGCCCCCTTTAGGCCCTGAAAGGCTGCTATAAGGTCTCCCTGGAACCTTCTCTTCTCCAGGCTGAACAACCCCAACTCTCTCAGCCTGTCTTCATAGCAGAGGTGATCCAGCCCACTGAGCATCTTCGTGGTCCTTCTCTGGACTCGCTCCAACAGGTCCATGTCCTTCTTGTGTTGGGAGCCCCAGAGCTAGATGCAGTACTCCAGGTGGGGTCTCATGAGAGCAAAGTAGATGGGCAAGAGGGGAAAGACTTGAACTTGTATCTCTACTTTGATTCAGGGAGAAGATTTGAAGCCCACTCCCAAGAAAATGTACAAGCTGGCTCACCACCCAAAGGAATCTCTCTTGCTGTCTTTTGTGGACACATTTGCAAGATGAGAGTCAGCTGCACAGGATCCCAGCTGGAGGAAGATATGGAGAGAGTCAGTCAGACACTGTAGCCAAGCATCTTGCTCTCTAAGTATAGATAGCTCCTTATTCATATGGCTTTGAGGATTTTTTTCTCACCCATGGTACCTGCACTCCAAAGTGCCTTTGAGGTTCTTTCTCTGATCCAATAATTTTTTATATGTATTATTTGCCTTCAGCATGCAAGGAATATTCATACATTTAAGTTACCTACACAAATAGGATCTTTACTAAATCAGAACTGCCATAAAGTGCAGTTGTTATAAAAATAGGGCATAACTTGACCCCAAGGTCCTGTAAAACTATTTAAGTTTAAATGTTTGCTCTGTAGTTAATCTTTGCTTTAAAAACATTTAGTTTGCCTCTTAACGTAAATACTGTTAAACACAAGTTTTCTTTTCTTTTCTTGTATTAAGGCACATTCACTGGTCTGAGTCACTGTATTTCTTATTTCAACGATGAACTGGATTTGACAACCAACTTGCATTAAATCTCTAAAAATAGGACCGCGTAATGAAAATGCTGACAGACCCTTATCTGTAGCAACATTAGTGGGCACCACTTTAACCAGGAAAATGACTTTCAGCTTATTTACTGAAAATGAGATCAGGTGACCATTTTTAATTCCAGTTAAAATATGCAGTCATGCATGGGTATGAGGCTCAGATGGCCTTTTAATAAGTTTCTAATTTGGTTATCTCTCTGAGCAGACTTAAGAATTTATCTCAAATACAAAATTTATATTAATTTTTTTAATGTTGGAGAAGCTACTTGGAAGGACTTTTTTATTAGTTAGAGTTATAACTGTTGGGTTTATCTTGAGCACTTCTCAAGTTTTCGTTATTGGATTTTAACTTATTATATAGCTAGGCTTCATCTAAATTGTAACCTTTCATTATCACTGTTACATTGATTTCTACAAGCCTTCAAGGCATAATTGACCTTTGTACATGAAGGAGGCATTTCTTTTCTCTGTATTAAAAAGGCGATCCATATGTGTTATTAAATCATTAAAAGACAACACTCATTGTCCTTATATTCTCAAAAGAAGAAAACAGATCATCAAGGTGGAAATATAAAATTATCTCTACTTTTTTATCACAATTTGTTCCATACAGCTCTTACATGTATGTTGTCATTGCATGTTCTTGAACAGAACATGGTTCAAATCCTTATTTGAGGTTTGGAGAAAAACAGCAGAGATGTTGTCTGATATCCTCTTATACAATGACAGGACCTTAATAAAGATTTAGAGGAAAAAAGTCTAATTTTCCACTCTTTATTTGATTCAAAAGATTTTTTTTTCCACTTCAATACTGCTGATGTAGTAATAAACCGAAATCAGTATTTTATATTAAATTGGTATTAAATACGATTTGAAAATGTTTTTTTAATTATAAAATCATTATATATTACCAAACCAAAGCACAGTCTTAAATCTGTGAATGTCTTTATTCTGCGTACCATTTCATGTATTTTATTTTAACTTCTGGTCAGTAACAAAGTTTCCTTATTAAGGAACACTATTTTGGTTACATTGCAAAACACTTGATAATTGGAAAATGCTAATAATTTGTACGCAGAAATTTTATTTGTTACTTTGTGAAAGCATATTATGATATAGTCATTAATTACGTGGTAAGTGATCCTCTGGGGAAATAATATTTTATCTCCTGCCTTTTGTCACATGTCCGGATTGTACTTTAGCTCCTTCAACCCCTTCAAATTTTGTAAAAAAAAAAAAAAGTATTAGTATTCTTTTCTTCTTAGTTTTTGTTCAATTGATCTTTGAGAGACCTTAGGTGAGCACTCAAAACATTTGCAATTGCTTTTAAGAAATCAGGAGTGGATCAAAATCACTTTCTAAGGATAACCTCAACATCCTGGCCAAGGCTTGGATGCATGCCAAGGAAGGAGTACCACATACTTAGCCTTTTTCTGATACTTCTCTTCTAGCTACTGGTAACTGACAGAGACAGGAAATTGAGCAAAAAAGTCCTTGGACTGGAGGTTTTCCAGAGATTTATCACTTGGCTGAATCTGAGTAAGTTTTAACAGGTTTGATAAAATTTCATGTGAGGGGTATGAATTAACTCTTCTGGCTGATGTCAGCTGCCGCCTCGGAAGCGTGAGGTCAGGAGAGGTTTACAGTAAGACTGCCAGGATTCACGTAGGTAAAGCTGTATATTGCATCTGCTCTCACTATTAGAAATGACTGCATCATTTCCCAGAAAAACTAATTGGACACAGGCATCACCCAGCATGAAAAATTTCCTAAGTTAAGATCTTTCTTGTGCTCCTTCTTTCTCTGTGGTGCAAAGTGAGCACGACAGTGCTAGCGGGGAGCAGGGGATGCCACAGTCTCAGGGTGCTCACTGATTAGTCACACTTGTCAATACTGGATCCGGTCTCCTTTGATGGTATCTTCATCACAGATGACAGCATAGATAATGAAAAATCTTTCTTAGATTAAATCTGAGAGTCTCTGTGGCTCTCTGAGACCAGTCTTCTCCAGCTGCAGGACCCTACAGCTACAGAAAACTGGTCTCAGAGGGCCACAGAGACTGCTTTGACAGTCTTTTGCCTGCTTTGACATCTCCCTGCCCCTTTTGGGCTGAATGAATTCAGCATCCACAGCTCCTGGGCTGGATGAATTCAGAGGAGGTGCTATGTATCTGTGCCTCTCCCTAAATGCAGAGAGTAGCTCAAGACTAAGTACTGGACCATTTGGACAGTGGACCCTTATGCACTGCCATATCAGCTATTTCTTGTTTCCTGAAAAGAAAAGAGAGTGGTTGTAGCGAGGCGTCCTGTTGCCTGAGGCTCTTGTGACTCCAGTTTGGCTCATCTTGGATTTGGGGAAAGTATGATATATTATTTTTATACAAACAGGCTTGTAAAAAGAAAAACACATAGTCATTCAAACTACACAAGCCCTTTATTTCATGAAAAACATGTATGACTCATGGAGAATGTTCACCATAGATTCTCTTTTCTATTCAAAGCCAAACTGAGTTTCTATTAAATGTATTTTATTAGCAACATCTGACTCTTATGTGAGCTACGCAACTAAGAAAGATTTTTTCCCCCCTTAGGTTAATTGTGTTTTCCATTGCATTTAAAATATCATGTTTTTATTATAATAAGGTTATGTTAATGTTCTGAAATTCAGATCAGTTAGTCAATTTCAAAAAGATAATATAAATAAAGTGTACAAGCTTGATTCTATTTTCAAGAAAAATTTCAATCAATATAACTAATTATCAGTAGCCTGTACTCTAGAAATCATCTCAGTTTCACAATTCAGAATTTTCTAGATGGGCTAATAGGCAATGTATGGGATTCACATGACGCATTCATGTATGAGAGAGAGACAGAGAGCAAGCTCTTTTCCCATTTGCATATTAATTCTAGTTCTAATGGATTTATTTTTTCAGATGAAAGCTGAGAACCTTTGAACTTCTCATCATAAGCACAAGATTATTAATAAATGAACCATCAAAAGGTCATATTTCAGAAAATAAAGGTCAAATAAACAGTGCTAGAATGTTCTGCATGATTTAGTTTCATTTGGGGGTAAATTTGGATGTTTTAGTTTGAATCTAGAACACATAATTTCTGCAAGCATTTTAAATGTTGCTAATTTTTCACTGAATAGTAATAGTGTTGAAAAAAGGCTAGAATAACTAGCTCATCAGTGGTAAGCTATTTTGTGCGTGCTACCACATTTTACAAACTACACACACATATATAAAACATGTATATATAAATATAGGCATAGACATATAAATAGTCGGTTATCATTGGTGTCAGCTCATTTTTCTGTCAAAACCAAGCTTGGCACAGATTATTCTGGGTCACCATCACTAGAGAAAATAATTAGAAGATGCTAGCATAAAGCATTAAAAAAATCAAAGAGAAAGTTGCCAAATAATAAGATTAGTTTTAAAGTCATGACAGTTAAAATTGTTAAGTTTTCATCTGAACTCCTGAGAACTAAAAGTTTACATTACCAGAGACTCTCAGGTAATGACATAGCTCTGGGAACCAAAGCTTTGGGAAAGTGCTGAACATCTCAAGATCTACAAAATACCTTGTAGAGGTGAACACTGCCATCTATCTGTCTGTCTGTCTTTCTTTTTGTGGCTTTTCAGTGTCTGTGTACTGGAGATACTCTAAGCAGGCCATACAACTGTCCATTGACCACTCAAAGGTGTGCAGTCCAGACCGGTGTGTGGGAGATGGTGTGATGAGGTCTGCCTAAGCTTCAGAACTGAACTACCGTTACAACCTAAAGTATTCATCTAGAAGTATCCTATGTTGTGGTCACTATTTTCTCTAACCTCGTCTTGCTATTACTGTAATGTACAAAACCACACGACAAGCAGTATGGGGGTAAAGCTGCTAATTAATAAAGCCACACATTAAATGGCTCTGGAAGGTTTGTATTTCTCTAAATTCTGGTCTTCAAACATCATGCTTAAATGTACAACTATGTGAATAGGTTGTTGCTTTTTTTTTAAATATTAGAATTGGGCATGAATTAGTGTTGTCTAGTGACTTAATGTTCAGAAAAATAACTAGTCTTTTATTGGTAAGGAATTAGGAGATTGCTAAGCATTCCTGACAATCAAGCCCTCTGAAGGCATCTCAGTCTCCTTTGACCTCTCTCGCCTTGGATCGAGTTAATCCCTCCTTAGCAGGCTTGCTGTTCGCTATGATACATACCAATTCCACTCCTCTCCTCCTGTCTCTCCAGCTACAGTAAAGCAAAGATGGAGACACCACGTATCCTGTTGTGGCCTAAACAGACTTTACTTCATAGAGTTTTCCTGCAGACAGCAATTTTGTTGCCAACAACTTCTTGTTTCTTCGCAGATAGACTTACCTTACCAGAATTTAGATGTTATGCTGACAGGTTTATTGGCCATGGCCAGGACAGTGCAGCGGTAGCGCAGATGAACAGCAGGGCCAAAGCGTTCCTGGGCAGATGTACTAAGAATGTAAGAAAACAAATACAATTGAAAGGGAAAGCTGATGTTTAAGTTACAAAACAGTATTTTAAAAAGTATTATTCTGGCACAGTTTATGCTGAGGTAGGGCAACCTGTGCCTTGCAGTTGTGTGACTAGAGAAGCACACAGTGCAGTGGCCCTGTGGCCACATGTAACTGCTTCTCCTGGGGAAGAGGGCAGAGGGTGAGGTCTCCAGAAAGGACCACCAGAGAGCATAAATATTGTAGCTTGACTAAATCCTGAAGAGGTATGTGGGTATTTTAAGAGCTTGAAAGTGCAGCTGTCCCTAGACAGCACGGAAACCATGTACGTGTCATGAGAATGAGAAAAAGGACTCCAGTGGTTGGCACTTATGTAGTCTTTAAACCCAGAATAAGGAGGTAATCTGAATGTTTGTATTCTCAGAGGGAGAAGAAGACCTCAAGTGTTTCTTTTAGCAGAGAGAGAGAGAAGAGAAAAAAGAGGTGTGAATGGGTTGGCTAAAGCAGCAGAGAGGGCAGTGTTGACTGCCTGGGAAAAGCAACGTGCCTCACCGCCTAGACTGAAGGGGAACAGGGTGTTATTTGTTACTGCTCATCACTGTGTGACTTTGCCTTGTTCTTGTATCGAGCTGCAAATTGACTGAATATGCAGCTCAGCACTAGAAACGCTGTGGAATTCACTCTCCTGACTGTCAGGAGACAAGATCAGTCTGTGATATTTCTGGCAGATCCAATATTACACTATGGCATGATTACAGCATGCCAGTAGTATCCCGATGGTGTTATTTTCATGCAGCCACCCCAGAAGTATGTGCAGACAGAAATGACTTCCCAGAGCTGAGATGTTGAGAAAGGAGCTGCCGTTTCTCCATCTGTCTGCCCCTATCGTGTTACTTGAATTCCATCACTGAAGATCAGGTTGCCATGAGCTAGCACGGTGTCACAATTATGTTGCTGTAAATGTCATTGCACTGGTTCATGCAAGATTCATTAAAGAAAAACACGTAGAGTGACAAGAACCTAACTTTTCTTTGTTCTTTGGAAAAAAACTTCCTCCGGTATTTAATCTTTTGAGCCTGTTTGTCCTCGCTTATCTTCAAAAGAATCTTAAATCTTTTAATATAAAGAGATATGGATGAGGTAGTAAGTTTGCAGGCTATAACGAGCTATCTGCAGACATTGTGGAATTCCTGTTGTGTGTAAGCTAGTCACCAAGTTGTTAAAAACCTGATTGCCTGAGGAAAGGTACTTGCCTTTGCAGAGCTCTTCAGGATGTTAACTGAGCTGCTTTAGCTTTGTGAAACCTTCCTGCTCTGAGTTCTTAATCATATGTGTACGTTGGCCAAACTAATTTTGCTCATAGCTGAGCCAGGTTTGAACAGGGTTTCAGAAATGCTTCTGAGACAATTCTATCCTGTTGCTGTCCTTGTCAAAAATCCTTGTCAAAAGCACGGAGTATTATTTAGATTGCAGATTCATGAAGGAGGAAACAGTTTTGTTATGAATTTGGGCATATGAATTCAATCCTGAACATAGCAGGATCTTATTCAGTCATGGAGGAGTACAGGCAACAGTGCAATATATATAATGAATTTCAGATAATTTTACTGAAGCCAGAAAAATTATAGAAGATTAAATTATACGAGATTAAAACACGGACTGGTTTGTGCGGTTTTTTTCCCAATATGTCTGCACTCTGCATGAAGATACAATTGAGATCAAGGACTCAAATATGGACCTCTTAATCTTTTCTTCTTTTTTTTTTAATATACTGAAGTGCTCTGAAAGAACACAGGTAGCTGAATGGGTATGAAAGGAACCCAGCATCTTGGTTTGTACACATTCAAATCTTAACTAAGGGAAAGGGTAGCAGCACTATGAATTTACTCATTTATTTCAATTTAACTTGCAGATTTGATCCTCTAACTCTGGGTGCAGCACTAACAAGTGACAGTGGTTGAGCTGGTGAAGTGGAGGTCTTTCTGGTAGGCTATGGCTTCTCTAGAAGCTTTCTCAGTTACCTCAGAACAACATAGAGAAAAGTAGAGGACTGCATCACTGACTTCACTCCCTGTGTTACAGGTTGTGAGAGAGCTCTTTGCTGCTGGATGGACGCACTTTGACACCTGCTTCTGCCAACTGCCACACTGAGTATAACGATAGGAAAGGACAGGCGAGGTGAAGGAAGAACAGGTTATTTTTCTTCTACTGGTGCATGTGAAGCTGTAGGAGAAATTGTGAATGGCTTTCCTGCCTGCCTAGCTTCTGTTGCAGACAGCTATACAGATTGGGAAGAAAATCTCAGTCTAGCTCTTAATTATTAAGGATCAAGTGCATCCCTCCCTGTAAAGAATGGGTTAGTTTGCTGGTATGCAGATGTGCCCTGTCCGGGTGACCTTCTTTTCGGTCTGGCTTCCTTTGAAATTTATCGTTAAATAAGATTTTGATATAATGTCTCATTTTATCCTGACATTTAGAAACTGCATCCAAAAAAAGAAAGTTTCTGTAGTGGCTTGGCAAGTTTATAATGCTTACACTTTTGATGTGTTGGTCTCATTAGTAAGTTTGTGCATATATATGTATATATATGCACACACACAATATATTTGTATTTGGTCTATAAACTGTTACTGTTGTAACACAAAGGCTAACTTGTGTAATGTGTTCTGTGTGCCTTGCACCCAGACTTATTATAAGCCTGCTTGAGGTAAAGAAGGCAGTAAAATATTTTTTAATATCTGCTTGATTAGCATAGTTATATAAAAAACAGTAAAACTAAGGTGCTGTTCTGCAACAGTTTGAAGGAATCAAATGACTGGCAACCCCCTTCAAACAAACAACACACCTGGAGAGACTTGAACGGACTGGCAGCTGGCAGGTCATGCCCACCTGAATAAGCTAGAACAGACTAGTTCTGAGATATGGAATGAGGAAGCAACCTTTTGGACCTAAATGGTCTTGAACCACAGGAAAAGTATATAGAAATGCCAGTCATTTGCAGTAGAGCTTAAGGAAGAAAGAAGAGACCCACTTCTGTGCTGCCTCCCCTTATCAAACATCTTGACCTCAGAGACTAAGAAAGATAACATTTGCAGTCACCAGAGCCAAAATCATGACATCAGGCTTGACTAATGTGTTTGATTAATGCATCACTCAGTTGTTAACAGACAGATTGCTTATTAGTAGCACATAAATAAATTATTGTTTGGTGTTGGTGGCTGTCTCAGAATAGTCCATCATGACTGTACCTACTTACCTTACAATAACAGCTGCAACACTGTCTTAGCATCATATCTGGCAGTTAAAATATAATCATTTAGCAAAAATAACCCAAACCCAAACATAATCAAAAGTCTTATAACTTCCCTGAATTTATTAAGATGGTTCCTTTGCTTTATGTTTTTCCCCTTTGTGGTTTGACTTTGGCTGATTTCAGAGAGGTAATAATAGCAGGCTTTCTCTTGGTGTCATCAGAATAGTCAGAAGAGGTTTGTCATAACTAATATGTTGCTAAAAATCTATCAGCAAGTGTAACCTTTCATTATGTCACAGCTGAATAAAATATTAGCATACTTTGTATGTGTATCTCTGTAGGTATGTGATGCTCATTTATGACATTTATCTTCTTTTCTAAGAAAAGATAAGAACTCTCTTGTGCAACCACATAAGGTCATCTACCATATATTGGTTATATTTTAAATTATTTCTTCATCATTAACCTTTTGTAAGCTTAATAAGTAGGATTTGCCCACTAGTCTGCAAAGAAACAACTGCTTTCTGGGAAATTGCTTATTAACAGTATGCAAGAGGAATGCGTATGTATCAGTCCAGGAAGGGGTTCCAGTCTTCCAAAAGAATCATACTAATGGGTCTAACACTTTATAATTCGATATTATACGTGTCTGTAAGGTTTGGTATAAACTTCAATATTTGTCAAATACTACCAAATGGAAAGATATCAAGATGATCTGAATAACAAACTCTATTAGTGCTAGTATGATATTTTCCCACTCAGCTATTCAGTGAGAGTACCTCAGAGCAAGTTTATGCAAAACTGACTAGTGAATGAAAAATTTGAAAGCTGCTAGAATTTATGATGCAAGATTATACATAGAGATCCCTTCTTCCATATTTCAGTCATGACAGCAATATGTCTGAATCTACTTGTACCCAGAGTGAGAAGACAGACATCCATTTTTGTGAGGTTTAAAAGGGGCTCTTGTCAACAGATTTGATCTACGGATTACTGTGGGCTTTTACTGAAGCTAAAACAGCCATTTCCAGTATTCCTGATGCGGAGTTAATTTGATAGGTAGTATTTCAGTACTAATACCTGAAGAGGCTAGTCTTACTGCAGAGTCCTACCTAAGAAGCTTTGCACCTACATCTGCTAAACATTAGTTTCTCATTTGCCTCTGATTAGTATCATTGCCTCCATGTACTCAGTCGACCAGAACATTAAAATGAAAAAAAAAAGGAGAAAAAGCAAAATTACTACAAATACTTTACTTATTTCTTACCTTTGAAGTTACATGTTCCAGTGTAAAAGTAATACTGAAATAGTAAATATGAAACATCAACCGTGGCAGGTCTTTTACAACTGTATTTCTTACACATTGTTTTGGAGAAAGAACTTTGCAATTCAAATATTTTGGCACAGGTAGTAATGGAATTATGACTTGATTGAGACATATGGCAACAAGGAAAAGAAGAATAAATAATGTCTTGAATGACTAGTGCACGAATAAATCTTACATACGTATTTGTTAATTGTAGCAGTTGCAGTTGTATCCACTCCCAGTTTATTTGCTTTGTACACATACCTGTAGCATGTCTGCCTGGAGAAGTTTTAATTGATATTTGGATTGGAAGTCTTTGTGAAAGTTCTTCATGCAGGTAGGTTAATGTGTCAACATTGGGTCGTATGTGCTCAGTGCAGGCAAGATTTTTCTGTTCTGACGAAGGGCACCACACACGAGTAAGGAAACTGAGGAAAACATCCCATCTTTCTTTGTCATGCTGTGGCTGCCATAGGCACAAGGACTGCTCCCTACTGCAGGATGGAGGATCCAAAATAGGAAGGGCAGGGACAAGGGATGTGTGGCATGAGTCAGGGTTGCTCTCTAGAGCCATTGAAACAATTTTAAATTTTAAAATAAAGAATTTTACTACTGAAAATGGCCTTTTTCTCTCCAAACTGATTTATGTTTGTGTAAAAAACTGTTCCATGACTTCTTTTTGATTAGATCACTCATTTGCCAGGAAAAAAGTTCCCTTACCTTTCCCCTCTTCACAAGCATTAAACAGTGTAAGAAAAATATCCAAGACAAAGAGCCATCTTCAGATTATTTTTTTTGAATGTAAAAGTAGTCCCAGTTAAATGAACTTTTAAATTCTTCAAGGAAATGTAATTCTCATTTTGCCTCTAATCCACTGGGATGCTGTTGTGTGAGAGATATCACGCAAAGAGTTTGTGGATGGTGAGAGAAGGGAAAAGCAAACTACAATTGCTAATGGCAGCCAGGGTAGCTGTGCCCATTCTGCATGGCTACATACACCTGTAGCAGATCTGCGCCATTTTCACTGACAAATTATTGTGCCTGGGGGGAAGAAAAATGCCCCCAGGAATTCTGGCCAAAGTAAGGCTCTTCTAGGCATTGTGTTACAGAAGGTCTGTACATTAAAGCTGTAGTTTCCTCCTAAAAGTAGTTTAACATCAAGGAGTTTAATTCACCATCCAAAGAGAAAGCCAAGGTCTTGATCCCATGCTCATTAAAGCCAGCAGGAGTTTTGCCAACGTTTTGAGTAGGAACAGGTTCAGGTTGCAAGTGAGTCTACTTTCCCAACGACTCCTTCATTTCAAACATCTGTCCCCTTTTTTATTCAGCTTGGAGGTTTCTGTGAAGACTGCTTTTGAATGCTGTCTTCCTTGTAAAACCTTAAAGAACTCACCCAGCTAGGTGAAACTACAGTGAAGAGCTTTTTGAATTATCAAACTTGTGGAAAAAAAAAGAAAAACTAGCTAATCTTAAAATGGCTTAATACTCTGAGACATGCTAAAAGAAAGTAATGTTTGAACGATTTCTTGATATACAGGAATACTCTGAAAGTCACTTTAATGCAATGCTGCCTTTTCTTCCTCTGTAACATACTGAATATAATTCAGTTTCTTTTAAAGAACTTATTGTTCCATATGACTGCTGTATTAGATAGCTTTACACTTCTATTATTCCAACTGGAACATCCAACTTGGTGAGAGATGCAATAGTTTTGAGCCAAGACTGTGTCTTTTCTTATTTAGACATCAGCAGTACTGTGCTATGCTGCTCCCATCGCTCTAAGGTTAAAGCCTGTTTTGTGAAGGTGGCTTTTCCATGCTCTTTTGTAATCGTTCTTTTCTTGGTTGTTATGGAGATAAAGCTTATGCAGTCCCTTTTCTGCTTACTTTATCATGCTCCAGGTCCAATAGCACAGTAAACAACCTATTAGGCAACCTATTTATCTATGTCAATGCTGCAAGTTCAGACCTCTATTATTTAAGGTATGAATCTTTTTTTCAGGTACGTTTGTCTGGAATCAATTCAATTTTTATTTTTTTTTTAAATTGCACTAGTTTTTGTGGGATTTTTAAAAGGATCGGGAAAACTGTTTTAGTAAATATTTCTTTTCCCTAAAATAACAGTGCCAGTTGTCAGCTGAGCTTGTGTTTCAGCTATTAAGTACAACATTACCCAGTCTAATATTTTGCACATAAAATAGCTGATAACACATAAGGTAGTTCAGATTATTTTCTCATGAACCTCAGTGAATTAAAATGTTTCAAATCTTTTTATTTTCTACTAGCTGGTCATTGACTTGAAAACCTGTGTATGATTTTGAAAAAAAATGTTAAAGCATGTTACTTTCCTTCTCTGTATTTCCCACTGAGTCTACTAATTGCTCAAATACTCCATTGAAGAATACTCAATTCTGAGTAGGCCCTGATTTTTAAAGATCATTATTTTTTTTTCAATTTAGATGACATTAGCCGTGAAAAGTACCTACGGATGTGTCATTAATTATCTACAGGGATTCTGAATCCACCAGAAACCCCTTGGTTCTTGAACATTGTCCCACCGGAGGTGTAGCTGAGTGGTGGTCTGTCCTGTGAGCTCGGCTTCCTTGCTGGCCTTCGCCTCCCAGCACCCACTGCAGCAACCCCACCGCATCTCCCCTCACCGAGAGGATCCTCCACCCCGGGAGAGGCAGCCGGACACCATGCCTAGCCTACTCTGAAGAGCCATTATTAAGCCTGTTTGGGAGTGTGTTTGTGGTGAAATCCTAGCTCTCTGTAGGGGAGAAATGAGTTCTCAAACACTTCTTTGGAGGCAGGTATCTGTTGAAAACCTGAGGTTTATAAATCTCCTATATCCTCAGTCACACACATAAAACCTCTGCTGCACTGAAATGTCCGAACATTTAACTGCATTCATAAATTACTGGAGAGTCTTTGTTCAAGAATAAAAAAAAAAAAAAGTATTTCTGGCAGGTATAAAA
Organism: Limosa lapponica baueri; assembly: GCA_002844005.1. NCBI lineage: Eukaryota > Metazoa > Chordata > Aves > Charadriiformes > Scolopacidae > Limosa > Limosa lapponica. Next base: position 2,982,195 of record KZ505640.1, on the reverse strand, counting down.
TAAGATACATAGAATACCTTCATAGCTGTATTCTGCTCTTCAGGGACCACGTTAAGCATAAAACACCAACCTTCCTCACTTCCTGAAATTCATTATATATAAAAAGAAATGATGCTGGGAAATGCTTTAGGAAAGAACTCTGTTTATGGAAACATAGCATTAGATCATCTTATTATAACTCTTTGGGAAAAACAAAACAAAACCAAACAAAACACAACCTTTTTAGCTCTCTCTTTTGCTCCATTCCTGTAACTTCCATCGTGGATTATTCTATTGTGAGACTTAATCCTGTAGATAAAATGATTCCTCTTACTGCTGTGCTGACTTGGGTATATTGCATTATGTAGTAATTTTCTTTTAATCCTGATCAAATAAAAGACACACTAGGACAGTTTTGTTAAACCAGCCATCTATTACAGTTTTATTTTTCTTCCAGTCAGTATCAGCAGTGATGATTTTAGAAAACTTTTCCATGACACCTCAACAATGAACATGCAATATGTTGTCTTCTGTTTATAACATAATATCATTTATTTTTCTCTAGAGGAATTTAATATAATTTGTAAATACTAGTCAGACTGTGAGGACACCTATCTTTATTTTTAGTATCAATTTTTCAATCTCCATAATGTCAAGGGAGGGAGTTCAGTCTTGGTGTGGGATTCAGCAGAGTTGTGCCTGAGTGAATCAAGGCTGAGTCTAGTGTAATAATCTTTAGTATTACATTACAGTCTTGTAGTTTGGGGGTAGCAAGTTGGGTTTAGTATTATATCACAATCTTATGGGTGCTCAGAGGATGTAGCACAGCCAGTCCTGCTCTGTCACTGCCACATCATGAGGTTGTGTAAATGGGGTAGAAGGCAGGGAGAGACTTACAATCCCATCTACATTTTTATAAATTTATGTCTCTATACAACATACTTATATGTGTATATATATATATGTACTTATACGTGTACTTTTTGTACCCCTGAGACAAGAAAACACCAGCTTTTTTTTTTCAAATTTGAGACATAGTTAAGTCCTCATTTCCTTGTTTAGGATTTTGTGGTGGGTTGACCTTGGCAGAGTCACCTTGCCACTTAAACTCAATACAGATTTAAAAGAAAATGGCATTTCTTTAACATTTTTAAAGTGGACCTATTACTCATAAAGTGCCAGTCTGGGATTTCTACATATTAGTTACATATTAGTTCCTACTTACGCTCCTCTTATGCTACCCCAAAAAGCCCACTTCAGCCTTAACTGGGTGGAACTATCTCTGAGAGATGTGGCAGCTGGTCTTTCTGCTTGTATTCAACCCTTGATCCCTCTGCAGAGAGTGGTGCCGGCAGAGCTCATGCTGGAGTTGTAAGCATCAGCCTTAGTGATAATGAACAAACTCGATATGCTATGTCTGAGTTTTCTTGTGAGCAGGGTCTGTGACTCCGCTTTGTCCTCTAGGGAGTCAGCAACTCTTAATAAATATTAGCCAGTAATAAGACATTACCGGTCAGGGCTCATTGTTGACTGGCATTGAACCAGAGGAATAAATGCAAGTTGAAGCTGATTGATAATGACTAATCTCAGCACCATCTGTCAGTGGTACATCTGTCCAAACCCTGTGGTTCTGCATCTCGTCTAGCACCACTTCGGATGAGGCTGAGCTGCCAACTTTGCTGCATCTTGGCTTAAGAAAAGAACCCTTTAGGAATGAGCTGCTGTACTGCTAAAAGGTTCTTGCTGTTGAGATGCTGGTGCATACCGTATACAACCATTTCAGCAAATTCCAACTTTGTTCTCTATCAACAGTTTTGTAGAAATATTTCACTGAAATGAATTGCCATACAATACATCAGCCTTGTCATATCTCCTAGACTCCCTGACTGCACAGATTAATCTTGGAGGGAGAGGCATATTTCCCATGCATTTACTGTTTGTGGAATCTTATGAAGAGAGAATGCATGATGGTAAGGTATACGATTGAGTCATCTCACTTGGAGGGGTGCATACTTCTCAGGGGTGATGAAGCAATGAATAAATTAGGTTATATCAAGTGAATACTAATAAACGTTACCCCACCACCATGTATGCAGCATAAGCTGTGTCTTACAGCAAGTATTTAAGAAATACTTTAGAACTCTATAAAGTGTTCTACTTTAATTCTTCAAGTTACAAACCCAGGTTACCTTAACTCAGCCTATGAAAGAGAAAAATAACTATGCTTAAAATGCCTCTGACAGCTTTCTCATACACTAGAGTGTCACAAGCTTAAATCTGAATTGCAAAATCTACCAGAAGAAAAAAATGTTGTATTGCCATCTCTTGTTTGAGCTGATTTTTAAATCCTACTGATAGACTCATCTATCCAGGCTTTTATTCTGTGGAGGAAGAGCACCTTTTAGCCCTCTTGTTCAGGTATCTCAACCATCTTCTTTTCCTACCCTTTTCCATAGGCCAGCAGTGCAGCCTGTCTCTCCTCCCGTAGATCACCTCTGGGGCATCAGCGATCTGCAGGTGGGAAGCGTCCCAGTCAGTGGAGCTCCTCTGAGGACCCCACCAGGGAACAATCCCTGACTTCAGGGCCAGTCTTGCTCCTACTTGGCGTCAGGAGCGGTGTGGTCACTGCAACCCACTGACCAGCTCTATAGGGTGCAGAGAGTCAAAAAGCAGAAGAAAGGTGCAAGGTTATATCACATAAGCATCCAAAGACATCTTCCTCACTGAGGGAGAAGCATGGAGGAGTCAGCTGCCTGGGTCTGAAGTTTGGTGTGAATGTGGTAGTCATATTTGGAAGAAAAAACTACATATGCACCGGACTAATGGAAACAAAGGAAACATATCTGCATTTCTAGTTGTCTAGAGCAGACATTTTCTGCCTCCATCTGCAACAAATGTCATTAACATAAAGCTACATTTAGCTTTAATCTGAGATTTAACTTAGCCAGTTTGGGCTGCACAAAATGAAATGTTTAATAGGACACAACTCAGACAGTTGGTTGGTGCTTTTGAATAGATTTCAGTGTTTTGAGGTAATCACTTAAAAACCAAGCCACCTGAGTACACTTGTCTTTCTCTGAAAATAAGTCTAGATTAATGAGGGAGAAAGAGTGCCTTTTTTCATAGCTTGGTTCTGGAAAGTGCGAATATTCTGAGAGAGCACGGGCACAAGAGACCTATATACACATTTATGGGGATAGTGAGATCTTCCATAATTTAAAGAAGTTATCAGCAAGACTGCTGCAGAAAAGGTTCTTTTTAAGGAAAAAAAAAATATTTTTGCTGTTTCAGCAATCTGTCACTGATCCGTGAACTTCTTCTTTAACAGGAAAATGTAGTGTTATAATTGACCCTTATGCTAATAGTTTAGGGCTGAAACATGAAAATAATAAGACATAACGAGGCAGTCCTGAGTGAAAATATTCAGATAAACAAATATGATGCTAAACAGCTCTCCATTAATTCTAGATTTCCACAGAACAGCATGCAAACACTTAATTGCTTCTGAGCCATAAACATCTTCATAGCAACCAAAAGTCAAAAGAACTTTTTCATTTCACTGTAACTTTTTTTCTCCTGCAGGCATTTTGCAATAGCTCACTTTCTTCCCAAGAAAAAAACATATGAACATGGTTTTAGTTCAGTTTAAATGAAAAACAGCTCATTGCCTTCCTTTCTGACAGTTTAGTTTTCTTCATGTGAACTAGTTGTTCAGACTCTAGTTGAAGTGAATGAAGGTCTAAGTGTAATTTCTGATATGTGGGTATCTGAGATATCCCTGTGAGGCTAGCAAATACAGCATAGAGCCAATGTAAGCTCTGTTTGGTTCTGGAGTGGTGGGTAGAGGTCAGGAAGACAAATTCTAATAGCACAAAACACATTGGTGTGGACAACTGAATGGAGTCCATGGTGTCAACTCTGGAGAAACTTTCTAGGCCTAAATGAAAAAGCCCCTTTCCTCCCATCTACCACCCATGCCATTGGCTTATCTATATTTGTGTGTCTTAATTGCAAACTGAATCCCATTCCTTGAGGTTGATTCCTTTGTCCACACATGGCTGTCTAGTGCTACTTCAGAAAGGCCACACTTTCCCACCTGGCTCCCAGAAGATGTTCCAAAAGGACATGAGTCTCTCTTAAGTCTTCTGTCTTACCCACCAATCTTGTGTGCTTCTTGGATACCCCAAGGTATCTCAGATGTCAGTAGATATCTATGTATGAGCATCTAAATTGAGCCCTGTTCTGGCCACATGAAGCAGGAGTTGTTTTAGTCTTTTTTGGAACCCTCTTTTCAAAATTATAGAGACTCTATCTCAACAAACTACCAGAGATTCCTGCAAGTTTTTGCAACAGGCAATCCAGAAATTCTCCTCTCATTGCAGCCAGCCATGCCATTCTTTATCTGGGGAATCTACAACCAAAATGTCAAAGTAACGGTAATGAAGAGAGTAGACAAAGTTGGACATAAAGGGCAGCTGAGAATCCAACTATTGACATTTTATATTAGAGGGGCAGTTTCAGTCTTCACCCCATCTGATTTAGGGTTGTGTGCACAAATTCAGACTCTTATCACATCATATCTAGCAACTTCACAGTCTTCTTTGCATTGATGTACACAGGGCCCATCTGCAACAGTGGAACATTGCTGCTCCAGCTAATGAAAAGAAAGTAATTCTTGCTTCAGAAAGCATGCCTGGATCAGGAAATTTAATCCAGAACCTGGATTACTGCCATGGATATTACACGTCTTCTCTCTCCTTTCGAGTGACTCAAATCTCCTGCATTTTAAGTTGGTTGGAAAGAGCACAAAGAAACTATCTCCTCATCTCCTCCCCTTAAATTCCTTAAATATCAAAAATAGTTAAATCATTTTGGTAACACATGCAAATTCTGAGCATTATACCTATAAAAACATGATTGGTTGACACATCTAAGATTGCACTTTCTATTGTAAATGTAAACACTAACTTCCTTCTCCTGATTCTCGAACCTTGCAAGGCACTCTCCGTAGAATGAGATTTATGACTTCGCTTGAGTTTTTAATTGTGATATGCTTGGATGTGTCTTTTGGACTGAAGAATCAAACACCTTATGGCTAAATATCTGCTTTCATGCAGCACTAGCTACACTCCTCCACAATTCACTGTTGCTCCACCGCTTGATCATCCTCAGTTTGCCTTTGGATACAACTAGCTTCTGCTTAACATCCAAAAAATTATTGCCAGGACATGCTGCAGAATGCAATTTACAAACACAAGCACTACTGTGTCTTCAGCTAAAAGTCTTTTCACTTCCATGGTGGAGATGACAGCAATCCAAAGGCCTCCTTATAAGCAAAATGGTTGCTACTGCTCTGCCTCATTACTTTCCCCTTCTTCCCCTTCCCCTTGCCCTTCCCTCTTTCCTCTCTACCTTTTCCCCTTTCCCCTTTTCTCCTTCCCCTTCCCCTTGCCTTTCCCTTTCCCTTTTCCTTCCCTTCCCTTCCCTCAGACTAAAAGGGAGGACAGTCATGTGATTCACAAAAAAAACCCCTACCCGAAACCCAGGAGTTTTAGAGCACTATGATTCCTTTAACTGTTCTTCAGCTAACCATCACAGAAGTCTATACCTTGGTGGTTAATTAAGTGGTTGGCTACATTAATATTTAATGCTTGTTCAAAGCTGTATGATGAGTGCACATGACTGAGTTGCTCTGTAGTTAAAGTTAGGTGGTATTACTGATGTGGGTGGGAGTTGCAGGTTAAAGTCCCTTAGTGCTTTTTGACAGCTTAGTAATGTAAACTACTGAAAAGTTAAAAAAAATAAAAGAAGCTATGAAAATACCAGAGACTGTCTTTTTAATTTTGCACAAATAGGCTGAAGTAACACTGGGCAGGTTGGTTCTTTTTATTTTATTTAGCAGTACAGAAAAAAGGAAATACATGAACAAAAATTAAAAGAAACTGCCTTCCTTAGTAAATTTTTGTTACCCTGTAAGCTTGTTCTGCACAGGTCATCCTGGCAAATGCTTTCAGTAAGAGCTCAAAGTCCTTAAGCTGCTCTAGCACCAATGAATTCCATTCATTCCCAACTCAGACATACTGAAGCTTCACCTGGTGAACAAGAGATAGAGGGAGATATGTTATGAACTGTAGTTAGAAGAAATTTTTGCAATTCAGCTTGTTTCAGCTGCCAAAATTCATAATGAACAGAAAGAGATCCTCCTGCTTTGACTGTGATTGCAAAGATTCCCACTATTTTTCTGGGCTTCGACTACAGTTAAACTGGGATTTTTCTCTGATTTTTCTGAGGCAGAACAGTGTGTGTATATATATATATGTATATATACTGCATTTATACACAATTTTGGAAGTGCTAATGAGCCTGTGGGGAGTCCCTGCTACTGACCATGACCCTGCTGTGTTAAGTGCTCAGATTCAAACAGATGGCTCAGCTCCAAAAATAGGCACTTCTTTTCATGTAAGAGCAGAGGTGATGAGTAGATAAAGGGGGAAAGATCAAAAGGTGTAACCTACATGCTTTGGTATGTCAGCATTTGAATTTTTGCCACAGAACAGAAGAAAACAAGTTAAAAAGGAGGGTGGATCTTAGCTAGAATATTCTGGTTCCTTACATTCATGTAGAGGGCAGGGACTTTTGAGTACGAGACCCAGCAAAATCAGCAAAAGGAACATGGTAGTCACAAGTCATGCTTAGTAGCTTTTTCTGGCACCATCTGGGGAAGATTGTGGTTGATTATTCCCTCAAGCCATACATGCTCATCCTCTAAGAGCTTTTCTAGTCAGACTGCAGAAAAAAAGATTGTAAGAAAAAGAAGATTTGAACAGTGCAGAACCTAACCAAATTTGCTGTAAATTCTGTCCTCCACCTTCACCAGTTTCAATACATCTAATGGCTTCATTTCTCTGCCATGAGTGAGTTTTGGTCTACCACAGGGTGTTTTATGGACCAGACAGAGTGCACAGTGTCACCTCCATAGATTGCACATTGCATTTTGCTGTTTACCACTTTTAATCTGGGATTCTGCCATTCTTGAGAAGAGAATGCAGGGAGGTACACCTGAGGTAATGGAATGCTTGTGTAGATATTAGTATTTCATTTACCTGGGTTTATTGGAAGATGATAATACCTCATAGCCCTACAAATGCATGCACAGGAAACTGATATAGGTTCTTGAGCGAAACCTGATAGATACAGGGAAGAGATCTTGTATCTGGTGCTCCAAAAGCTGTCCTATTTCTGTGTTAACTGCTAGCTGAAGGGTCATCAGTGACTAACCTGTAAGCCAGAATGTGGAGAATTAAGAAAGTTTGTTGACATATGCCAGGAGGACATTGAAAAGACTGAAATGCTACCTTTCTTTCTTGACTCTGGAGCCCAGGTATCAGGGATATGCAGAGACCAAGAAACCACCTCTTAAAGAAACTTGTGGAGGAATGTGTTTGCATGGGCACTAAATTACTTTAGTGTTAATGCAATATAAATGCTATGTAAATGAATATTGCAGCTGAAATCCTATTAATAGAGGTAGGAGAAGAAAAGAGCCATATCTGTGTAGGAAGAACCGCAGTATCTCTATTAGCTAATTCCATCTTATTTTTAGTTATGCAAAGCTTTCCAGATAATATTTAATATTTTACATTATTTCTAATATTTTCTCTGTGTATTTGATGTTTCCTTTCCTAAAATCCCTTCCTCTGAATGCAGGCTGGCGACCATTAACATCTGCTTATCAGTATTTTAGTTAAGTTTCCCTGCAGCCCCATGCCATGTAATGCTTTTTGAGCAGATAGAGAGCTCTGGCTCATATGCCAGCAGCGAGTTACGATGAGGGGCAGAGAAGGGAGAGCTCCAGAGGAGGTTGCTCAGCAGCCCCCTTCCACATCATATGGGTGTGAGGAAACAGTCAGACCAGCCTGGGCAGCACGATCAGTGGCTGACACAGGGTGCCAACTGTCTGACTGCTGTCAGGCTCCTGTGCCAGGAAAGGAGGGGTATTATCCTTTCACTGCGTTAGCACTGTCAGAAAGCATCCGTCACAGTGAGGTGAGTGTCACTCAAAATGTATTGCACAATCCCCACCTTTAATATTCTGCAGGTGCAGTCTTCAATTAGGCATGAGATTGATTTGCAAGAAAACAGTAGCAAAGGGCAGAGAGGACCCAAAATTTTTTTCTGGCTTCAGACCAAATTGTTTTTATCCCTGCAAGGAACTAACATTGAAAACTAACCCCAAATGCTCTTGAATTTAGGGATGTGGGTGTTGAATTTTGAGTTGAAATTCCAGCTTTCTTCACTTTAGGGCATTCAGATTCAGCACATTAGAGCAAAAGAGGCTTGAACTGTCAGAACTCATCCTTTGAATATTGCACCAAGCTGGTAGGGGACATCTGCAACACTCAATGAGATATGTGCTTTCCCTTCTTGTTTAACTGACAAAGTCCAGAAAACCACAGCACATTTAGGAAAAAGACCTCATATTTGATCAAATTGAACCTGTTAAGAAATATTAGGTCTGATTGTGGTTTTGAGTTTCCAGATCACACAGGGACAATGAAATAATGGGAGTCCCAGGAGGAGCTCTGGTCTGCTTAGCCTGAACCCTCCCTTCACCTGCATGATAGTACATGCTGTTGTGGCAGCTCCTGCAACTCTTAAATAAGCATAACATATGCTTCCTTTTATATACAGCAAACTAATTCCCTGGTGCCAGAACCAGGGAACAGTCCTGCCTGCACCTATTGTGAAGCAAGCGTTGCTGCAGGCACTAACTTGTAGCAGGGCTAAGATGCGTGTTTCTTATCTGCATTGGCATTGGCTGCTGCAGTCATTTCACTTGCTCTAGATACAAGATGTACCTGAATGAGAACAAAACTTCTTGCTCCTCTACCGTTTCTTAGGCCTGTGTCAGTCAGAATAGAAGAAATCAAAATCAGAGGGGTTGGAAAAATCTAGCGGAAATGATGTGGTATCCAAGGTAAGAGAACACATGTTGCATGGATCTCTGGTAATGTGAAAGGATATCATCACATATTCTGGGTAAAACTGAACTGTCAAAACAAATGCAAGGGGACCAAGTTATAATGATGATAATATGGTGAGTACCAAATTATGAAAGGTTTCCTCTCAGGGCTATCCAGTAAGACTTTGCTGCTGCAGCAATTTGACTACTGAATGAGAAGATAATTTCAACCTGGGCTCAGGACAATTGTAGCACATTAAAATGATAGTGACTTTTTCTGAAAGTATGTAAAGAATATGCAGGTGATAGTGGAACTTCAATAAAACTATCATGATACCCTTCACATCTGGTCAACCTATGTTCTAAACAAGACTCCCACTAAAGTTACAGTAAGGTTGTAATGTAAGCACTGAAAAGTTACAAAATGTCTGAATTAAGCTTTCTGTGTATCTATCTGCATTTCTGTCTGTACGGCCCTGGGCTGTCCCCTTGTTGTGTATCAATTGTGGCAGTTTGACTGAGGATCACATACTGTTTTTTCTGCAAGACTGTCTCATTCAGTGCCCTGGGTGGACAGCACTCAGTGATTGAGTGGCTCCTCAATATTTTTGTTTTACCCTCATATTTCAGTGCACCGCCCATGGACACATTTACTTTATGCTACTCAACCCCTTCCATCTGACAGAATCACAGATGTCCTCAGGGAATTTTCTATGGTGTTACTCATTGTAAATTTTTTTCGTGCAGTATTTTTGTGGTATGAGGGGTGATATTATCTGGATTTTATATGTGGAAAAAGGCAGACAGATTAAGATTAAAATTAGCCTTTAATTTGGGCAGCTGGTTTGAGCCACCAAAGACCATAGATTTTGTAGAGTACTTAGTGCAATGACTAATCTAGCTTTAGGTAGGAATTTTCTGACATGAATAGGGGTAGGAGTATTGTTAGACTGTCTTAATCACAGAATCACAGAATTGTAGGGGTTGGAAGGAACCTTCGGAGATCATCTAGTCCTCCTCATCTAGTCACCTAACCTCCCTCAACCTGCTGGCCATGCTCATTTTAGTGCACCCCAGGAGACCGTTGGCATTCTTGGCCACAAGGGCACATTGCTGGCTCACAGTTAAGGCACATTGCTGTCTTTCTCAATACAAGCCTTTCAGCCTCTGTTATATTGAGGGACCTTATATAAGAAACCTGGGTCACCCCAGAAAATGGTCCACCTCATACAACTTTTATTCTGTGTTTGATTCCACTCTTTGATCTAATGGAGAAACTGGGGGATGGTGGTAGGTTGACATCTTTCATGTGGTCCAGACAGTGTTAGAAGTAAAATATAAACATTACACAAAATTCAACACTGACAAGTCCAACCTTTGAACGGTTTTGAAAGTTCACCTTAAATTTAGCTAATTTGCTGTATCATTCACTGAAAGCAGAGCATTTTTTCTGCAGTAGCATAAGCAGAGTGGTGCACAGGTCATGGTTAAAACAGATCTACCCCAGTCTCCCTGATGGGAACAGCTGGAGGGAAGCAGATGGCACCAGGTGTCCAGCATAAAGCCATGACATGATCAGGAGGAAAACTAATGAACAGTTATTGTCACTCACCCATACTCCTACATCTTCCTACATCCTCTTGGCATTTCTTAGAATAACTATAGATGCCTCATGGCAGCTGTCACATTAGCCCTTCACCAGACAAGGAGAAGGGAAACTAACTGTTATGGCTTTAACTGGTTGCAGGGTTACATTTCTCCTAGCAACTTTTAACCTCAAAGCAGAGAACTGCTTTAGATCTTGTCAATATATGTTTCCCTTAAGATAAAGATAATTAAAACTTATATCAAGTCAACAGTTTTATTTAATCTGTTTCTTTCTGTGTTCTCCAAACACTGGGTTCCTCATCACATACCTAAAGCCTTGGACTCCTCCCTGCACCTGCATTCAACACAGGTGCTCGTTGCCCAAACCTGCTGTCACCTATGGACTTGATGTCTCTGCTCCCTTGCCATGTGCTACCCTGTAGCAGGGCTCTTTCACACTTAGAGCCTGGTTCTTTGCCCCAGTCTTTCTACCTCAGTTCTGTCTCCTTATGTGATATCTGAGTCACCCTCCTGCCAGTCCCCTTCCCGTCTCTATCCCAGAGCCTTGTTTTGTCTCAGCCCCCCTCTGCCAGCAGCCATACAGATACCAGCATCCCCTCTCCCAGGCCTCATATTTGTGGTGCCTTTTGCTAAAACCCCTATTGCTCATCCTAGCTGATTTTCCTCTTCCTTATCCTCAGCCACGTTCATTGTAATTCTCCATCTTGCCTTGTGCCCATGCCGTTCCTGGCTGGGCAGGAGAGATGGCCTTCCTGCTTGCAGCTCCTGAGCCCACTGCTGCACAGCTGGGGCCAGCAGTTATGGGCACAGCCCACCCCTGTCCTCTGGAAAAAGTCCAGCAAAGTTATGAGCGACTGCAAACAGGGGCTTATAATGCGAAGTGGCAGATGACTTTCACTACCCACTGTGCCAGTGATGGTGCCGTTTGTAGCAGAGAGCAGAAGACAGCTGATGTGTGTCACTTGCATTACCTGTCCTTACACAATGAAACCATTTGCTAAAAATTTATTTTTATCTACCCAAGAGCTGGCTAAATTACACAGTTCCTTCTGCTTATCTCTATATCTCTGACATTCAGCTCATATAAAGCTAGTCATCTGGTAAAGACAGAAATAACGGACAACCTCCTGAAAAAACCAAACAATCCATGATTCTCCACCAACACAGCCAATAAAATTAAGGCTGTTAAAAACCAGATATACGAAAATTCAAGGAGCCAACTGCCTACCTGGACCTGTTTAAATAAATACAAGTGTATTTATATAACAGCCTCATGAAATGTCTAATCTTCAAAGCATTCACAGTGCAAAAGGGCTGTTCTGGTTCATGAACAGATATTGCAATGATGTAGTATTTGTGTATGGAGATTTTGTTATCGATTTAAAATCAATCAAATGGCAAAATCCAATTGGCAAATGGAATTAGCCAAGCAAACTAAGAATGTTCACCTAAATGGGAGCATTTTGTGTAAGCAAAAAAATGTGGAAATTGCCTGCAAGCATTACATTCTTTGAACCTGTCCTTGTATCTTTTAGGGAATGATCTGTGCCTTTCAAAAAACAAGAAACTTGGGGAGGAAACTATGGAGGACCAAATTATATAAAGAAAATTAACTGAGTCTGACAGTTTATATTCTAATAACTGTTATGATTTTGAGACATTTAAATTATGATTCTTGCACTATTAAGAAAGCTTGGAAAATTTTAAAGTACAGAGCTGCAAGACAAAAACATATCAGGTTTGGAACATCAAGACAGTGACCCATCTAGTGCCATACCCACATCTCGGCCCAGGTGTGCTTCTTCAGAGGAATGTACTCAAATCACTGTAATCAACAATTGCAGAGTCATCAGGGAAATTTTTTCCCCTAAATCTCCTCACAGGTTGTAGATGATTTATAGATATTCTCCTTCTCTAACTGCTTATCCTTCTTAATATCCAGATAAGCTTTTAGATGCAACGATAACCAGTGGGAATGTAAATATGATACATTAAAAATAAACAAGAATCAAGAACTTAAAATTTCCTTTTATCAGTTATAACTTGTTTTTGATTTTCACTGAATAGTTTAACTATACTTAGCTCCTTGTGGCTCATTCCATTCATAAAGCCACAGAAAATAATTTCCAAATAAAACTGGGGTGAAAACTTTAGGCTGGAAGTGTTCATTATGATATGTTCTGGTTTTTTACACAGCGCAAATCAGATAATTTGAACCAGTAGTCCCTATGAAAGAGCTGTTTTGGAAAAGGACTGTCAATACTGCAAGATATGAATTTGATTCAGAGACTAAAGGTTATTATGGTCTCCCCATAATCAGGTCTCCCAGTGGTTAATTGCTGCCACTATTCAATATTGGCATGTTGCTCCCATTCTGAATGCTTTTGGTTTAAATTTCCAGCCATTCAATATTGGCTTTGCCTTTTATCCAGGTTAAAAATTTCACAAACATTTTGATGAAGTGAATTTACTTTTGATTATTTAATGGAAAACAATTTTGGATAGCTTCAATAATTCTTTCTTATTCTGATGGGTCTTCTAAAGTTGAATAATAGAAAAAAATCATTCTACCGAAGGCACAGCAGACATTAGGCAAAATCCTTTAAAAAAGAAATCCGGGATTCTAGGACAGCCAATGATGCACTGAGATAGAAACCATCTGCCTGTAGCAATGCCACAGGATGTGTACACAAGAATCTGTTTCTTAGTGGACACCAGGGTGCAAAATACTGAGAATAAAAAGAAATGCAAATGCAACTGACAACATCCAGGAGGACAAAACAGCCTGAAGAGCCTAAGCATGAGATCTGCCACGAATCTTCAGTACTACTGCAGAGCACTCCCCAAAGGGACAGATGGTAGGGAATTCTGCAGTCATATATGGTTAACCTGACTCCATTTCTAAAATCAATATTACATATCCTTTTAAACTGGTTATCACCTTTACAGTGGCTATCATCTTTTAGAGACCGTGTTCAGATAAATTGCGAAATCAGGCCTGTGCTACCTTTATCTGATTCTCTCCCAGGCAAAGAAACTGTGTAAAATGCCCATTTGATCCCACTCTACAGACGCCATAATTTACTGTTTTCATTAGTGGAAGAAGTAAATAAGAGAGAGGAAGGCAACACTTTTAGAATACGTATTTTAGATCTTATTCTAAATTTACATTTATTTAAAAGGTGTTTTCTTCATTAGAGATTTTAGTTTCAATTTTGCATGATTTAAGACAATATTGTTGTTAAAGGCAGAATATTTAATCGTGTGTCTACAATAGCAGGATGAATCACAGATACTTCCAACTCACGGAATTTAAGGAAGAATCCCTTTTGGCCAGGCTCCTGGCCCTCCTCTGGTCTCCATTTTTTTTGTGGGAGTTGTTTTGTCCTACTTGCCTATAAGCTACAGATCAGGAAATGTATCAGCACATACAATATCACTTTGCCCATTTTAATAAATAGTGGGATTTTTGCTCGATTCAGCAGGAGAATGGCGTTCCAGTCAATTATGTGAGTTAGGTGGGAGTCACAGATCTGCAGCATGGGAGTACAAGGACAGGAATGAAGCTGAGACTTTGCACCCCTCTCAATAAATCCTACATCAGGCTGAGGTTTTGGGGAATGAAACCTCACTTATGCAGTCCAGAAAAGACAAGCTTTACCTGTTTATGATACCTGTACTGCTACAGTCTGTGAGTTTTCCTCTGCCTGGTGAGTCATAGTCATGTACGCATAAAACTGAATCAACACTGTGACCTTACTTGCTAGTCACAGGTACTGCATGGATATAACTGTTTATTTCACATTTACAGTGCAGAGTATTAAAAAAAAAAAAACCAAACAATTAAAATATGATTCACATACCAAAATTTGATTAAAATAGCACTAATCCCAGCACCTGTTGTTCCCTTGCAGAATAGTGATCCAGTTCATTACATCAGTTATTTTATTCAGCCCTAGATCCGCAAAAGCTCTCTGATGTTACAGCATGGAGAGCTGCAATACCTCGCGGTCTCCAACATGTAGCTTCTGGTGTTCTAGTATTCTGAAAGACCCCTGGAAGCAGAAACCAGAGCCTGATCCTTCCTTTCTGAAAAGGATCACCTGAAGGTCCTGATCCTTGTATGAATCACACCTCAGTAACGAGAGGGAAGCACATCAGGAGGGACAAAATAACTGTGCCTACGGTGACAAGCCATAGACTAGAGAAGTCTCCTGGGAAGGTGGAAATGGTCTCCTGGGAAGGTGGAAACGGTCTCCTGTGACTCCAAGCTCCATGGATGAGTGCCGTGGCTGAGCCCAGGCGGGGTGAAGAGAAGGGTGCTGTGTCTGCAGGCTCTGAGGGAGTTTGTGTCACCATCTTGGTAACAAATGAGGAATTTTATTCATTAAAAAATTAGGTGTCTACAGTTGTCAGGCATTGACAGAGTCAGGCAGCAGCTGAGCAGAGTTTTTGGGGATCTATATTTGGACCGGAGTCCGGAGAGGCAGTTCGGTAGGATGTCAACATGACAAATGTGACAGGCTTATACAAATCTTCACCTTCTCTTCAGAAAGATAGTTAACGGGGCTTGGAATTACAGAGGGCGCAGATGCGAGATCCGTTTCACACTGTGACTTCGGTTGTCTGACTCTCACACTGCTCTGGGAGGAGAATCCAGGTGCTCTGTGCTTCACCAAATTTTTCTTCTGATGCCATCCTTTCCTCGACACCGCCAGCAAAGCTCTTCCCCCTTCCTATTCCCCTCCCTGAGCCAACAGTCATTTTAAATATACAACAAGTACAGCTGAAACTTTCATTTAGATTCCTGACGACTGGCACCACAGTTATTATATCCCCAGACTGACAGTTCCTGCTGATTGGTGCCACTCAATTCAGAAAGCAATATCGCTTTGATATATCAACCTGGCAACTGCCTGCAGGAAGCTATTCTAGTCCTTCTTTCTGAATTTCACTCTAAGAAATATACTCCTTTCAACAGGATTTTTCAGGGAAAGAAAGGCAGAACATTTAAGAGAGGGGATGGGAAGCTCAGTATGCCCCCTATAGCCTTATACAAGAGCACCTTTTTTCTTATTGAGGAGGTAGTAACTCTACAGGAGACAAAGACCCTAGGAAGAGCCTTTACTCCAGGATTTCACACTCTTGAAAAATCCAGGTCTTATTAATAGAAAAAGGAAAGGGTTTTTAAAAATTTACCAGTGACCTATACGTCCTTTATGAAGAATTTGACATATTGGTGTTTTAAGAATATATTGTTTGATGTTTCAGTTCAAGCTTTGTTGTGGAGCTCAAGGGTCAAATAGTCAAGATGTTACGGAGGGAAAACAGTTGGGAGAGTTGTGCTCAGCAGCACTTCAGCTGGGAGGATTAGGAGAGAGTTCCCTGGGATACTTGCAGCCCTCAGCTGCCACCAAGTTCAGGGAGAGTCTATTTGCCCAGTGTGGGAATCTGCCTGTGCTAAAATTTGTAGGTGAAAAGTAAAGACAAAAGTATAATTTTTAAGAGTTCATCACAAAGGTGGAAACTAACACAACTGGAGTGTAAGAAGTGGGTAAAGGATTTTTATTGAAACCTTCTAGAAGGAAGGGAATCTGAAATCAAGGAGTTGTAGAACCAGAGTGGAATTAGATCAAAGTTGATATATATTCCCATATATATTCACGCTGATGACCCAGTACGAGGCTAATCATGTTCTCTTGCCTCTGACTGCCAAAGCACTTTCTATTTTTTCTGAAAGACAATGTCAAACAACTTTAGTCGTGACCAGCTCTTCCCAATCTTATTTCAAACAGTGGTCTCAGGACAGAAATTTTCCCTCTGTCTCATAGCACAAGCAAAATCTGAACCTGAGTTCCCTATATAAGCAGCTGGGGCTGGCCTGCTGGAGTACCTTGACATGCACAGAAGAGAGTCTTGGGGATTAACCCTCCTTAGCCCTTAGCCCTCCTGCAGTTCCTCTGCTTTGTTTGTTTAACGCTTAAGAAAGTTTCACTTCAGTTCCTGGGGAAGAATTGCCTGGCTACTACTTATTTCTAATAGTTTTTCCTATTCCTAAGTAACCACTTTCATAGAGGCAGAGAGGGAGGCTATTCTCACAATAGCAAAGGAAGCCAGAGCCTGTGGTTCAACCCGAAAGCTCTGGGAGCAGGCATGGGTGTATGCTGTGAAGCGTTTTGCTAGAATCTCCAATAGCAAGAGCCCAAGGACTTTCCAGAAATGCAGGTGGCTGCTTATGATTTCTTCATCTTCTCTGAATGCGATTGCATTCCCTTTAGCTATTGTGTGTATCATCCTTCCATTTAGAGTTATTTTCTTAAGTGTATCTGGAGGGCAGTGGAAAGCTTTTAGTGAAGTTGTATTGCATGCTTCAGTAGTGCTGTATGAGAATATTCATTCAATGGTTTATTTAAGAAGGAAGCAGATGTTTTTGACATGTCAGAAATGTAAGAACGCTTTATCTTGGTGAACTGCTTCTATCAGTTCCTACAGATATTATTCACCTGTGTGCATCTCCAAAGAAAGAAAGAGCATTTACAAGCAGCAGGGAACTTCTGAATTCTCCAGTGTGCTGCTGCAGATGAGGTCACACCATCTCTGTGCACTTTTTTGTTAATGCAATTGTAGGTGGAGCAGGTGGCAACACCTATTATATTAAATCCTATTAATTGAGGACTTGGTCAAAAATACCTTTTTTTTTTTAAGGATTGCTGTATAGCTGCTAGCTATGGTGATTTAAAAAAGGACAGTCATTCAGCACATTTTTTCCAAAGATTTGTACTGATTTCCTTGTACCCACACTTTCTTTATTTTCTTACCCTTCCTTTTCCTGCTATCATGTCTTGGTCCCCTTGTTCGGGTGTAACATTTTACACTTTATTTGTCTGTTTGCATACAGCCAATTAGGTCTCCTTCTTCAGCGCACCTCTGAGGGAGATGCCATCATGTAAAAGAGCCTTTTTTATATTTCTTTCAAAGCTACTGTTACCTGCGTGAAGTTGTATTTCTGAATGACTTTATTACCAAGAAGTTAGAATATGAGGTAACTGACAGTTCTCTGTATCTGCACACCCTCACATCCTCATTTATATGCATGAAAGTGAGTGAAAAAGTGAAAAAAAAATCCTATATTGCCATGTGACTGTTAAGGCGCTGCACATAATATTAAAAAATATAGACTTTTGGTGTTTGTGCTGGAACTGGAAGAACATGCAATATGTTTCTGTCCAATTGGCAGGTCAGTTGATTGATGGACTACTGTCTAAGTGGAGCACCGAAGAATCAATGGGTGGCCACGTTTGCTAGACTGGGCACACACACCACGTCTGAGGGGAGCAGCACTGGCTGCCTTTCCTTGTATTCACCCTAACTACACCTTGAGACACCATGGCCTGCACAGTGAAATGCATCTCATCCCCCACACTGTGAACCATTAAAAGGAATATTGCAATGAACCTATTGCCTTCTTTCTGAGCATTCAGTCAAGTAAAATTTGCATTTAAAATCGTGCTCATTCAGAAGTGTATAAAACTCTCCATCTCTGTAGGACAATATTTTGGATGGTATCAAGAATGATTTAAAGAGTCCTTTGTGGTAGGAAGAGAAAATTTGGGACTATTCTTGAAGCTGTATTATCTTATTTAGACAACAAAAAAATGCACCCCAGGGAAAAAAAAAAAAAGGATGACAAGGGAAAATGTTTCTGTTTCTGTTGCTAACTCCCTTGTAGTTACAGGAATGCAGCACCTGGCCAGACGGGCTGCTCATGTAGCTAGTAAGTCCTTCCCAGTGTCTGGCTGTTGAAGGCATTGATTTATCTCACCGGGTGAATCATGGCTCACAACAAAACAGCAAGATTGGCAAACTACAGGCTTTTTTTCAGACATAAAATGGAGAGTGAGATTTTAAAAAAGAAAAGGAAAAAAGCTGAAGATGGAAATGACCTCTTGGGAGTGACAGGAGGATCTGTGTGTTTCTCTCCTAAGCTTCCTGGAGATATGATAGGAGCAGGCTGAGGTGGTGAGGCTGCCCGTTTCTTTCCCTCCAGCTGGTTATCACTGAGCTGGCTCCCACGCACAGGTAGGCCTCAACAGGGCTAGGAGGACATGGTGGTATTGGCAACAAGGAGAAAGCCATGAAGGTTCCATCTTGCTTCCAGTATCCCATGCACCCCTGCACTCACTATTAGTGACCTTTCCACTCGAAAGGGCTGACAGATTTGTTTGATAAATTTAACAAATAAAAGCATACATGGATAAAGAATGTCCATGTCTTCATTCCCCAGCCCTGTCCCCAGCCTATCCAGTGAAATAGTCTCAATGTGTTGAGCTAAACAGGGAGCATGTTTTGTAGTTTTCTATGGGAGGAAAGGAAAAGGCTACGTCATCCAGGAAATGCTCAGAAAATGTGAAACAGTTAGGTGAATCAATGATCTGATTTATAGTCTGTGTAATATGAGCCATGTCTGGGTGTGTAAATTTGCCATTGTAAATGTGAGTGAAAGAGGAGAACAACGAACGGAAAAGAGAAGAAGCAGGGACAAATGCTGCAGAACTTAATCCAAGCCTTTTGTAGTTCAGCATTACTCCACTGATACATACGTTATAATATTTTCCTGAGAAGGACAAAATGGATACAAGGTTTTGACAGACTGATTTCATACAACCTGGGATTCAGTCACTTGTGAAACGTCTTCTACCCTGACTCAGAGGAACTGGTACCACAAGACCCTCTGCATAAATACTCTACCTATGTTTCTCTCACGGCAACAAAGAGACCTGATGGCGTTACTAACAATGACTCAGACCACTGAATTCTCTGTCAGTGCTCTCAGGACAGCATAGCAAATTTATAAATTCTCAACATTTCCCAGCTAACGGTCTTATAGCAAGAGTACCGTCACAGATTCCACTCACAGCTATTTGCAAACTTCATTGTTAATGGGAAATGTTATTTCAGTTTTGTCAGGTGCATTCGTAGAAGGGTGGTACTGTTGACAAGGTTTTCTGAGTTTGCTGTTGTTTTCCTAGAGCTACTCTGTACATTTTCAAATGAAGTATTTCTTTATAATAAGATATGTCAAATTTCATTTTGCAGTGAATCAAAGAGATTCTGCATTGAAGTGCCTGGGGAGAACTTTAGAAACTGAAGCGTGCCTAGAATTAAAACTTGAGGTTAGGCAGTTTGTCCTAAAAGTCAGGTTAAACATCAAAGATTCCCAGCAAATGATAAAGGATACTCTCTGTGGAAGATAGTCCATGATAATTAATATAATTTGATTACTTTCTTGTTTTGCTACATTTCAGTGTTCTGGCTTGATAAAGTTCCCCTGACACACTGCTCACATTTTTATGTGTATATTTACTTGAGAATATGTACTTCTGGAACCCATCAGAGGCACTACCTGAGTCTGAGATCTGGTCTTCTTTCCTACACTTAGGGTGATTTATAGTTGCTTAGAAGCTTCCAAAAAGTCCAGAGTCTAGAGGCAATGATGTTAGTGTTTCAGAAGGTGGCAGTCTGCCTCTGAATGGTAAGCGAAAACATGCTCCAAAGTCAAGGGAACCAGAGAGGTGGTGAACAATACACAATTCTCAACAATCAAAGCACTGAACACTCTGGTACTACTCCAGTAAAGCACTTACACAAGTGACCAGTCGCTTCCCAAAACTGACCCATGCAGGCACACTTGGCTGAACTGAGTCAAAGTCTTTGGTACTTTGGAAAGCTGGGCTCATGCCTCTTTCTGTGATACAGGACACAGAGCTGGGTTGTTTTCATCATTTCTCATAATAGTCTACATAACTGAGTTTTCCCACAGTGAAGTCAGTTTATCTGTTTATGTATTTTCAACAGTACAATGGTGGGCAGAAAAAGGAAGAAAACAAGTAAAACATCCAGGATGTTATGAAGCATTGACCCATATTTGCAAAAAAAAAAAAAAAATCAAGTTTATGTGATGGCTTAGGTTTTGAGTACTAAGATTAAAAAAATTAAGATTTTCAGAAAATTACCTACATTTGCCTTATGAAGATTGTCCCTTATCAGATGATTGAAGATGTGTACTGATAAAGGCATTCAAAACCAACAGTTGCTTTCAACAATATAACTTCCTTAGTATAGAACAACCTCAGATTAGTCTTTGTGCGTATAGTTGTGTGTATATAGATATATATGTATATATATGCTGTTTTCATGATCATGAAAGAAGAACTTTTGTCAGACACTATATGGATGATTCTGAGTGGATATTCAATACCAATTCTTCTCCTGAAATTATGAAAAAATGCTCATATTAGGAGAAAAAAAATCTGTAACTATATTTCAAAAATTTTACCATAGCGGTAAAAAAGTATGATGTTTCCGGGAAAAGGAAATCTTTTGCTGAATTTTTCTGCCTGTTAGAGATGAAGGCTAAATGTCTTTACTGGTTTGCTGTTCTATAGGCCCACCAGCATTCACTGTATTTCTGTGCAAAGCATATGTTGCTCCTTGAGATCCTTCAAAATATTAAAGATTTTGCAACTATTCTGATTATTTCAATATGGATACATTAGTTTATAAAACTTTTACTTTTTTCTTCAATATTAGAAATATGTGAATAATACAAGAAAAAATACTGTTTATGCAGAGAAAACATCCATAAATAAATGTTTTCTTTGGACAATACCACTACATTAAAGTGTCATTGCATAAATAGAACAGCATCATACAAACATTAGTCTTGTAGTGCAATAAAAATTATTAAATGCCATAGAAAAATGGAATTATGAGAACCTGACCACATCTGTGAAATATTTCAGATACAGAGGAGGTCTGTAATGTGTTTGTTTTGTTAAACTTAGAGCACAGAATAAAAACGTTCACTTCTGCATTTTTCTGATTGCATTTTTTATTTCTTTACAAAGGGAGCATCAGTGCATGTGAACAAAACAGTTCCACTCAGTAGGGCACATAGCTCAAAGCATTCTCTCCCATTTTCAGTGACCTGGAAAGCACAAAGGCTGTTGTGCTGAAAAAGAGAAAAAAAAAAAAGAAGAAGAAGAAAAAAGAGAAAAAGAAAAAAAAAGAGAGAGAGAAAAAAGACTTACCAGGATAGCTGTAGACAAATAGTACCTTCATTATGAACATAAATTTGAAACCTATCACTTTCCTTGGAAAAAGCGATTATCAGGGAAATGGAAGCACGGTGCTCTATCTCACCATGGTTTCATTTGGGAAATGTTGAGAAACAACAAAGATAAAGAATTTGAAAAGCAACATCTCTGTTACTGTCACAACAAAATGGCAATAAACGAAAGACAAAAAAGCCAGACACTGAAGAAAACGATGGGACAATGCCTCTCATAGAAGAACTCTTATCATGTAGGGACACCACTGACTAAAGCCCTATTTTATTTCACGGTCTTTCTTTGTGGAGCATTACACAACGTAATGAGACATTATTCTGGTTATACAAAATCAATTGGAATAAATTCCAGAATTATCACACAGCGATTACAATTCAACGCAGCCACATTCAAATAATGAAGACAATAGGGCTTCTTTCCGCTGCTGTATTCATGACCTTTTCCATAGCCACCCTGTAGCTAAAGGATGCGTGTCACCGCTTCCTCTTCTCTCCTGTAAAATGACCGTGCCACTCACCTGGCAAGCGCTTAGCCTTCAGGGCAAGACACAGGCTCACAAGGGGGTCAGTGTGATGGGTATTCATGGCGTGAATGGGAAGGGAATTTTGGCAGCTATAATGTTGGGTAAAGTAGAGATAACACTCCAGATGATAGGAAAGATCACTGAGCAGGCGCTGTATGGGCATGATAAAAGCATTGCTGACAGCGGTAGTGATTCACATGGAGTTTCCACACACCAGAGAAGGTGGCAGGCAAAATTTAATGGAGCTCTCACATTGGGTATGGGGCCAGTGCTTCAGGGGGACTGCAGGACAACAGTGATTAGTCAAATAGAAGAGAAAAAGCTATTTCTTCAGTAAAAGGTCCCTCTGACTTAGGGCCCTGATGATTATTTATTACTGTCTGTTTTTAATGAAATGTCTTGTTGGTGGCCAAAGGATAGTTCTGAAGAACTTGTCAGCACAAGCTCGACTCAGGATGTTCTGTAGTGGAACAAGTGCAAATTAAGAGGTAAATTTCCAAAAGGGTAAAACTTGCATTTCTGGATATACTCTGTCTGCAAAATTTGCATCTGTAGTTCAATTAGCATAGATATTTGAATAGTCCTACTTCTAACTACTAGATGGCTAAAAGGTTAAATCATTTACCTGGAGAGAGATATGCAAACCAAGAATACATTTCAAAACATAAAGCATGTTTTTTCTTGCAAACTGCGACAGATGGCCTTGATCTGGCTAAAAATATCCGTTTGGGACTACCACCTTCACCGTAAGTTATTATTAATATGTTAAATTCAAATATCTGTAGAAACTAATATTTTTTTCTTCTCATATTATAGTCAATCATAGTATTATGGTGCAGAAAAAAAATATCCAATTGACACTGCCATCCTGCATCTTCCATCTTTGCTCTAGTCTTACATAGACTTGAGAGCTGGTCACTCTTGCTAAAATTACTGGCATTAGAAGTAGGTAAATACCAACAGTAAGATCAAAACACCGGAATAAATCAGTGCAATACAATAAAGCATACAAAGACTATGGTATTTTGTTATATGTAAACCTGCAACTAACGATGTTTGTTTTTAAAATTAATTAGGTGTGTAACAGCATGATTGATGTCTTCTTTATAATTCCTCCCACGAAGACTATTCAGCAATAGGATCAACTTTAAATTTAGATTAATATTTAATATTTATCATATTAATACAGTCTAATTAATGTATCATTATAATGTAATTAATATAATATTTATATTTACATTTCTATAAATATTGTAAATATAATCGATATTTTAAATATAACCAATATTTAAAGTTATTAGCAACTATTCCTGCTTTTAAACTGGAGAAAAAGTGGCAGATCTATAAAAACAACATTCCAAAATAAAATTAGCTTTAAATATGACAAACCTCAGAATTATACTACCAAAAAACAAACGACTATCACTGATATAAGAGACTGTCTTATTCAGAGGAGTCTTATAAAAAATAAAAGACGCAATTGCATCAACTAGCTCCTCAATAAAGTGAAATGCATTGTGATGTGGTTTTAAAATCATGTGAAAATGAGAAACATTGTGGAAAAATGGTGCTGGAATGGTGACATCTAATATGTAGAAAGGCTTTCTGAAATAACACCAATCAGTACTTAGGAATATTTTACTGATATCCTGTGATGTTCTTGTGGGGAAAAGAAAAAAAATAAAAGAGGTAAAACAAACCTTACTTTAAGATGGTGGTTTGTTGACTGAAGAAGCAGGGTCACAGAAGAAGCATAACCTTTGATTAGCATATTATGTAAAAACATTGAAACTATGAAGAAGAATTTTTCTAAGTGTCCAGTGTCTATACAAAAATCACGTCATGATTGTAGCCAAGCTGAAGCCAAATATATAAACCTTATTGCTAATATTCATATTTGTAATTTTAAAATACAATAACAAATTATTATTATTTTGACACACACATTCGCAGTTTCAAATAACACACGTCAGACTGCAAAAGTGAAATATATCATAGTTAAATTTAAGATGAACACATGCGGCAAATTCTGTCAATAGAATATGTATTTATCAACAAATTTCCCAAGATTTCTGAATGGTTTTACACGTGATAGAATCCAAACTGTGTTGTCTGTGTCATGACATTCCAAATAATTTGTAACAGATAGTGGCCCACACTCCTCTGAGCTCTACAAAACTACTGGATGTGAATTTATTTGCACATTAAGATTGGTCAAAATGAGTTAGCAGAAACTTTAGAATACACAGGAAAGCAGTAATTAAGAAATAGTGTTAGAAAAGCAACATCCAGACAGATTCAAAAGATCATGCATTAGCTGATATTAAAACTTTCCACTGATGATGTCCATCAGACTCTCCAGATTATGGATTCTTCTCCAGTTTCTTCAGCAAAAGTAACCCTAAGAACAAAAATTCTCTTCTGGAAAATAATTATTCTGTCTGGAAATGTTTTGTTGTGTTGGGGTAGAATCTTATACCTGAAAAACCTTCAACTTTCCTCTCTACTTCTCTCGTTTTGTTCTTCTCACCTCACTTTTCCTATACCTGCTGTATAACTTTTACATTCTTTTCCTTTTTTTCTTCACATTCACTCATTTATTAACCTTCTTTTTCTGTTTCTTTGTCCTTCACATGTCATTGTTTAATATCTTCCTTTGCTCTTTTTTTTTTCTTTTCCACAATTTCGCCCTTTTTTTTTTTCTGAATTTTAAACTAATTTTTTAGTCTTCATTCCCACTAAGTCTCTTCTCCCTCCCTTCTAGAGGGAACAGTAATATCCCCAAGTCTTAGCAGTTTAAGGCTATCAAGTCTTCTGTTGATAGCTTTGCAGAAATGGTAGGGTTCCTTGGAAAATGCACTGACTAAAGAGTAGATGGGTTCCAGTCCTGGGCTCAGATCTTTTACATTCAGCTTTCTGATTTTGGGTAAATTTTTGAGCTTTGTTATCTGGATTTTGTGTATGTTTCCCTTCCATGCCAACTGGGCAGCTCTCATCATTACCCAGAGTTGCCTCATAAGCAAAGCAGAATGAATAGTGAAGTAGTTTGGCATCAAGGATCCTGCCAAGGATGATCTAGAAAACTGTGGAATACTGTGAAGTTTTCTGTGAATGACTAAACAGGTCCTTAAAGTGTAAGTGTTGTTAACACTGTGTGAACAGTCAGGAGAGGCAGTGCTGTGAATAAATACCTGAAGTCAGCTAAACGTCCCATGGCACTTC
The DNA here is from genome assembly GCA_002844005.1 of Limosa lapponica baueri. Classification (NCBI taxonomy): domain Eukaryota; kingdom Metazoa; phylum Chordata; class Aves; order Charadriiformes; family Scolopacidae; genus Limosa; species Limosa lapponica. Next base: position 2,956,772 of record KZ505640.1, on the reverse strand, counting down.
AGTAAGGTCATTACTGTGCAAGTTGATGTGAACTATATTTTATAGTCACTGCAATAGGTCTGTGAATTTTTAACTTGAGAAGTATGTTGGTATTTGTCATGAAAAGGGCACCACGAAATATATCGTTTCTGTGTCCTTTGCTTTTTCTAGACTTTCCTCCCCTTAGTTTTCTTCTTTTGTCCTCCTTTTTCAATTTTCTTCTATCCTTTCTTCAGTTTTTCTCATCTTCCTTTCTCTCCATCTGTTCTTTGCAAGATGTTGAAACAAATCTTAATATGTGCTAATGAGTGTTCCTAAGTACATTTAAAATTTACATAAGGAGGAGCAGAAAGAGAAAAAGTGAGCTGAGGAGAAGAATGAGCATAGCCCAGTGTTGCTTCCAGGTTTAGTTCATTTCTATCATCAGCTGCGGTAAGTCCTGTGGCATTTGTTGTAGCAGGAAGGAAATGAGGGAGAAATGCAGACAGAGTTTATTTTAATTTTTTTTTCATAAAGTAATGTTGAAATTCCACAGAACCTCTTTCAGGCTCCCAGCAGAGCTGCTTAGTCACTGTGATATTTTCCAAAACACAGTCATTACCTGTACCTGAAGATTCATTTCTAAATTAAGAAAAAAAAAACAGCAGCACTTTTTTTCCATGAATGAAACAGAGCAGAGCAATAGCAGTCCTGTTCATCACATGCAGCTCTGCTCTTTTGACCCCCCCAAAATTCACAACACATTGTAAAAGCCTCAATCCCTGTACCAGGGGATGAGTCCCATGAGGATGAGGCTCTGACACAGCTGGTGTTGAAAGATGAAGAAGCTGAGGAGAGCAAGAGAAACCTGGTGTACAGCAGCTTGTGCTTGTGCATGTGCATGTCATGAGGCTTACAGACTTTATACCAGTTGAGTATGGATGCATTGGGCACAACAGAAGGAGCTGCCCTTTGAGCCCATGCTGGAGGAAGCGGAGAGCACCAGGCCCCTCGTACAGAAAGGCTCTTCCAAGGACCAGTGGCACTGGGAAAGGGAGACTCATTGCTCTGTTACCGTGGAAGGGAAACAGCAAGACTGATGCCAAGAAAACTGCGGCTACCCTCGTTCGTGCTTCAGTCCTCATCTCTTAAATGAAGATAACACCTCTCTGGGGGGTTCTGAGGAGAAAGCCATTAGTGATTAAGAGCTGTTCAGACATTATAATAGTGGAAGCCATATAAATAACTACAGCCCCATCTTCAAATGAGAGGGAGATACTGTCTGTGTGTGAATGAAGGAGGATGTCAACCTTCATCCCTTCCTCACCATTGTTTCCCTCCTGCATGAGGACTCCTCTTAAAAGTCCTTGCATCCTTCTTTTTCCTCTCATGTTGTAACAGCATCTTCTATTCTGCTGAACACCAAGATGCCAGCTACTCCCAGTGAAGGGACAGAAGAAAAAGGTCCTTTTCTAAAAGCTCAAATCAAGCTATAAACGACTAGGCAAGTTCCTTCTTCTCTGGATTATGGTTGAAATGTATTTGGTGACCTCTCTACTGAAAGGAAAGCGCTGAAAATATGTGTCAAACTAAAGCCCACCAGATCCCAGTCCCACTCCTTATCTTCTCAGCCTCCTGCGAGTTTGGCTGGCAGGCTACTGAGTGAGGCTCCCAAGCTCGGATTGCCCAGGCATGTGGGACAGCCCTGCTGCACAGGCAGCAGTTGTTGGCTGTGGGATGGGGAGCCAGGAGCTAGACTTGGCAAGAGGTGAAGCTCCAGATGTGCCGAACAAGCATCCATCTTGGGTGAGCCCTGTCCCTGCCCACAGGTAGATATCTTCGAACTGCAGCACCTGCTGAGCAGGATTCCTAGCATGCTGGCAGGAATTCACACAAGTTTTGGATAGAAACCTGCCTGATGGTCCAAGTTGCTTCAAATGTCTACCTGTGTTTTGGCTGAGGCTTGCTGAATTAGTACCCTCGTCACACAACATTTTGTTCTCAACAAATCAGCATTTTGATGGAAAAGCAGCTTTAGCCAAAGAGGTGTCTGTCACTGAAATGCATATTCAGAACTATTCTGCTCTGTGGGCGGGATGGGATTCCTGGTAGCTCCTGTCCCCACAGACTGTCCTTCTAAGAAGGATCAGAAAGAAGGTGTGCCACAATATGGGAAGGGATTTAGCCTCCTCTCAACCTTTCACACTGGGATCATTTCTAGTCCTGCACATGTATAAGGATCTGGATTTGCATTTATACTTACATATTTAGATTACTGTTACCGTATACCATCTGAGCTCTAAGTAATTTATCTATTTTTTTGTCACAGCTCTCCTGAACCTGCTACTTGTTCACAGAGACTGAAGCACAAAGCACAGCTCCTGAGACGGGAATAGGTGCTGAACAGAACACAAATCTCAACACACTACCTGTTATTGAACTATCATTTTCATATTCCTGTTTCACAGCTTCTACGGGCATGTTTTCTACTTGCAGGCTGTCTCCTACCCTGAGAGATCAAATGAAGAATTGCCAAGAGAGGAAATCTTGTGAAGATTTCCTTCCTCAAAGCTGTTTCTACTTAGTTTACTGTGCAATGGAAGGAAAAGACAGGGTCAAGCCAATCCTTGGCTTGAATTTTGGAAGAACTGAGTACCAGAACATATGCACTGAAGTTCTTCCTTCATGAAGCTGTGTTTCATTGCTTTGTTTGGGTTGAATTGTATGAGTTTTGTATTTACTTTGTTAATAATAGACTCTGTATATGAATAATTCCAGGTTGCTTAAAATATTTCCAGCGGAGTAGAATATGTTATTCAGATTGTAGCAGATCCTTGACTTCCTGAAATTATTATAGTAACATCATAGATAGACACCATATAGACCTTAGAGTATCATTCATAATAACTTCTCTCTCTTTCACTTTTTGTTAGAAGAAATGACTGGTTTTTGCTTCTGTGCTGTCTGGGGGGATGGTGCCATATAGCATTTTTGCTAATGCAGCCATTATAATAGAATGCACTTTGACAAGTATGTGGTGTATAGAAAAGCTGGGAAAATGTTTTCAAATAGACCATGTGCATGTAAAATACTGCTTCAACCATAGCTTCAATACATTTTCCCAGAATACTTTAAGATGCTTCTCAAAGAGTTCCAGTTATCTACCCTGTTTTATGCATGGCCAAAATATCTCACATGTAGCTTCTTCTTATTTAAGAAGCTGGTGAAGATTTCTACATTAGTACCTAACAGAATTGCCAAACCAGTCATTTCCAGGTTGCTCCTGTCTTTACATTTACACTATAGAATGGAGTAACTGAGTCTAGGCAGCACAAACTTTTCCTTCCACTTTCATTAATGTTAGGCATACAGAGGATACACGATCTTTTAATACTTTTGTGCAGTTATCATGTTTTAACATATCCATGTGTTTATCACTGTAGTTAAGAGTCTTGTCAAGGAAGAAAGAATGAAACTCTGAAAGCTGAAATTGAAAACACTGAGGCAACTGATGCTTTCTGGTCATCCAAATATAACAAGGAACCATTTTGGTTCTCCTTGGCACCAGTTTAATGAAGAGGAGCCCCATGCCTTTCATGGAAACAAATCTTCCATCCAGTCAGACACCTTCTAACTTGTAATTACCCATTAAGTTGGCGAAAAATTCCATCCAATTATCCAGCTTCTTGGCTAACTCTTTAAGTGTTTCCTTTTCCTCACCAGCACCTTTATGGTCTTGTATAGATTCTTTCGTTGGCTTATATCCTGAAGGCTTTCTTACAGTCAGGAAGGATAGTGGCTGCAGTTGTTGAGAACGGGAAAAATATCTGACTGTTAGGAGCAGATGTTTGCCAGCTGAATGAAACATATGTCACTTTCTCTTTCAACGGATTCATGTAGATTTTGAAGAGCACTACAAATAGTACCAGGCCTTTGAGACCTTGGAAAGAGGGAAAGTTACACATCATCTCCCTTTCTATTTCTCCACTGGCTCTCCCATCTTTGTTGAATTGAAGACCAGCATCCTGTCTTCACTTTTAAGATTCATCTCAGCTTATGTCCCCGCCTAACTCTTCCTGCAAATTTACTCTCAAACTGATAATTATGACAAAATCCATCTTAAACTTTTTAAACAAGAAACATTGTTGCTCACGCTGCCCCCAAGGCATTCCCAATAAATATCTCAAAGCAGCTCTATTAATGCCCTCAGAACCTCTTCCAAACTTTGTTTGACAATACATCTGCAGTAAACTAGATGTTTGTTCAGCAGGAATATGCTCATTCCTCCTTAGCCCGTTTGAAATTGCTATTGTAAAGAGCCTAACACAGTGGGGTCATGGTCAGTGAGTGCACATGGTACTGCTCTAGGCACCACGGTTGCTATATTATGAAGGTAGACACTGAGAAACAGTTCTGTTGCCTAAATAATCTAGTGACATCAGTAATGGCGAAAAGTACCTGAGAAGTATGCACAGGGCTCCAAGGATGGAGATCCCATAGCTCTCTAGGTGACCTGTTCCAGTGTTTGAACATTTTCTTGGTAAAAATTGCATTCCTTATATCAAATTCAAAGAAGAATTCCCCATATTGTAGCTTGTGACTGTTGCCTCTCATCCTTTCACTGTGTACCTCCTGAAGAGATTTTAGTTCCTCCTTCTGTGCACTGTCACATTAAATAGGTTTCAGGTTTAGATAAGATCCCCTCAAATCTCTTTTCCAATCTGAACAAACACAGTTCTCTCAGCCTCTCCTCATACATCGTATGCTTCAGTCCCTTACCGTCTTGGAAGCCCCTCCTGGCCTTGCTCCAATGTGTCCATGAGGGAACAAATGACAGGGACTCCAGATGCGGTCTCACAAGCGCCAGACAGAGAAAGCAGAAAAATCACTTTGCCTGACCTGATGGCTACACTCATGATAGCCACAGCACAGTTGCTGTGGAGACACACCACTGGCTCATGTTCAATTTGCTGTTGACTTAGTCTCTCCCAGTTGAATTTTTTGTTTGTTTGTTGTTTTTTTTCCTTTTGACAACGCTGTTTTCAGGCCAGTCAACCCCCAGTCTGTACTGCTGCATGGGCTAACTATATGCTGGGTGCAGGACTGCATTTGCTGCAAGACATCACATTTTATCGTCAACCCTTTGTTCCTACTCTGGAGCTGCACTTCTTCACATGATAAGAGGACGATTATTGCCTCTTCAGTCAGGAAGTGAAAGCAATATCTGATTGCAGCAGTAGATAGATTTACACCAAAATGAAATTGTGCAAGCTTTGTAAAATATCAGCTGATTATCTCAGAAAATCAGTAAATGCATTTCCCAGCCTGGTAAACACAAGGATGGGCTTACCTCAAAACAAATGTTTTCATTAGCTAACCAATAGGAAGAAATGATTTTAGGGTGCCCTATGGACTATGGTTGGCTCCTTCTTTCAACCTCTTTCACCCCGTTCTAGTGTAAGATTTTAGCTATAAATTAAAGCAGCCAGGAAAGAAAAGCTGGTCATGAAAAACACCCAATAAAAAAGCATAAACATACAGAAAGAAGATGGAACAGAAGCTGCAGAGTTCCATTGCAGGCATTTTGTGGATAGAATTTGGTACAAATTTGATAACAGATCCTGCCAAATTTAGTTGTATTCAACATCACAAATCCTACTCTTGTCTTAGCAGTTATGAGGCATTTGACCACAGCCGAGGTACGTGTACTCCTGCTTCCGATAGGAGGAAGCTATAGTGTCTTTGGACACAAACTGGTGGATCTTAGAAAGTCTTAGAAAGATCCTTAGAAAGGAGACTGTGAGCACAAAGTTTGTATGCCATGTCTCCACCAGACACATTACTCACAATAAGGAACAAAAACTCTCCCAGGCGCTACCACGAAGGCATGACCCACATTTTACTGAAATCAACAGATGTTTTGCTCCATATCCCTAAGGGACCAACATGCGGGGATAGAAAGTGCCAAAATAGCATTAGAAGATGCTAGGCTTAGATATCTATGCACTGAGAACCATTAATAAATCTAGTAAGACAACCTTCCAATTTTCCATATAGTTTATCCCTATTATTGTTATTGTTATTTTATTTGTAACTAATTGTCAAAGAGTTATGATTGTGGTTTCTTTATTGGTTGTCCTGGATTTTAGCCAGAGTCAAAACCTGTAAGCAGAATAGGCCCTGAAATGCACACTTGTGAGTCATTGCTTGTATGATAGAACTTCAGGCTGAAAAAGCTTATGCAAAACATTCCCACAATGCTTTCCTTAAACAAAAAATAAGAAAAAAAAATTGAAAACACATAAGAGAGTCCTGTTTAAAAATTCTAGACACAAAAGTAGACAATGATGTCAATGTATGTTTCATTTAGTAAAAGGCATTTTCTTTGATGAAGAGTCATATAATGTCACTCAAAATTTGCTGTTATTCTCATTCCTCAAATAATTAAAGCTGCAGATCAGCTTCCTCTCTCAAATCTAACTCCAGTTCTGCCTTTTTCCAAAGTATTGAACTTAGTACAAACTCAGTAAAGGTCTATTTTTTTAAAGCCCACAATTTAGCTTTAAACTCTCAGGCATGAGTAAAAGTTCTGATTGAAAACAGAGGAATAGGACAAGGTTTTGAATACATGTTGGCAATTTTTTGTTTTAATTGAGGAAAAAGATTCTAAAGTTCAGATGGCATGAATCAAAGCACTCATTTTGGAGAAAAATGACATGATTTAGGAACTAACACAGAAAAATAGACAGAAACATTTTGACAGACTGTTTAAACTTTTATCTGGTTTGCGAGTGACAATGAATGGGAAAGAGGTGAAGGGGAGGAAGAAGAAAGGAAGAGAGTCTAGGAGATTTGGTAGTTTGTCTTGAAGTCATCTGAACTTTAAAGCACTTAGAACTGAGTTACTGCTGCTTTAAAAATCAAGACCTTCTTTTCAGTACTTTCACTTGGATTAGAGAAGATTTACTCAGCCACATTATTCCCCTGATGCAGCAAATTGAAAACTATTTCAACCACCCAAGTTCCAGGGAAAGGTAAGAAACAGAGAACCAAGATGCTTCAGAACTGACAATTTCAAAAAATTCTCTTTTACTTGAGTTTGAAACTGCACTTAGAATTTGGCAGATCTGGAATGGAAGACATCTGAGAGGTACTTATAATTTCCTGATCTCGTGGACTACGTTAAGCTGGCCCAGCAAGTCACAAATTACTGTAGCTTTTGTCCCAGCTTCTAGCACCAGCAGATGAAATCTGTAAATCCTTGTTCACGTTGAAAAATGATGTAGAGTCTTTCCTTAGAATGATATTCTTTCAGTAGCAGGCACTCCATTCAGCACAGAAAATGAGACAGCAATCACACTGAAAGGACTCCAGCACTTCAGTTTCCTAAGTTCATCATCAAGGAACACCAACTGTGTTCTTATGTCTCACTTTTTGTTTTGAGCAGCCTCTACAGAATGATGCAACATTTCCAAACACATGCACATATTTGACATGCCATCCAGCAGAAAATATGCGGTACTCGCACACAGATTACTGACATTGACTCAGACACCTAAATGCGTCAAGAGGTTGAGTGCAGAGAGTTCCTAAGCCAAGCTGAAGAGGTGCGCGTCTAAAGCTCTGTTTCTGTCTCCGAGACATACATATTGTCTGTGCAGCTCTAAAACACGTACCTCTGCAGAGCCTGAAACCACTTCAAGCACACAGGCAACTATCATTACTTTGGGTAGAAACAAAGAACTTTGTGTAGGAAAAAAGTGGGAAAATGGACAGAAGAGGAGGTAATATTATCTTCTATCACTTATGACTCACTCTCCAGAAATGCGAGACATATTTTTAAGGATGACTTTAGGCTACAGAATAATAAGCAGAAGTAGCTATTTTGAAGCCAGAGAATGAAATTAGTGGATCCAATGGTAGCTTTGGTCATTATATGTACTACAATCTTTTTTTTCTTTTTTGGGGGGGCCAATATGAGCAAGAGCATCCCCTTGATTCACAGAATTGTTTGGGTTGCAGGGAACCTTTTGAAATCATACTCGTGATCTTAAACTGAACCTGTATATCAAGCCTCTGGGTCTGCAGTTCACAGAACTGTGCTGTAAACCATCATTTACCAACTACTCGTGACATTTAGCAAACAGACCTGAAAACAAAAGCAATAAACTTAATGAAGCAGGCATTGCCACAGGAAGCTTGGGAAGCTGCCAACCTCCTGCTGACCAAGTGTTTCAGGTAGTATTCATATATGTATTTCACTATAGCTTTGTTCTGATGACTGGTCTGTCATAATGGAAAATCTGTAATTGGATTAATGACCATTACAGATTTTCCATTACCAGCTTTCAATCAATCTTTTCAGAAATATCTCATTTAGAAGGGGCCTGCATTTCAGCAAGGGAAACTAAAGATATTTTATCCATTGTTAACAATGCATACTTTCATTTTAGATTTCATGTCAACTCCTGAAGTTTCTTTGGTTAACAATAATAAAAACTGGGACTCAGATAATAGCTTCTGTCTGGAAATATTCATATCACTTATTAAGAGTAGTTCATTTATAACTGGTATAACCCCTGAATATTTTTCTCTATATTATGAATAAGGAAAATGAGTCATGGCTAAAGGACTGAAACAAGGCTCTAAATGGCAACAGTATTTTACAATAACAAAAACAGTCTAGTCATTTCAGCAGGAGCAAATTTACCCTAGACATAGAAGATGAAAGACAGCAGTTCAACTCCAAGAACAGGATTGAGTTTCAGATAAGACCCTCGATTAATTTCCTAAACACAGGCATCTTCCGCCATTTGAACTGGCAGTATGACACAGGAGCTACAAGTTACATGCGCCTTCCTGGACTATCAGCTGGAAGCCAGGCAAGATACCATCTGCCATCTAAGTTGGCACAAATGACTATGTCTAGGAAACTGAATCAAGCTCTGAGTGTCTACAACTTGTGTCTTTATCAGAACGTAAGTGTTTCCACAATAGTCATTGGTGATCTAGTCAGCATAGTCAGGGGAGAGCAATTCTGATCACCCTGCAGTGGACATCTAGTGTCTGAATAATTTTCTGGACTTCTTTGTCTGTACAGGCACAATTCTGTTGCCTAAATATAGGTGTTAATAACATTTCACCCTATTGTAAATTAGCTATATATTTGAGGCCAAAAGATATAATGTAGGTCCTTCAGGAGATGCGTATCTTCCTGGAGTGGAAGGTGGAGGCCAGGAAGGGTGCCCACAGTGTGTCTAATGCTATCGGATGCCTATGTTTCAGTTAAATCATACACCAAGACACCTCTAGATATATATGTCTATGTGTGTCCAGGGGCTCGGCTCAATAGTTAACTAGGTAAGTTACGTATTTTCAGGCCAGATGATCCTGACAAACAGAATCATAAGGTACTTAAAGACTAACTGATTATATTTTAGAGCCATTAAGAGTCACATTAAAGATATCGTGAGAAAGAAATGTTGCATCAAAAGACCAGAGAAAGGAAAATTTTCCATTAAAAGAAGATAAAAAGGAGGAGCCAAGTGCTACAAGTTATCTGAGTTAACTTCAGTTCTTTCTATACAGTTGAACGAATCATCATGCCGGCTCTTCATAAGCCCCTGCAAGGCAACAAGGAAATGAACACATATTTGCCAACAACAAATCACATCTAGCTAATCTAATTTCCTTTCACAGCAGGATGGCAGGTTTTGTGGACAGAGGAGAAACAATAGATGCCACATATCTTTCCTTTAGAAAGACATTCTCTCTCATGAAATCCTCATAAGCCAGTAAAGAAATGTCAGTTTAAATGATAATACTATAGAATAGAAAACTGTACACAGACTGTAATTATTAATAGTTCACTGTCACGACAGAAGAATGCATACAGGGAATTTTTCAGGAGTACATTCTATTGTTCTATTAAATATTTTCATTAAAGAATTGGATGATAGCACAGTGAGTTTACTCATTAAATTTGCTGATGATACCGTACTGGGTGGGACAGTTAAACTTGAGAGACTGAATGGAAAAAAGGGTGAAATTCAGAGCAGACCTGCAGGAAGTACTACAGTTGTGTGGGAGTATTCAAGTGCATAAATAACATATAAAGAAGAAATGGCTGGAGACTACAGGACTGAATAAGAGAGCTGTATCATGCTATTGTGAAATGGTGTACAAGATGAATAGATGGAGAAACGGGTGTATGGCCTCTAAAATACATGACATCATCTCCCTGCTTAGCTGTGCACTGGATATTTGACAACATCTCAGCTGAAGTATCATATCCAATTTGGAACACCACCATCAAGAAGAATATGGACCAGCTGCTTAGTCTGGAGGAAAGGAATTAGAATTTTCAGAGGACTAATATTCCCTCTGAAGAAGAATCGGAAGTGCATTGTGAAGAAGAGAAGGTAGAGGGGGTGTGTGTGTCATCATTCTTGGCACCTGTATAATGCTGCCTGCTGAAAGGAGAATACAAACAACCAGCCTTCCAAGTCCATGGTGACTGGGACAAACTGCAGGCTTAAACTGAAGTATGGGAGGTTTAGAAAAACTTTTTAATGGTCAAATGAGAAGAATAGGAACTAACTGCCTGGGAAAGCTGGGGAGTTTCCAGTGTGAAAGGCCTTTAACAATATATCTCAAGAACCTTAAGTTGATTGTGCTTTAGAGTCTCTTCAAGAACCTTCCACTAATAACATGGAAAATAAACAAATTCCAGTAGTTTCAAAAGAGAATAATATAGGCATTATTTTCATATCATTTCTCTATGGAAATGTAAGGGATAGAATAAATAAGACTCATGAAAGGAAAACTCCTTTGCTTAACTGAAGATTCTATGATTCTATGATTATTGCAAAAGAAATTGAACAGTGCCAAATAAACATCTTCCAGTGCTCATTCAAGGATTCAAATGTGCTTTTTTTAGTTACTATGTTTAGACTGAAAGACAAGTGGAGACACCTGAAGCAAGTGGATGATAGATGTTCTTTAAAATAAAAGAATTCTTACACTATTATTTAAATGTACATTTAGTTTTTTAGAAAATATAGCTACTTCCTAGTTGATTGTCTTCAGTATTTCTTACAGTAAGTGAAGGTAGATTGGTTTTCTTTTCTAAAGGTTTGATCCAAAGCTTTCAAGCAGATGGAAGCCTTTCCTGCTAGCTAGCTTTTGAAAATCTGAACTCTAGTTACTGATCTGTGTATTGTTATCGTTTGTCACATTACAATAGGAATCAGATATTCTGACCAAAATAGAATAAATGTAGAAATATCTACTGTGACAGTAAAAAGAAGAAAGAAAAATGTGATGCCTACACAGTTTACTGTTCTTTTATCATTATACCAGTTACCTATTTTAGCAAAATTACTAATCAATAGCATTCAAAACAAATTGACTATCTGCAGACCAAAGACGACCAAACTACAAAGTATATTAGGTACAAAGTTATAAAAATCCTTTAAATGCTAAAAACCCTCAAAGATTGAAGTCTTTGAGACCAAATCGGTTCTTTTCTCTCTGAATGTTCTGATGTATAGCTTAAGTAGCACTGAACACAATCCATACAAACTGTGCACTGCATACAGTTAATCACAAGACTGAAGATTAGCAAATTAAAGCATAATAAAATAATATCAACAAGCAGCAGCAGCAAATAAGTCCATCTTCACAGCAGGACATTGCAAATGTTTCAGAGAATAAAGAACGTTTCAATTATAGGCCATATGTGTAATATTATCGTGCTGTGCTAGCCAGGTTGAAATTACCTTCCCATTTTTCATCTCCTTCTTCACAACCTACACAAAATTGTCTAATCCACTAGGAGTTCTACATGTCACTGCAGAAGTCTGTGAACTTTCCATCCAAAGAAGTCTGGATTTAAATCAGAAGCACAATTTATATAGTTCAATCTTCCTTCTCCTCCACTGATTTTGCACTGTTCAAAGAGATAAATTTTGGCCAGGACCACAGCTTACCAATGTATTGAAGTAACATACAGCAGAACCCTACAGTATCTGAGTTTCTCCAAGAATGAAGAATTCTGTTTAGTTTCTGTTAAGCTTTTTTATTGCACCAAAGAACAGTTTTCAGAGAACATATTTTGCTATTCTAGTTATTTTTCTTTGTATACATGCATAGCTGCACAGTTTTTTGCTGTCATGGTTTCAGTTGGGATAGAGTTAACTTTCTTACTAGCAGCTGGTATACCACTATGTTTTGGATTTAGGATGGGAATAATGTGATAGCACACTGGTGATTTTGGTTGTTGCTTAGCAATCAGGACATTTTCTGCTCCTCACACAGCCTCACCAGCAAGTAGGCTGGGAGGGCTGGGAGGAGACACAGCCGGGTCAGCTGACCCCAACTGACCAAAGGGATATTCCATGCCATGTGATGTCATGATTACTATATAAAGCTGAGGGAAGAAGAAGGAAGGGGGAGGCATTTGGAGTTATGGCGTTTGTCTTCCCAAGTAACCATTATGTGTGATGGAGCCCTGCTTTCCTGGAGCTGCCTGAATATCTGCCTGACGATGGGAAGCATCAAATGAATTCCTTGTTTTGCTTTGCTTGTGTGTTCTGCTTTTGCTTTATTTATTATCTTAGTGTTTTCTCACTTTTACTCTTCTGACTCTCTCACCCATCCCATCTTAGGGGGAGTGATTGATTGGCTGTGCGGTCCTAGTTACCAGCTGGGCTTAAAACACAACAGTTTACTAAAAAACCAATATTCTTCATTTTCTTTGCTTAAGCATATTAATAGCCTGGTGTGCAACCTTCAATTTTTGTTTGTTTTCATGAAGAAAGTTCTTCAAATGTCTAGAGAAAACTAAGGAAATACTCCTTACGAGTACTACTACTACTAAGAATGTGAGAGGATGCTGGATTACATTTTGGAGGCAGGGATAATTGTAGTGCATCATTCACAGTTTGAGGAAAGCAGCTTCAGTGTTCACTCAGCCTTGTTTGCTGAGTTTCCGCTTAGTTTGTAGAAATAACAAGGAGGGAAAATGGCAAACTCATTATACTCACCTTGTGGTTAGGTTTTCTAGTGGCTAGCTTGCAACACTTACCCACTGTATGCTTACTAATTTTGAACACATACTTTTTTCCCACGCATGATTCCCCGAGAAAAATAGTGATTGAGTTTGAAAATTTGGAACTGGATTAGTTAAACTGTGCCATTTGATGAAATTTAAACAATTAAGCTATTCTGAATTCTGAAACACCCAAATGCATCTCTTGAAAGACTTCATTGAAATATCTCACCAATATCCCCCAAACTATGTATAAACTGTGTCTAATTTTTGCTGATGCCACAAAATTTCCTGGTAAAGACATATTGCAGAAATGCTGTTTTAACACTTAAACCTACATAATTTTGGACTAGATTCCCATTCTTACCTAAATTAATCTATATCTGTAATATCACTGGCTAAAATCTATGGGTAGTTCAAATTTATAAGCGCCAATTAATAGCAGTATCTTTTTGCTACCAACACACTTGCTGCAAGTGATTTCCTGGCATTGATATGCAGCACATATGCTTCTTCTAAGAATAACTAAGAAACAATCTGCCTTGAAATTATCTACCCCTGGCTCTATAAAGCACTGTTCATCTATACTACCAAAAATGACAGCTGGTTCTAGCCTATTTACAAAAAAACCACCAAGCCCGCTATTTTCATTACTGTTGCTGTCATCATGCAGACACTTAAAAGAATGTAAATGCTATCAAAGAACCAGCTCAGCATAACCATCCCTGTAATGCAATATTATAATCTTATATAATTTTATGTAAACTACATGATGAAACTGTATAACAAAACCAGTACTTATATCCATTGCTGACTTTATAAATAAGTACCTTGTAGTCATCTCTTGCATGCATGTTTTACAACAAAACAGCCATCTGGCATCTATCACAAAATATTGTCATATATTTTTGGATCCATTGTGATATGCAGGTGTCTACCCGCCATTAAATTGGCTTCCACATTTTGGGACCACACTATGGGCCTTGTTAAAAATTTGCTGCCTTATCTAAAGCACCCAATTTTCCACCAGTTAACTTCTCTAACAAGTAAATTTCAGACTCTGGAACTGCACATGCACCAATCATTGTCGTACTAGCTTGCTTCCTACCAGCAAGTCACAAAATGTGTAGTTAGGTAAGGCATAAAATGAAACAGCCTATGGAGACCCCAGTTCATTTTTCTCCTCTGGCTAAGGTACAAGAAAACCCACTTGAATTCCAGTTTTGTACTTCCAAAGGAATGAGGCTGAGAAACACGTCTATTGCTTTCTCCCATTTGTACCTCAAATAAAGAAGCATTCATTGGGCCAGGGAGACAGAAAACAGAAAACTTGACATAATAGAGTGCCCATGTCAGACGTAGGCATCTTAGATTTGAGTCTCTATTCCAGTGATAATTAGTTACACAAAAGGAAACCACTTCTACAGGAACAATAAAGAGACTTTTATTTTATATGTACTCCATTGTTCAGGAGATTTTCTGAAGAGGCAAATTCTAATCTATACTCCAAAGCAGGCAAATGAGGATGTAAGCATGTGTTTCTGCCTCTCTACATAAAAATGCAGAGAAGCAGACAAAAAAGGCAAAAGAAAGGAGCAGGTAAAACCTTCTGTCTGTGTTCAGCATGAAACGGAACTGACATGGCTTAGAGGACAGATTTCTTCCTCTTGGCTGTTTAGGGTCAAAGCATGGATTTGGCTAGTCTATAAGGCAATTCAGAGCACTTTACAGAGGCTCTAAAACAGCCTGTATAAACCTAAATTAAGCACGTAAAGTAATACTGCCCTTAGCTGGGCAGTATTAGGCTGTATGACAACTTTGGAAAGCAAAGCAACAAAACCACAGGTGATCTGCTTTTGTATTACAGGAGAATAATTTTACCCATCTCTCACCGTTTTTTCTAAATCTAAAGTAGATACTGTGATGTTCTCATGAACAACTATATTTAGCCCCTCCTCCCCTCAAATTAATCTCTGCTGTGGTATATTTCATTTCGGAAAGCCACCTGAGGAACATAGTTTTGCATAGGTTCTCTTGATATGAGTTATCTTAAAGCCAACAATATGATGGCAAATATAAAGCAGAGAGGATCTATTTCTTTGTATACGTGAAGAATTACGTGGATTATTAGTAGGAAGAATGTTAGCATAAAAGCTGGGACCCAATTTAAACATTTAAAAGTTGCAAATAAGCATTTAAGTCATCATCCTAGGTTCCCTTTATAGCTAGGAGAATGGAACAGAGCCCTCCAGAGTAGCTCCTACGTTGAGTGCTCAGGGACAGATTCGCTTGTCTACTGTCACTTTTGGTACTTCAGGTTACCAGGTTGCATATCACAGGGGCAGAGGTGTCCTGCCTATCCTGCATCGCATCTGCCAAGTGCATGCAGATACTTGGGTCTGAAGAGGCCCAAGATACCTATCTGGGGAAAGCTGATTCTTACTTTTTGCTGACAATGAGATGAATTGCCTGATAAAGAGATCTATTTCTCTCAACTGATTATAAAGTAAATCTATGGTAATCTGTTTTGAGCTAGATACCTAACTTTCGGATGCCTAAGTGACAGCGGAAGAATCTCAACTTCATGAACCTTTGGCATGAAATAATTAAGTCAAATAAGCATAAAAAATGCTGTACTGTGTTTTTATATGCACTACTAGAAGAAAGTATTATAATAATGGGGCTTTTTTATTTCATTGAAGATGTGTCTGCTGCATTTCAAGAGGTCATAACCATGTCTTTTCCCAATAGCACCTACAATCATTTTCAAAATAATTTTCAAAATGCTAGTATGGTGTTTTATAATGTATTTTGACATGTCCCAGTGGTGGCTGTAAATGAAGTTTGGGGTTTTTTTTCCCTTATCCCCAGTTAAAATATAGAAGACTAGGGTACTGTTACACTTCTTCTATTTGAAAGCTACAGAATAATACAATAATTTATTCAACAATTGCAAGCAACAGCCTTAGATTCATGGATTTTTCAATTTATTTCACTAGGTGACAAAAAAATACTATTCTGTGTTAACTTTGCTTTTTTCAGTCTCAAGGTTACATGTTTCTTAACCTTGGATTGTATTTCAGCAGTATTGACTGCTTTAGTGAATATTTCATTGCCACTTGCATAGATATTCTGTTCATTATAGCACAGTCTCACACTATAGGCAGGTCAAAGAAACATATATTATATATGCACAGATATTGAGAAATGAAGTTGTCAGCATCACTCAGTATGTCACATAAATATTTCTCTTAAGAATTATCTTCTGCTCGGTGGAGTTTTGTATTTGTATTCATAAGTACGTCTCCCTTCTGATAAAAAACCAAGATTATATAAATTCTGTTTTTCCCCCAGTGCCTGCAAGACATTCTAATACTGTGCTGCTCTTTGCAGTTTCCCTATCATGTGCTTTCTTTACTGTTTTCTGCTTCTCACCAATGTTTATTCCTTATTTTAAATTACTTTTTACCAGTCTGATGAACAAACCTAGGCTTGCTGCATACTTTCTGTGGTATGCTTCTGTTCCTTCAATCTCTGCAGAATTATAACTTTAATTAAAGTGAATATAAAAAAAAGAAGTCAGTGGTCTAGGTTCTGGTTGTGTTGATTTCGGGATTTATACAGCGTTAATTTTGTTGGAGGAAACTAACTTTTTAGTGACTGTTCTAACTCCACATTACTAAGTATTTAATTCCTAGTAATTGGTATAAAAACATCTGATGTTTTCCATACACATTGTGGTTAGACTAGAGAGCAAGGATATAACCCCAATCATTCAATCAGTCATCCCCAAAACACCTTAAAGTTTTCTGCTCTCTTCTTCTTTCTCCAGGTGGATTGGATTTGACTCAAATAAAGATTCCTGGGACTTCCTTACCTGGTAGAAACAATGCTTCTGATGGCATTCTGTGGTCTTCTGTCTTATGTCAGAAGAATGAGGACAATTTGGGTCAATTTATCAGAATATTCCTGTATTTTTATCCTTTTCAAAAGACTAAGGTATGGTAAAACTAATTGTTCAAACCCCTGTCCACATCTCATAGAAGAAAACCACTCAAAGGAAAGCAAGTGTGTGAACTAGGTAGCAGCTGTCTTCTTGAGCCACCATTCTTGGCAATCCTTAATGTATTTTCGTCCATTATTTTAGATAAAATGAACATGTCTCAGCATATTTGGATTTGCTTAAGTTTCAGCCCACATTGCTTAAATCAGGAAATGCGAATCTGTAACAACAATCTCCTCCTTTTTGCCTGTGTATTATCTACAGAATAAAAGTTTCAGGAATGGCTTTCCGACGACATTAATCACAAACACCTTGTTTTTAAATGCTATGCATTTTGGATAGGGAGAGGAAATTCTACATTAGGTAAATTTCCTAGTATAAATGCTTGTCTCTTCATGCCAGTTAATTTTTGACCATTTCAGAAGTAGATGCCTCGATTGGTAAAAATAAAGATATCATTCCCTGTTCTTCCCATATGACTCTTCTTTGCTGTTTGCTTGCTTTCTGGGAGGAACTACTTCTCCCCAGTCTTTTAGGAACTTGGAAAGTGAAAAAATATTGCCCTTGAGAAACCTTTTTAATTCAAGACTTCCATTCCTTGCTGGTTTTGCAGCAGGTGTAATTCCTGCAGGTGGCTGTATTATGTGGTTTGTTCATATCTTTTAGAAATAGAAAAAGGGCCTTGCAGTTCCTGCATCAGGAATATTAATACAGAATTAAAGTTAAAAGTCTAGTTACATTGCTGTAGCAACAGGACCTGCACATTGGAGGGCTAAACAGTTCCCAGACTTTCCTAGGCAGGATAAATCCTGGCTGTTGAATAAGGATGCTTTAAAATTAAATACTCTACAGTTCAAATAAAGGGAAAGAAAACAAAAGAGCCTGACTGGGAAAAGATGGCAAACTGAGTCTGGGAAGCTGTGTCTCAAGACCCACTGTCACACAACAACCCAGTGTCACACACTACCACACGCAGGCATGTGAACAGGAATGCTTCAACTTACAATTCCATTAACACACTCTTCCATTAAAATAACTTTCTTTTTGTTATCTGTGAAATACAGTGAGATTATAGTGGCCAAGTTGATGTCCCCAAATGCTCATGCCACCAGCTGTTTCAGAGCACTTCTGTCAGACAAGGCTGCATTACTGGGGATACGCAAGGGGCACAGGTACAGATCTACCAGCTACTGACTGAATATTAGTTACCATTACTTAGTAAATGACTGCTAGATAATCTAGGCAGCATAAAGGGCAATGCTGGAAAAATTCCAGTGTGGGAGATTGATAGATTTTCATTTGGTTACTATTGTGTTTTGTTCGAATGGTGCTTGCTTGGAGCGTAGGCATATGCTTCCTCTGAGAACAACAAGTTTTGTCTCTAATAGGTAAATCTGACAGTATAATTTTTAGACCCTCAGAGTGAAATACTTACTTGTGTGCTGAGGTACTTGGCTTTCTTTGCAGAAAGGGAATCAGGCACCTCAGAAAAGGATGTAAACAGCAGGGAGCCTTTAAAGCATTGCATGGTATTCGTAGCAGTGTGCTTGAAAACCCATTTCTCTCCAGAGCCTAAGTTCTCTGGAGAGAAGCAATGCTGAAGGAAGCTGGATTTGGGATTTAGAAGACAAAAATATGCTATTTTTCAATAGCACATTTGTAGCATTATTCTTTCAAAAAAGCTTAAGCAGGCTAACTCTTTTGTTGAAGGGGGTGGCATCGAACATTTATGATAACCTTGTGGTTGGACCTAGGAAAGCTGAGCCTGATTTCTTCCTCCTTTCTTCTGAAAGACTGCTGTAGTCACCAGGGGTTCTCAGATATTCAAAACAAGAGGCATGCAATTCTGGCATTAGAAAGATTAATGCATAAATGGCCCCACATGCATTGCTCTAGTTAGAAGCACCTCTTGGGAGTGCCAGGACATCACTGTGGCTGTGAGTGTCTGACCTCACCCAGTACCAGATAACCTCAGCTCATTTACTTGAAAATAGGGATCAATCTTAATTTTGTCATGTGGCTCATATCAGGAATTAAAAAATTACACCAAAACCCCTCAGGTTTATCCCAATAACACAATCCACATGAAAAAAAGTCATGGGACAGAAAAAACTGAGCAAAACCTTCTTGCTCAGTCATCATTATGCTGTATCTCTTCCCACTCTGTTTTGATGATAGGCTTTGTAAGTAGAGGTCTTTAGTTTTTAACTGTGAAGCAGCTAGCATGCTGCTGGTGTCATAAGATAAATGATTAATAATCATCATCATGAGAGAGAGCAAAAGGGCAAACGATGGCCCCAGATCAGTACTGAATCCTATTTTTGGCTGACATTAGCAAGTTACAAGTCTGACAGTTTTAATAAACTGGTACTGATATTTACTAAATTTTTTTTTTCAACTTTGTTTCAGCTGGATACAGAAGGATATGAATTTTAACAAAAAATGTGCAGCAGTAGCAGAAAGATCTCAGTGCCAGGAGGCATTATTTGAATCCACATGTTTAAAAGGAATCAAAGTAGGATTAGACATGAAAATTGGTAGTGATAACAGGCAATTCTTTGCTATAAAAAATGGGTCATAAGACTCTATGTTTCAGGACTGTTTTGAAGTATCTGTAGAGCAACCAACAAGAAGGTGTATGTCCCTGAACTTTATTTTTCCCTTCTGCCTGAATGTAGGTAGGACCTTTCTCAACCCACACTTTTCTTTTCCTGATAATTTAATCCCTCAAAACCATGATCTCTAGGCACTGTGTCTTTTTAATGATAAGACTGTGGTATCTAGAAGTCCAGACTGCAAGGCGTTGTACAAAGAGTACAAGAAAGATATAATGGCACAGAAGGAAGAGACTGAATAGTCAAAAGCCGAAAGAGATGCTGGTCACATCTTGGCTCCTTGGCCCCTAAAAGTCACCTCAGTCAGAGTGCCCAGGGTGTCACTGAATCAACACCACAGACCTGGAGGAGATCCTGGGGTGCTCTTCTTGAATCCTCACAGCACGTGACATGGACATATGTTGCATTAGTTAAATTTTAATCACAATACCTGCCAGGACCAAAGGAACACATTTTGTGAAGATCTAAGATTTAATTGACAACATAGCCAACATTAATGAGCAAACAGTAATGTACAACTTTTCACACCCAAATTGGTATGTTAAACAATCTACATCTACCCAGGGCATTGCATTAATTTTCTCTGTATCAGTATAAATTAACAGTATCCAGTTCCAGGTATGTGTCTGCATGTTGCTTGACAACAGCATCTGTCCAAGCATCTGGAAGTACAGAAATCCCAAGAAAATAAAATGAAAACCAGAAAAGTGGTTGGTGGTCAATAAGAAATTGAAAAAACCTCAACTATTCAAATCAATACTTTTTGTTATAACATAATCTGCATTATTGAATATCAATATGGACTTGCAGAAAAGGACCCAATGTCCTTCTTAATTATAAATAAGGATTTCCTTTTTTTATTCTAAAGCCCCATAGATAACTAGAATCTTCTTAAGCACTTCTCTAAACACTTTGAAAACTCATCCTAAGACACTTATTTTATTAACCTAAATCACTCACCTTCAAGCACATAGAATCATAGAATTATCTAGGTTGGAAGGGACCTTTAAATCACAATATACAGCAGCATATCTCTCTAGATGTATTTGTAGGTATGTAAAGGAACCCTTAGCTTGCACTGACTCAATGGAGACTCTCCTGTAATATCCCCATCCTCGGGGCTGATGGAGAAGAGAGCAGTCAGAAGAAAAGATGATGGATCAGGAAATTTTCAGAAGAGCACAAGGGGTCAGACAGTGGGCTGAAGTTAGAGCAGGCCTCATACCGCTTTGGATAATATTTCACATTTGGTCCAATGATAGAAACTTTCATTGATTACAGCATCTTCCGGCTTTTCAGTCTTCTCTTTTCTGGAATAATGAACATTTATGTAAGTCTCAGAATGATGATGAATATATTCCTTTCTGTTATCTGAACTGGCTGAAAAAAGCATCTTTGATTAGCCTGCTGGGCTGGACAATGAAGTCTCTGTGAGGATCATTAGTGGCCAGGTAAATGGAGGCTTTTTCTGAGCTGTCTGCCGAGCGAAGAGAGTAAGCATTTTACTCTTCCAAATTGGAACCTTTTTCATTAAAATTGATAAAACTAAGAATCTGGTATTTTTTTCAACCACAACCTCTAAAGCAGAATGTACTTTTCAGCCATGCTTTTAATGTATGGTATAGTTCAGAGATGGATTTGAATCAAAGCAAAGGACAGACTGTAGTTGGTTTGAGACGGGTGAACAAAGGGAAGAGGCAGCCTCTGGGACTTGTCTGCCTTCACATCATGTATAACACACTGTACTATGGCTTACACTTATGATTATTAACACAATTGCAGAATTCAACTAGCCAGAATGTTCCCTGGGACTTCCTCTGGGACTCAGCCCTTATCATGTTCTTCATATTCTTGCCTTCAGAGCACTTTTGTGGTTTTAAGGGACAGTGTCAGCTTGCTCCTACGGCCTGTATGCATTTCTGGTTTGCCCATATGGAGAATGAAAGACTTAAATAACAAGCAAAACAGAATGGCTGAATGATTTCAGTGACACACTCTTCAAACCATTTTGTTGTCTGAGAGAAATTCCCTCCAATCTAAGTATTTTTACACCTCCCAAAATCTGAGGAGGTTCTGCAGGTGCTGCTAGCTGATAACTCTTTATAGAAATCTAACTAAAGGTGTTATTTCACACCAGCAAAATCCAGTTTAGCTTAGCACAGTCCAGATATAGAAAGAAAATGTTCCCATAAGAAGAATACGTGGGCTGGCCAAGACATGATCGTTATTTATGGACTCTCCATTTCTCATCTGAGTCATAGAGGAAGAAACTATAGTATAATGATGGCACAGCAATTTGGAATAGCAGTAGCATAGCAATCTATGTTTACTTTTCACATGTCTGTGTGTGATTGATACATGTAGTTCTTACATCAAGCATGTGCACACTGATGATTAATAACATTTAATCAAGTGGGGATCACTGACACGTGAGGTTTGTGTTTCATGGTACCCATTAAAAACACATTTCTTTTGCAGTGATAATTTTGAACCCATCACCATTTATAATTGCAATTAGTTGAGGTACAAACAATAATGTCTTAATGAATTTCTAGCAGCCCAAATGCATCAGTAATTCAAATAGCCAACTAAAAGCATATCCTTTGTGATTACATTAACCGTAAATCTGTCAGCTTCAGCATGATAATTAATTCCACCATTTTTACTCTTTTTCCAGTGTCAACCTGGATCCTCTTTTTCTTTGCTTGATTTTCTATTTTGTTACATAGTGTGCACATACTTGCATTCTGACAATACCCTTGAAAATCCCATACTGCAAAAATATTTCCTTTTTTTTTTTAACAGAGCCAGTCAGTCCTCTGCCAGAAGAAAACCTGGGTTCCCTGGTGTGGTGATGGAACTAGACTGAAGCTGGGTCATGCTTTAACAGCTGAGTGAGTGCATATGTGACTGGATGTGTGGGTGGGTATGCCATTCCCTGCCTACACTGTTGAAGGTCATTTCTCACTGCATGAAAAAAGGCAAACTTTGATATTAGCCATTGTATAAGGCCAATTTTTCATCTAGACAGTTAAAAATCAATGAAACAGTGGCAATTTACTCGAGAAAAGAATAAATGATGATATCTTCTGAAATTAAGATTATTTTACCTAGAAATTTCTCTCTCTTATTTTATATTTTATTTATAATTTTGGAGGAATCATGTTGGAAATAAAAAATAGAAATAACTTTTTGAACTGAACCTCCCAGTGGTGATCCAGACAAGGTAAAAAAAGGAGTATTTCCCAATATTAGAATTTGATTTCTTAATTTTACAGTCTATTTCTTGTGCAATGAGCTTATATTTCAAGCACTTAGGACTCTTGTATCAATATTACTTACCTCAATAAATATGAAAGTTTATCTATTAAAAAAGGTTGAGGAGATGAAGCAGCAACTTAGATATATCTGCAAAGACACTCTCTTTCTTGTGGCAGAGATGTTGGGAAGATCTATTTTTGTATTCCACAGTAAAGAGGATTTCTGATTCTGATTCTTTTGGGGGAAAATGCTTCTTTTAGCCACAAACATCAAAAGGTTTTTTTTTGGTGAGTGCACGGAGCCAAAGCTACTACCAGATGTGAGCAAAGTGACAATATTACAGTGATGAGATTGAAGTTGGAGCAAAGAATTACACAATAGTGTGAAATTACTGACAGGAAGGAAAAAAAAAATGTTTCCTAAGAGCTGGAAGTAGCTATGTCCTCACCCTGATTTGACCAATTGGCCTCCTGTTTGCCATATACAGGTGATGTATAATCATATTTGTCCTATTGGTTCATCTCTGTTCATAGACAGTCTTTCACCCAATATGATTGATGTCTGAATAAAGACTTCTTGATGAAGACTTCTTTTACTGTGTGGCATCTAATATATTTGCACTGTTTCTGTGGCACTATATGAAGCGCAATGTATTAATGCAAATTGAAAACAGAGAGATGGTTATATTCTGTCTTTGCACCTTCTATCTCACCTTTGGCATAGGTTTATCATCCAGACAATATCCACTGTAAAACATTTCCCTGATATGGTCTTCACATGCTCTTGCTCTCTCTTTCTCTTGTTGTATTGATTTTTGTTCCTCTCCTGGAAGCACAGCTCGACAGGTCATTCTTCCAAATCCCAGTGCTGCAGCACTGAGGCTATTCTTTATCAGTGGTCAGAGAACATGAGTTACAGCTTCTGACCGGATGGAGCTCTCTTAAAGGGTCTTTTGAAACACTGTACCAAGCTCTTAAAATGCAGTAGAACGTGTGTATTAATTTCTAAAAGAACAGTTGCAGCAAATTAGTCACAAATTCCTTAGTCCATACAGAAGTTTCCAGGTTAAGATCCTTACACCTGGGAGGAAGGTTTGGAAACCTAATATTTATTATAATTTCTTAATAATAATTTGTTCATATAATTATTATTTTTAGAGCCTGCAGTTTATCATCTATATAATATATTATGCTATAATATATTATATATATATGTAGCATCATAACCCATTATATAATAATATATTGTTTATTTTAAAATATAATATAATAATACAATACAATACGAGTCTGAGGTAACATGGGTCTCGGGCCTCTGTTATTTTTGGAGAATCTTGAGTTCAAATTTGAAATCATTATTGTCCCTTCATGTAACTCACCTGCTCTAGGTATTGCTTTTACAGTTGTCTTTCAGTTATTTCATAAAAATAAAAGCACTCATTTGTTTTTGAAGGAACCCCTACCAATAACAGTGGCCCTCTTAACCAGAAGAGAGATTAACATCTACCTATCTTCTATGGTTTTCAGTTTCCAGAGAAACAGCATTTAAAGTATGAAGTACTCCATCATGTACTGCTGAGCTGAGGCAGAATATGAACCTGTCACCTTCCAGTTCACTCTGCTCTCCACCCTTTCCAGAAGTCAGCTTATTATTTGCTGATTCTGCATGCTTGATTGAAATTAGGCTTCTACAACTTTTACAGCCTTACGCAGACCCCAGCATTACGTAGAAGGTTGAAGAACAATGCATGAATGAAAGCCTAGAGAATAAGCTTCAGAGTATAGTAATGAGGACGCAGAGGTGCAAACTTTATTAATCTTAAACTTGTCAAGAAATTTAGCTGTACATAGCAATAAAAGATATAGTCTTGTTAAGCAGTGTGATTCATTGGATTACAAAAATCAGAGATTCAGAAAGAAATCTATCTATTTTAGAGACATCAAACCAATTACAGCTTCAACTGCAATATTTTAAGGGGGCTTAAAGCTTGATTTATTTTACCATTTTTATACCTTAAATGGAATTGCTGGTATAGTCACACGCTGTACTGCTGCAAGTGTATATATTTCACAACCAAAAAGAAACTCTTTGTTTTCTTTGCCTGATGACATTAAAATGAGTGCTTCTTAGTGAGAGATTACCTGCTGATTTTCTGCCACTTCTTTCAATTCTAAACAAGGCAATTACTTTTCCTTAAGAAGAAATAAAAGTTTATTTATGGTCTTTAGAGCCATGTTATTCTCCTTAGCAGCATACTGAGTGATAGCCTGAAAGATTTCATTCTTTTTGGCTATTTGTGAAAAAGGTGATCTTGAAGCAGCTCTCTGAATACATCTTTGAGACTTTGAAAGCATAACACCTCTGAGGGTGCATGAACAAGAATTCAGAGTATTTAATGTGAACAAATTCTTGGCAAGACCTTATATAACACAAGCACAGTATGTAAATCCATTGAAGGATGAAATGCAACTAGTTAGATGCAAGTCAAAGAACTTTGGTAAGTCACAGCTAATCAAATACAAATAAAAATAGATGCTGAATTTTTAAACAAGATTCAGTTGATTAGATTGGGATCATTCCGTATTATTCAGGAGCAACAATTTTATGCAAGATGAGCAAACATCAGGTGCATTCATCGTTCTTCATTTTTAGAAAGTTTACTCCTGTGTGGGTTTAAATTTTTCTTTCTTATTATTATTGCTGAATTAAAGTGATATAATATTACAAACTGGAAAATATTGATTATGCTGAAATAGGTTTTAAATATAGTGTTGAATATAAAATGGTGACTTTTTATTAAATATCAGACTGGAGGCAGCCATCAAGTAAATGGAAACACACTGCAGAACAGGGTTCAGCCATTATTGCCTTGTGATTGGGTTATCATTAAGTTTCCTCATCCTTCTTGCTAAATCCTCTATTTGACATCCCTCTTTTGGTGGAAGACGAAAGCAAGAACAATTTGCTATATAGATGTTAACCTGTTTTTCAGACAGCTCTTCAGTCTTTGAACGTTCTGCTCACAGAAGGACCTCCTCCAACACGCTCTCTAGGACACAAAAAGGTTTGTTCTAAGCCTGTAAGTTCTCTGTACAGGATAGACAATTTCAGTTTAGAGGGCTGGCCTGCACATTTTTTGGAAGTAAAACTATTTCTTACTGTGTTTGCCTAATACTGAACATATTAGAAGCCAGAGATTTCCCTTAGTCAATGCACATGTGGACTGTGCAATTCATAGAACTTGATAAACTATCTTGCAATCCAGATGAAACAAAGTTTATGTGTCCAAAAGAGTGTATGCTCCCATTTGTAAGTGCTTCATAATTCTGGTTGATAAAATAAAGCTGTTTGCTAGAAAATAAATGCCAAAAATGCCATTGGGAATGAGAGTTATTCCTAGATTGTGCAATCAATTGGAGAATATAGTTCAGTAGCCCTACCAGACCTGGGCTATCTTCCTGTTTCTGTTATTTCCACAACTCATTCTACTTCACTTCTATTTACTTGTTAGAGTACTGTTTGGACATGTGTGTGGGGGGGGTTTCTCCATCAAAACTAAGATGATAAAGGAGGCTGGCTTGGCTTGTGAGTGCAAACGGAGAGCACTCAGACTTAGCTCCTTGGAAGTAGTCATAGATGCTGTATGTTGTATATGAACTTTCAGACAAGGATAACATGACACTTGATAAGTGTTTAGCAATGTGGCTCTTCCCTCATAAATCAGGACCTAAAAGGCATATCTCAGCTGAAAGTGAAATAGTTCTCTTCTTCAGACAAGTGTCTTTTGGACAACTGTTAATGTCTGTGATGTGCTCAGCAGCCACCAGAACAGATGCTACACAAATGCTTAGAACTATGCATCTTGAAGTATGGAAGTATGAAACAAAAATACAGTCAGGCCTCCAAGCCCTATTTATAAAACCTGAAGAAAGATTGGGCTTGGTCTTTGGACTCACTGAATAGGTCACAAGAGACAAGGGTCAGCAGTGAACAAAAGGCACTGGATGTTCCTGAGATCCTCGAACATCTCAAACACCAACTTTAAATGTAATTGTAAAACCTTTGCTGTTATAGAGGTGTGAAATAAGATGACATACACATAAGATATTGATTTTGTCACCTCGTCTTCTACCTGCCACTTACCAGCCAACCCAAGATTACCATTACCCAGCTGAGCTGATACCTCTTCTATTCTTTTGTATTCTGAACAGCTGATAAACATCTTGGGCGTAAGAAGTGTTTGATCATTATGAATTCACATGCCATTAATTGTAATATACTGATGAAAGGAATTCATTTTACGTTCATGCAGCTGTTGTGTACTGCCAGGGGTGTTATGTTCTAATTTAGTGCTAGTCAACGGACATAAAAAAGGTGTTACTCATCAAATCTTGAGCATGCTATATTTGTGTATCCTATACTGCAACCAAAGCACAAGGTAGATGTAAATAGCTTCACACTGACATTAATATGCTATAATTTCATGACATCTTTAATGTCTATGCATCATGAAGATAAACTGGTAGAGCAGAATAATTGATTAAATTGCATTTTATTTTTAACAGAAACTGAATTTGGTATTACACTTTCACCTGATTTGAATCCACCTGATTAATATTACATAATTAAAGCCGCTCCAAGATGAATTGGTTTCATATCTTTAGTTTCTTCATACTTCTAATATCTGTGAATTACATATTACTGCTTAGATATCCTGCCATCTTTTCAAACTGCAATACGTACAAACAAGGATTGTTTAGCTCTTCTTTAATAAAATAGCTAAGCAAAGAAGAACATAATAAATGAAAAACATGTTACACAGTTCTCAAAGTCCTATATTTTGGCCCCATCACAAAAGATGGTCTTTGTGGCATGCCCTTCAAGCACTGAATTAAAATTATTTTATATCCAGGGAAAAATAAATAAATTCTGGAGTGAGGTAATCCCTGAAGCATGCTGCCTCCATTCTAAACCTCTGGTTCAGCTATATCAGCAGGTTGTGACTGTGCACACGGCAGAAGAGCCATTCAAGAGCTGACAGTCCACACGTGACTTGCAAAGTGGAGGTGTGATGGAACTCAAGAAAATAAAATTAATTAAGACAGAGACTGAATTCACGTTTAATACTGAATCATCAGCTCTAAAGTGAATACCAGATAACCTTCAGCGTGGCTTATGCCTATTATAGGCATTATATTCTATATAAATTCAATGGATGTACTGCTAGTATTATCTATGAAAAATATTTTTTTTTGTCATGAGCTCTGAATCTTGAATAGAAAAAAACTTAGATCATTAGTCTGAAATGTAAAAATGGTTCATGAAAAAATGTTGGACATTTCTGGCATAGAAAAATGAAGTATCCTGCATAAATTAATTGGATTTGTTAATTTTGATAGAATAAATCCCTGAGGGAAAGACATTAACAAAGTTATGCTATTGTGCAGCACTAAATATTTAAATGTAGCTTGATATACAGGGATACAAAGTGTATCCCTTGAGTAGTTCATAAGCAATAGTCCCTAGCTTAGTCCAAAAGCAAAATACACTAGAAAATGAATACTAAAGTTTAGAAACGAATTCTTGAGAGCACACAGCTCAAAAAAAAACAAAACCAAAATGTACATTATTTTAAAGTTAGACAAGTGTTACACAGAATCATGGAATTGTCAGAGTTGGAAGGGACCTCTAGAGATCATCTAGTCCAACTCCCCTGCTGAAGCAGGATTGCCTAGAGCACATTACTCAGGACTGCATCCAGGCGGGTCTCAAAAATCTCCAGAGAAGGGGACTCCACGACCTCCCTGGGCAGCCTGTTCCAGGGCTCTGTCACCCTCACCGTAAAGAAGTTTTTCCTCATATTTGAATGGAACTTCCTATGTTCCAGCTTGCGCCTGTTGCCCCTCGTCCTATCGCTGGAAACCAGTGAAAAGAGTCTGGCTCCATCATTCTTCAACCCACCCTTTAGGTACTTGTAAACACAGATAAGGTCTCCCCTCAGCCTTCTCTTCTCGAGGCTAAAGAGCCCCAGCTCTTTGAGCCTTTCCTCATAAGGGAGGTGCTCCAATCCCTTAATCATCTTAGTTGCCCTACGTAGGACTCTCTCCAGTAGTTCCCTGTCTCTCTTGAACTGGGGAGCCCAGAACTGGATGCAGTATTCCAGTTGTGGCCTCAGCAGTGCAGAGTAGAGGGGGAGAATGACCTTTCTTGACCTACTGGCCACACTCTTCCGTATGCAGCCCTACCCCATTGGTTAGAGGGAACACTCAGATGAAGACGTAAATTGTGTAAACCCAACCAAAACTGGGAGGAATATAATTCTCAACATCCATCAGAGCAATCAAAAAACCTTCTTCTCCAGCACTGTCCAACTGGTAAAGTATTTGTTGAAACTCATCATGTACTTCCTTGCACAGCATGAAGGTTTCTGGCAAGTGCGAACTTCCCATTCTGGACATCCAGGCACCAGCTGCAGGCTGCCGTGATGTCCTGCCTGCCCAGGACAGCCTTGTCCAGGCATGCTCACTGCTAACTCACATCCGGGACAGTGAACCCAGGCAACTCACAGGAGTCACGACGTCTTTCATCAAAAGCCTAGCTGAGGATGACGCTCTGGGCTCTTCCTGTGATAAATCTTGACAGAGCTGTAAGCTGAAGAGCTGGGGTTTGTTTCCATCTCAGCCTGCAGATGAAGTTAGAGGGGAACGCTTTCCAAGCCTGTTCACAGATCGCTGCTTGAACAACTGGGCTGTTGGCTGACATACACGGTCAGTGCTCTCCTCTTGAAGCTCTGCTACTATGCTGATAAAAATGCAAGTATCCTTGAGCCAAACACAAGCAAGCAAATAGCAGTAGGACTCTATAACCTAAGAGATAAAATGCTTTGCTGTGTGAGATCATGACCTTGTTCCTGTCATTGTTTGCCTATGTGGTACACAGCAACTCAAAATTAGATAGAAAGTAACCATCCCGTTATCTCCAGTTCAACTTGAGGGTTTTTTTTTGAAAACAAAACAAAACAAAACAAAAGAAAGGAAACCCAAACCAAAAAAAAAAAAAAAAAAAAAAACAAACAAGCAAGGCATAGAGAGATTTGCATGAGATTGCTGAGACCAGGATCCTTTGGGCAGAAGAAATTCTGAAGTAATGATATATCATAACATCAGGCACTTCCAGATTCCTTTTCTGAAAGAGTTTATTTTTAGTGATTTCTTCCTGAGATAGTAGAGCTGGTTTCAAATAGTGCAGTCTGAATGCAAAACAAAAGGCCAGTGCCCTCTGACCAGTGAAGATGGGAAAAAGCCATCCTAATTAATTTTGTTACTCGTTTGCCTAAAAGCAGCTGGGAATTTAATTAGTTCTGTAACTTGTTAGTTTTGATGGATATCTGCCCTCTGCCACGGAGCAGCTGTTATCTCACCTCCAGCTGCTTCTTGCCGATCAGCGGCTCCCAATCTTTTTGGAGCCAGCCTCCCTGCTGCCTGCCTTGCCTTGCCCCCTCTGACCGAGCGCTGCTTCCTCGCCGGCTTTCCCCAGCGCTGGATGCTGCTCCCTTCATCCCTGCAGCCTCCTTGCTTCCCCCAGTGCTGCAACCCTGCTGCAGCCTTGCTTTGCCATGCTCCGGTGATCTGCTGGTGCTCTGGTCTACCCCCAGCTGGCTCTTCCTCCCTCCTTCTTCTCTGATATCTAATGCCATGAGGTTAACACAGAAATCTGTGCCAACAAGCCCAGCATAGCTTATGAGACTTGGTGGGGGGTCAATCCTGTTTTTCACTGTGACTCATCTCCACTGTAACCCTCCCTCACGGATCAACAGCCCTAAACCTGCTCTCAGCTTGAGAGTAAAAGGGAACCTTGTTTTAGGACTGCTCCTTAGGAGTATTTCTAGTATGAACACCTTATTACTCCCCGTTGCTCAACTGTTTTCTTTCCTGAATTTTTTAATGATCCAAAATTTGCCCTTGTCATCCACAGCACAGAAAAAACCATTTTAAGATGTTTTACTGGAGTGACTCTCTGCTCACAAAGTCATTTTTCACAGATTATATCAGACCACATACTAATAACATATGCATACTCACTACCAGCTTGTCTGGGACAAATGATAATTTTGACACTCTCTAATACATCACTTTCACTGTGTTTAAGGATTTATTATACTGGAAATGTTCATGGGCACTGTAGGGGAATCAGATCTCACAGACTTTCAGTAATTTTCTGAAATCTTTTCCTTAATCAACATTTCTGTTACTTAGCAGTTAGAGGGATTCTCAAAGTTAAATATAAAGCAATGCCAACCTGTTATATCTGGTCTTTTTCTTTACATTTTTGCTGAATCGCTTTTTAGGCTTAAGTGCATTTTCATATCTTGCCTTCAAAAAAGTAAAATCCATGAGGATCTAAATGCTGCTAATATGGTTACCTGTGACCCAAATATAAGATTTTTGGGGTAATGAGATACTGACTTCAGGAGGCAAAGATGCTGCTATCAGCCATTTGAACATTTCACATTTAGCCTCAGCAAATTTTTATAGTGCTCCAACTAAATACTTGCTGTTCAAACTAATTTATTAGTCTCAGTAAGTGACTCACGTTGGTGAAATTTTAAAGTTATTGTAAACTACATCAGTAGAAATGCAACATTAATTTTTCCCTGTGTTTTTGATGCTTTGGTTAAAATGTACAACTTAGGAGATAACGTTTGACGTTGAATCAAACCTCTGTGAAACTGGTCTGTTGGCATATTTTTACAGAATACAAAGCTCTTCAGTGCTTTTGGAAAAGTAGCTCTGTGGGGGTACTGTTTGAGAAGGGACACACACAGCGCAGTCAGAGGGGCTGGAAAAGGGTGGACAGAAACGAGGAGCTACATCCACAGAGCACAACACAATGCAACATGGAGATTATGCTGCTCTTCAACTCCAGAAAAGTACCCATCCAAACTGCTTTGAGTATCTTGCTCTCCCCTTTAGTTACCTGTACTTAGTTACTGAGCACAGAATTATGCCATGATGATCTACTATAAAAGACCAGGAACCTCAGTACAGTCTGGTCAAATACTAACATATGACTCACAGGGAAACCTGGAAGAAGGGCTCTCAGCTTGAACGCTCACTGAAAATATTTCTGTTGTGAATAGAGAACCTGTCTTTGTTTGTCTGATTACCCCAAAGCTTAAGAACATTAAAAAAGAGATTTATTTTTTTTTCCACTCATAAATCCATAGAATTGTGTCAGAGGTACCTGAATTATTCTTTTTTTCCTTTTCCTTTTCCTTTTCCTTTTCCTTTTCCTTTTCTTTTTCCTTTTCCTTTTCCTTTTCCTTTCCCTTTTTCTTTCCTTTTTCCTTTCCCTTTTCCTACTGTGTTTTCTTTTTTCTTATTTTCTTTTTTCTTTTTTCTTTTTAAATTTACAAATACTTAAATAACCTTCAGATTCCTAAATTTCAGCTTTTCACTGGCCTGAAATGGACCAGAAATATTTCTTCTTATAGCTTTCAAAATCAGCTTTTGCTAAGTAAAAAGTGTTCTGGACGCTGAAAGTGTAGGTCTTGGTCTGAAATTTGTTCTCAGACAAAATGTAAAGCATAGTCATGGATCAGAAAGCTGTCATTAAATCTTACAGACTTCAAAAACTTCTGAGTAGGCTTAATGTTTTTCACCAAACTTACACAGAAGTCAAGTTTGCAAGTGTCAGAGTCTTATAAATGAGTGCTATGGCTCTAGTAAGAGGTAAAAAATTCCCTTGGAACCTGACATAAGCCAGTGGTACAAGTGCAGATGTAGTTATATAAGTGTGTAATGATTTCAAAATTAAAACTCTGAAATGCAGCAGTCTAAAACATTTCCAGAATTATTCCACATATGCAAGATACCTTTTCTTGCTCTTATTTAGTTCTCTCTATCTCTTCCGGTACTCGGTCCTGATTTCAAATGTAGGCAGCAATAAAAGGAAAGCACTTTCTGCTTATACAGAGAGTGAAAAAATCTGGGGTGGCATTTTTACTTGTCCCATTTAAGGAGAAACCTTTGGGACATCATTCACACTCTCCACACGTCAACGAAAAATGACAGCAAAGAATTTGCAAGCTCTATAGCTGTAATTGAAAACTGAAGTTCTCCCATATTAAGATTCCTTTAGGCATCTTGTGGCTACCTTCACCACATTAAACCATCTCTCAGTTTTATGTATTAAAACTTTCTCTTTTTCCTTCTGGACTTAAAATATGACAAATACAGAGCTCAGATACTTTAATGATTTATGAAATAAAGAGATTAAAAATGGAATTTTTCTGTCAAATTCTTTCCACATTTCTATTGTAAATATGTTTTTTTTTTAAAAAATGAACAGACTCATCACTAACAAAAATAGGTTTCAGATAACAAAGTGAATATTCCACTTAAAATTAAAGCCAGACATCTTATACTACTCATTAAAGAAACATTAGCAAAGGCACAAAATTTTTTTTTGTTACTCTAAATAAAACTCCATTAACATGGTGCAGGCTCTATCTTTTATATTTTCCTATTGTTGTTGCTTTACTGATACGGTCTTAATTCAAGAATATCTGTAGAAGAGAAACATGAGATTCAAAGTTTGTCTGCTGTGATGCAAAGGGAGACTTGTTTATGCCATGGTAAAGCACTGCTGACCAGGCTGCAGTCTGCATTTGCACTGCAATAGGTTTCCATACAGCTAGTCAACTTTTCCCAAGCAAAAATGAGGAAAAACTGGTCAAGCAGCAAAATCAGACCAGCCAGGTACATGGCTTCTTGTACAGTTGTTCACAGATCTACAAAAGAGACTGTTCTTCCAAGAGACAGGAGGATACTGTTCTCAGCAAGTGCCTTGCTTCCCCTTTTCTGGTGGGCAGCTGTAACCACAACACAACATGTTCTTCCTGTCCCCAACTCCACAAATTCCCATTTGTAGTTCCCATTTGTGTAGAGTTGTAGTTGTCTGCCAAACACAGAGGTTGCTATTGAGACAGTGGGGGGAATACAGGCCAAGGAGGGTCTTCAGAATGGTATCTTCCCTTTGCAGATATCAAAGTTGTACCATGGAGAATTACTACAACATGAATATAACACTGGCATAGTGATTTTTTTTTGTGTCCTCCAAAGAAGCCTAGAAAATTGCAATCCTGAAAAACTATGCTGCAAAATTTCAAGTTTCTCACCTCTTGATCACTTCTGTCTCTCATCCTTTCTTTGACCAAGCGCAATAATGAAGATAACCAAAAGAAAGAAGTCAGATGCAGTCAACCCTGAAAAATAGAGGACCTGCAGTGGAATTTAGTAACATCTGTTAACAGTGAGTTAATCTTTTTTTGGAGATGTGACTGTTCCTTCTGTATTTTCTATTATTAACTTTTGTATATCCTGGGATCTGCCTACATGTTAATATCATTCCTGTTCTTTTAAATATAGCTGTGTTTTTGTAACAGGAACTTTTACACACTTAATCCTAAAATTGTACATGTGTAAGTCCATCATAAAACTAGATTACCCAAAATATTTGATACTACTGAATTCAAACAATTTTATAAGAATAAATATACTTCTTTAAAAAATCATTTGATATATCTATTCTTAGAATTCAAAAGTTTAAACTTTAGTTATCATATCGCAGTGGTAGACAGAACTGAGTGTCTTTCATGCTTTGATGTAATGCATTTCTTACATTAACACATGTACGTATATGAGTAATCTCAAGGCTTCCTGAGTTTGCAGCGTTTCATTCACTGAAAGGTGGAACGCTTGTACTTGCAAAAACATACTCTCAAACCCCCTCCAATTTAACATAATATTTATCTGAGCATATAGAAAGATTGGTGCTGGAAATGTTGTAAGGTTAGGGGACACTTTTTAGGTGAACTTCGTGACAATGTAGTTTTTTTCCATCAACAGCAGCAGACTTCACTTCACTTTATAGAACTTCCTTTTGTTCCCGGGTATAAGTGAAATTCTATATAATAGCCTAGTGTAACATAGTGCTTAATGTGAATTAAGACCTCATATATCCAACTGGAAAAGCATGACATACATTTAACTGCGTATGCCAACACTTAATATGTACTGTTGCTGAAACTGTAACAAGAGGCACAATTTCGTGTGTGACACAGTGACAGTTTTGAAAGCTAAGAAACACAATGGCATATAGTGAAAAATAACCAACTTCTTAAGGAAACAACAGAGAACACAGTTGTCTTAACTGATGGTAAAATTTCAGTGTAATGACAGCAACTTCCCTGTGGGTATCCCTGAGTTTCATTGGGAACACTAGCAAATTGTTACTTTTTGTTTTATTTTCATTCTTTGTCTACAGACAGTTTCTACAAGAAATGCCTCCTGTAGAAAACAACATCTACTTGCTAAAGGATCAGAAATGTTCCTCAAAATCATCATTCTGAGAATCTGAAAGAGTTTAGAAGAGTTATTTTTTCCCTAAATTAGTGTGTTAATCTCACATAAATTACACAGGGACAATTAGGTAATAGAAAGGGCATTAAAACCCTTAGGAAAACAGCAACCAATTAATGTCTAAAATTTTGAATACTCAGTTTATATTAAAGTTGTGAGAGTGAGTGTGATGTCTCCCACTTTTTCCTTTACCTTAGAATCATACAATC